>CAHIKZ030003271.1:940000-1160000 GCA_903632075.3 Acanthosepion pharaonis | reverse complement strand
TTCCAAGTCTGTGAAAAGTAGTCCCACACTGTCACCATTGTGCTGCGATTGCCGATTACCTGATGAATTGGTATTTATCAAGACTTTGTAATTCTTTAATTGATAAGCAAGAATGTTTGAAAAAAAAACCACAGTCACCCCCTCCCCGCATTTTTTTGTGGGGAGGGATGGGTAAAAGTAGTTATTGATAATTGTAGAAAATATGGTTGAAGAGCTAAGTGATTCTAGTGCATGGTAAAAGCACCCATTAACAAAAAACAGAAAAAAGCCTATTTTGTCCCCGAATTTGATTCCCCTCTTTGCTGGGGAGAGGGGTCTCTATATTACAAACCTAATCCATTCCATAGTTCTGTTTGTTAACCAAATTCTTTGTTGCATGAGTAACCGGAATATACGTGAGTAATTCCATCTCAAATCAACCAACTTTCCACCTCTTGGAAAAATGTGGGAAAATTCACAGATGTTCCTGAATCAGATTTATCGATAAATCCCAACTATTAGATCTGCATCTTTTTTTTTATTTTTTTTATTTTGCTAAATAAGGCTTTCGACAAACTTCTGATATCCATTGCTCCAAGGATATTGCATGGACAAATTTGAAACTTGGTGACAGTAGGAAAAAAAAACAACAAAAAAAAAAACAAAAACTGACAAACCTGGATCAACATACCTGCAATAAGACCTGTCAAAAGGACAGTTTTTCCCATGACAACTGCTTTTTTAACGACCTTCCTTCTTCGGCAATGTTTACTGTTTAAAAAGTGATGATTAGAATTTGAATAAAATTGAAACCTATGAAAATTTTACTTTATTTTTGTTCTCGAGACTAACAAAATATTAAACATTTATTTTGAAGAAGAATTTTACATTTACATTCTAAAAACTAATATAATTAAAACTAATGCAATATTTATCATTTATCAATTGATAAATAAATTTTGTTCATAAATTTATAAACATTTACCAAACGTGTGAACTAACTCTAATCCTTATTATTTACAGTTTTATAAAGTTTGAATCAATTGGCAATTAGCCAAAGTTTTACCAACCATTCGAATAAATAATATAATAGTGTAAATAAACAATCTAATAAATAGTGTTTATTAATTTTGTTGTCAATTATCAAGAAAGAAAATGTATAAATCCACTTTAGGGAGTGTCCTGGGTAAGGCAATAAACTACGTCCAACAGCAAGACCTGATTAGGTTTTGAGGAGTGTGGAATCATCTCTTAATTGTTGGTATTCCTAGGTCCACCCTGACCTGCGGTAGTAGTACCTGTTTGGGGCCCAAATATGGGCAAAAAGTTAACTCCCAAACTGGGGTCAGAACACTATGAAAGTGTAAAAATAGGTTTTAATAACAGCAATAAATTTTTTGAGGAAAAATTATTACCAGAAATACATTATTACAAGCAATACTTTTTTGAAGAAACTAAATATTACCAGCAATACATTTTTTGAAGGAAAAAAAAATATTATCAGCAATAAAAATCTTTTCGGCATTAAATAACCCATTGAGATTGATACGCCACGAAATGAACCAAACCACTTTGGGGAGGGGAAAGTATCCTGTAGTCATTCCTAACAGGATTGAAACCAACAACAACCCTAGGTAAATGTAGTCTTGCCAGCTCCTGCCACATTTATATTACTGTTTTATCAAAAGTAGGATAAAGCTTAAAACAGAAAATGAAATAATCATTAATGTCTTCCTTGTGATAAAAAGGTTTAAAAAAAAAAAATACGCTTACTATCCTGAACAAGTAAATATGCAGCTATGTATAAGAAATTAAAAAAGGTCACCTTAATTGTAAATTTTGCTAATCGCCTCCTTGAATGATGAGCCGATCCTTAATTTGTTGAATTTGTTTATTTCAGTCCGAGGCAGAACTGGATGAAATCACTTGGATCCACACAACATGTAACGGGCAGCAAGTAGCTTCCCGAGTTTTCTTTGGAGAACAGACGAGTGATAGTTTTGCAGTTTTTCCACGTGAGTCAATCTTTGTTTTTTTCTTGGCTTGGATTGGGGGTGGCTGAAATAACTTAGTCTATCTACAGGTGAATTGCTCTCAGGATCATTCTGAAAATATATATATATATATATATATATATATATATATATATATATTTCAAAGACATTTTTTATGTTTATACATTCTTTTATAGATACAAATATTTAAGTAAATGCTCTGTTTTATAATAAACAGTATTAATAATATTTACCAACCTGAGTGTCAGAAATTTTCATAGAAAATATTGTCCACCGACAGGGATCGAACCTATATCCTATATGGAACCGTCATTTAGCCTGATTTGCCTTAACAGATCGAGCCACGGAGATTTGTTCGATTAGCAAGGTCGATTTTACTGTTTATAAACTTCAATCTTCCATAAATCTCTCCTGTACATTCATATCTGCTCAAAGCGTATCCAGATGTAAACTATTCTTTTTATAGATACAAATGTTTAAGTAATTGCTCTGTTTTATAATAAACAGTATTAATAACATTTACCGGCCTGAATTTGTATCTATAAAAAGAATGTATAAACATAAAAAAAATATCCATTTCATTATATATATATATATATATATATATATATATATATAGAGAGATATATATATATAGATGTATATAGATATATATATATATATATATATATATATATATATATATATATATAAAAAATTAATCTACTTAATTATGGTGCGTATTTCAAAATACTCATGTCCCATTTCAGCTGGGTGAAGCAGACCTGATAAGAACCATGTCAAATTACTTTGACAGGACAAAGAACACTGTTTCTCTATAAGGCAGTGGCTCCTGGCAGCATACAAAACAGAGACTACTCACCCCCCCCCACACACACACCTCACTCCACCTTGCTTTTATAGAGCAGAAAGTTACAAACGAATAAAATTTGCTGATTGCTACAATTTTGTCTTTTAGTTTTATTCCATGGGTACCAATCTAGCCAAATAGTGTTCGGCTGGAAGAAGCTGCACCCTGAGAATTAACCTGGTGTCTTGCCCGAGCTGCAATGCTACAGACCCCACCACCACAAAAAGGACCATCTGCCAAGTAAAGGCTTCCAGACTTGGAGATAAATGATCAAAATTTATTTATTCCCCAAACAAAATAAGTTCTAGACTAAAAGAAGAAAAAAATTATTTTGACATTAAATAACCCAATGAGGGTTGACATTGTAAAATCAACCAAGATCAGTAAGATTATAGAAGGTCAGCTTGTTGGCAAATTTTTGCCATCATAAATTCTTTAATTAAAATATTTAGTGGTGGGTTTCAAGTACTCACATATTTTTTTTTCTGTTTAATTGTATTTCTTATTGTTGCAGTAAACGAGGATATGAACCTATGCAGTATCAGTTGTCCCATCTGTAATCGCTACTGATGGCTTGTTTGGTCTAGACACTTCAGAAATTGGTAGATCATCTAGTTCCTTCTTTATCTGTGAATTTGTGGTGAGAGGATTGTGGTTGAGTGGAATGTCTACATACAAACAATAATGACTTGATCCCCCCCCAAACCATGACCTGGTTCGTGTTCAACGAATTTGGTTTATTATGTGGACAGGAGTAAATGTAGTGAAAGAGATAATCAGCTACCTCGAAAAAGAGTTTGTGTTTTGTGCGCGATCTGCTAAAGTAAAATTACCAAAAATCTACTTTAAGGACCAGAATCTATGCAAATGTCCTTCCCTCCCTTAAATGGCGTGACCAATCAGGTCTCTCGGTGAACAAAAGCTGTTGTTTTTCGCTTATGGGTGGGATTAGATTTTCTAAGCTTTGTGGACGAACATGCATTTTTGCTGGTGAGAAGTGAAGGTTGGATGTGTGATCACATTTTGTCATTTCTGTGTTGCCTGTTGGACTGTTACAACGGACTATCATTTGAACTATGATTTGGCTACAAGTGTTGTGGTTGAGACATATGAAGCCTGAAAACTGCCCACCAATATATTTACAATATCTTTGCTTTTCTTCCATTCCCGCTTCTTTTAGCATTTGTTCATTATTTTTTTTTTTTTTAAATATTAAGCGTTAAGAGGTCATTTAAAAATTGCCTGAGGATACCATAAAGTTGAGACTAAGATAAGCGGATTCAGCTGACCTGATTTTTAAAATATATATAATAATCTTTGCAATATCTGTCTGGTTTACTTGACTATGCCACATGAGTATTTCAGATATGATTTTGAATACAAATTGTCTAATTGAGGGTCAGGTTTTATTCTACCCTGTTAGCGACTATAATAATTTGAAAATCTAATTAAATATTTTGTTTTATTCTTTCCATTAAGCTCCAAGAAGTCCTCGTCATCTGAAATGGTCAGAGAATTTGGTCCAAGAGGAATATGATAAAATTGCCAGTCATAATAAAACCACTAGCACTCCTTTGAAATCAATTCTGAAAAAGGTAAGAAAATTTAAGTTTTGATCAGGTTTATTGATAGGAATAATTTTCCTCTTTTAACAATTGAAAGAAAATCTATTTTCTATCCTCAGTGTTAACGTTTTCAATTTATATCACAAAGAGAAATACATCTTCCAATTTTATTGATTTGCTTTTGATAGGCAAGAAATGGTATAAAATGAAAAATGTTTTATTTAAGTTGACCAACTTGAATTTTATCTAAGAAACTCTTACTCATGTCACCCTGTTGGTTAGAGCTTCAGAATATGCTGACTGCACCTTTTTTGTTTTTTTCCTAATTCTTTTTTTTCCTAATTCTTTTTTTTCCTAATTCTTTTTTTTCCTAATTCTTTTTTTTCCTAATTCTTTTTTTTCCTAATTCTTTTTTTTCCTAATTCTTTTTTTTCCTAATTCTTTTTTACAGCGGCCTGATCATTTTGTTTTTCCATACAATGGAGATGAGCCTTCCCCATACTTGATTACACGAACCAGACATCTCTATTCACCAGTTTGATTTCTTCAGGAAGAAAACCACTGATAAAAATAGATGAAATAATAAAGAAAAAAAAAGAAGAAAAAAATGAACACTCCCCACCTCCTATGCTGTTCCTAACCCCACTGGAGGGACTCCTCAAAAAGGAAAAAGAAACTTGAGCAGCTTCGGGTGATCTTGTTGGTCATCAGTCACAACCAGCAGTTGGCTAATTTCTATTCAGTGTTTAGGAGGGGGACTTATTTCAGATGAGTTTCCTGAGGAAATCTAAGAAAAGAGGCATTTTAAAAAAAAAAAAAAAAAAAAAAGGAAAACAACTCTCCATACATCTTTACGCGTTCATTTGGAAGCCCTGCTCTCTCTCGCTGTTCTAAGTGAGGACTTGTGCTGACTTTTGTGTAAATAGCAACTTATAGTTGAGTCTCAGTTATGAGCTGAATTTTCTTTTGAGCTTTCACAGACTCAGCACTTTGATCACAAAATCTTTTCATATACCATTAGCTTTGGGATCGGACTTTCCTCCCCTCCCCTTTTTTTCATGATAGCATATCTCTCCCTCCTCACAGGACTTATTTTGGCAGTTTTTCTTTTTTCTAGATTTTTTGTACTTGTAAAAGTCAAGTAGCTTTGTTGACCAAAATGGAAATCTAAAAATGAAAATTGAAGCTCAAAAAAAAACCCAACAAACTACAGCCTGATTAATGGCAGCATATTATTTTTTTAAAACCATTTACGTGGTTTTATTTGTTTCTTCTTCCATG
The DNA here is from genome assembly GCA_903632075.3 of Acanthosepion pharaonis. Taxonomy (NCBI): domain Eukaryota; kingdom Metazoa; phylum Mollusca; class Cephalopoda; order Sepiida; family Sepiidae; genus Acanthosepion; species Acanthosepion pharaonis. Next base: position 1,154,310 of record CAHIKZ030003271.1, on the reverse strand, counting down.
AAATGTTCAGCTATTCAGTTTTTGAAAATGGGTCAGCCCTGATATATAGCCTTTTGCGTGTTGAAAATGAAGTATAATTAAAAATGCCCACCTTCTCTCTCTCTCTTCATGCCCCTCTTCTTCCCATTTTCTCTATCTTTTTCCATCTCCTCTTTCCCCACTCTTCTCCTCTTTCCCCCCACTCTTCTCCTCTTTCCCCCCCTCTTCTCCTCTTTCCCCCCACTCTTCTCCTCTTTCCCCCCACTCTTCTCCTCTTTTCCACTCTTCTCCTCTTTCCCCTCCACTTTCTCCTCTTTCCCCCACTCTTCTCCCCCCTCCACTCTTCTCCTCTTTCCCCCCACTCTTCTCCTCTTTCCCCCCCACTCTTCTCCTCTTCCCCCCACTCTTCTCCTCTTTCCCCTCCACTCTTCTCCTCTTTCCCTCCACTCTTCTCCTCTTTTCCCCTCCACTCTTCTCCTCTTTCCCCTCCACTCTTCTCCTCTTTCCCCTCCACTCTTCTCCTCTTTCCCCTCCACTCTTCTCCTCCTTCCTTATTTTCCCCTTTCCTCCCTCTCTGCTCTCATCTCCCCCCGTCCTCTTAAAAAAAAAAAAAATTTTTTCAAGAGTTGACATTTAGAAAAAATATCAGCTGCTTTTATTACAGATAATTTTTGGAAAGCTTGAAATGATAAAAACATCTGGAAAAAAAAAAAAAAAAAAAATGACTTGTTGGGAGTTTTTCCATTTTATTAGTCCAACTTCTTTCTACACCCCCTTCCCCCTTTGTTTATCTGTATTTTGAAAAATTAACATGGGGGCAGGTATCAAATGAAGCCATCTCTCTCTCTCTCTCTCATCAGTGCATTACATGTGATTTGATTTTCAGATTGAGCATTTCCAAAAAGTATTCAATTGACAAATGTAGATATTGGGGTGGGAGGTCGGTAGCCTTCCAAATGACTCGGTCTCATCACCTGTTTGATTCCACTCCCACTTCAGATGATTTGGCCTCAAAAGATTCAGGAAGCCACAGGTTGGGAATGGCTTCTTTTTCTTTAAAAAAAAAATGCTAGAAAACAACATTTACGATTTCTGTCATGATTTGCAAGACGTGTGTGGCGAGACCTGGGGAATCTCCGGTAAATTTACAGATGAACATCTTGATCAATTGGCCTTAAATTCTGCAGAAACGCTTTTTGTAAATGATTAAACCGAAAAGTTTAGTATTTTGTGGGTGGGGAGTAGTTGACTCTAGTGGCTTTATAAATTGGGCAAATTCTTCAGAACTGCCATTACTGAACCAGGACTTAAATTCTGGCAATTCTCCAAGGATTCTTGGTTAAGTGGTTGATTCTGCTCGTTTCTGAAAATTATACAATTGATTCCAGATTTATATGAATTGAAAGAACGGGTAAAATTTCAGGATTCTATTTGCATAAAAGTAATTCAGTGTTGAATATATTTTGATTTGTTAGTCTTGGAAAGAAAATAGGCTATTATGATTGTTGCATATTGAATCTGCAAAATTTAATGTTTCACTTAGGTGTACACTCAATTGATAAAGTTTCATCTGATCATGATGGGAAGTTGAGGATTCTCTGTAAAAATGGACTGTGATAGTCTCTCTGTTAACCATCTCTGATTCCAGAGCATTCTCGCTTATTTTTCATACATTCCATTTGCTTTGAGGCTTGCAAAAAGAAAAGTCAAACAATTTTTTTTTTCTCCACATTGTTTTGTTTTTTTTTTTTTTTTATTAATACATTTTTATGTGCACCTTTGCCAGATTGTTGTAAGGAGTCTGTACACATTTGGCAAAAACCTTACTTCGTCTGATAAACAGAAACAAAACCTTGCTAGTTAGTGTGGAAAATTCTTCCGTCCAATTTTCAGTAGAGAATAAGAAAAAAAAAAAAAAATTTCTGAGAAATGCAATAAGGCATAGAATAAAAAAAAAAAAAAAATAAACATTTACAACAACCGTAACTGGTTTTTGTTTTTAATTTTTCTAGCTTTACACCTCAAACCCCTCTTGCATTCCAATTAAAAAAAGATTTTTTTTTTCTTCCAGAAAATGGTATTAATACCACTTGACATGTAAGAAGTGGCAGACATTTTTTTTTTTTCCTTCCACCGAAATTTAATAATTTTTCAAATTGATTCTCCTCTTTCAGAGGGACGTCATCTGCATGAAGTTGAGTGGCAAAATCTTTAAAAGTAAAACAGACAAACTGATATCCATTGATTTATTTATTTATTCCTGCGCCATATCTTGAAATATATAATTGCAAAAAAAAAAAAAAAAAAAAAAAGGTTCAGTTTTATTTATGTTGGAAAATTTAAAAAATCTTTAGTCAGTTGACTGAAAAAAAAATAACTTATTTCTTAATTTATGTTGGCTCTTTGTTTTTGATTCTGAAAATGAGTCTTTGCGTGAATTCTATTTGACTGACTCGAAAGCTGTTTTTGGTTTTTCAATAGAGAGAATTTCTCCTTTAAAGTCGAACCCTCTTCAACAATTTCTTCCCAATGACGACACAGAATGATGGTGAATAAGGGGAGATAATTCCTTCTGCTTCTGTGTTTCATCACTTGTTTAACGTTATTTTTTGTTTTTTAAATCTACATAGATCTGTTTGTACACATATGTATATGGAATGGTTTACATATACTCCATAAAATCTTCAGAGCACAAGAGTTTACATTGTATAGCACTGAGACTGTAAGATATATTTACATGAAGTTTAATAAATTTTATTTAAAAAGAATTGTTTTTGTATTTCTTCTCTTCCATCTGAATTTCTAGACAAGAAAAAAAAATGCAGTTTTGACCTTCTGATGTGCAACTTGATCTCATGTCCTGTTAATAGATAGTTTGTTTTCGTGTTGTGGGAGTTATATATATTAAATTCAAAGAATACTAAAGTGGAGAAAAAATTAAAGGGGTACAGTAAAGTAGTTCCACTTTTCTTTCTTTATTTTTTATTTTTATTTTTTGCACATTTTTCTTCCCTCAGTTACATTCCCTCTGCTTGTGAAATGCACCTCCCATGATTGTTAACACTTCTCTTCCTCAGCCTCCTATTCAATTGCTTATCCCCTTCCTCAGCCTCCTATTCAATTGCTTATCCCTTCCTCAGCCTCCTATTCAATTGCTTATCCTCTTCCTCAGCCTCCTATTCAATTGCTTATCCCCTTCCTCAGCCTCCTATTCAATTGCTTATCCCCTTCCTCAGCCTCCTATTCAATTGCTTATCCTCTTCCTCAGCCTCCTATTCAATTGCTTATCCCCTTCCTCAGCCTCCTATTCAATTGCTTATCCTCTTCCTCAGCCTCCTATTCAATTGCCCCTTCCTCAGCCTCTATTCAATTGCTTATCCTCTTCCTCAGCCTCCTATTCAATTGCTTATCCTCTTCCTCAGCCTCCTATTCAATTGCTTATCCTCTTCCTCAGCCTCCTATTCAATTGCTTATCCCCTTCCTCAGCCTCCTATTCAATTGCTTATCCTCTTCCTTTGACTTTTTCCTTATTAATTTTTTCCACCCTTTTAGGATTACTTAACTACAAATATATATATTTTTAATTGTATATTTTAAAAAATCTTTTTCTATTTTTCCCCTTATGATATTTTATCTTCATGATTTTATTTTTTATCATTTTTTTTCTTTCATAACTTTTCTTATTCTCTTGCTTTTTTTATTCTCTTGCTTTTTTATTATTTTTGTTTTTATTACTATTTTAATTATTTCTTTTTTTTTTTTTTTTTTTTTCCCATTTTACATACATTTTAACATTTAAAAAAACTTAAATTTTAAATATTAAGTTAATTTTCTTTATATAATCTATTTTTCTTATATTTTTTGCTAGCATAGAATTGGGAATATTTTAAAAAAAAAAAAAAAAAAAGGGAGAAAATATATTCTTTGTTCTTTTGTTTCTATATAATATTTCCTATTTTAATTTTTTTTTTTACATGGTTTGAACTCTTATCTTTAATTTTGTGATTCATTTTCAACCTGACTTGGGGATTTTAATATTTTAAAATACAGTTCAAGGTTACATTAACTGTATCTATTTTAAGCCACACACCTCCCCTTTTCCTTTCCATGATACTGGGTGGGGTTAACTTAATGTCTACATTTTCTTCATTGGCTCCTACTGCTCCATTTCTTTTCTTCTTTCTCTCTTTTTTTCCTTTTTCTTTGTAAATGTTTAAATTTTAAATTCCTTCTCACTTCTGAGTTGACACGGCCAACATAAGACTTGTTGGTTAAAATAGCTATATGAATGAGGTAAATTTGAATTTCTATGCTATGGAATTTATATCCTCTGTAATAAATAATTCAGCTCTTCTTGCGGATTAGTTTTAATATTTGAAATTACGAGGATTCACGTGTGTGTATATATATATATATATATATATATATACACACACACACTTATTTAAAAATATGGTTCCATTGCTACACAGGAATTACCATGTTTCAAAAACGGAAGCTTAACTTCAAATTCAATTATAGGATTAAAGTCCCTAGTTCAGTTTCATTTTCAAGCAAATTTTGGAATAACTTTGAAATTTACTGAGTTTTATAAGCATATACATTCATATTAGTTTCTATGGATATGGGGAAATCCCATCATTTTAACGAGAGGCAGTAGGGTATTCTTTTTCATTGACAACTATTGTTTCAACATATTTGTTACTTTCAAACAGAGGTTAAGCCAAGGTAGGGGTGCCTTTTTTGAATGATGATAGTTCAACATGTCTGGCCCTTTTCAATGACAAAGATTTTTGGCACTTTTGTTTCGGCGTTAAATTTGTACTTGTATACATAAAGGTTTTTTTTCTAAAAGGGTTGTTTGTATATGAATACGTATTGAAGTACAATTTTAAAATATTCTTAATTTTAATAAGACTATACATCTTTTAAAACAAAAGTAATAGAATTACTTAAATTATTTAATAATTGTTATTTAAATATAAATATGTATATTTCATTTATCAGTTTTTATTTTTTTAACATCAGGAAAATTTTTGAGAATGTAAGCAGAGAACGATGCATGGAGGACATGGGTCATTTAAAGACGTACATATTCTAGCTTTTCTTATTAATTTCCATTTTACCGTAGGTGTTTTATTGTTTTCTTTTAAGTGGCAGAAATATTTCAATAGGGATGTCTGAATTCAGGATTTATTTATGCTAAAAGAACTTTCTTGTAGGTTAAAAAGTTTATTGAAATCATGTCTTGTACATCCAATGTTGACTTTTCCGATGTCTGGATCATCAATAGATGAGATATTGCACTGGTATACTAATGATTCAGTGTGACATATATTATTAAGAGGACAGATAAGAGGATTTATGTTGTTACATAATTTTTGTTTATCTTCATCTATTTATTATTATACTGTCTTTTATATATATATATAATATAAATGTATTAAAATATATATTACACAATATATAAAGTATATATAATATATTGCATATACATTATAAAATATTAGGTAATATATTCTATATGTAACATAATATGCATTATATATTTTTGTGTGTGTAGAATAATATAATTTTTTTTAAATATTCTCTGTATAAGAGTTCTATTATATATATATATATATATATATATATATATATATATATATATATATATATATATATATATATATATGTGTGTGTAATAGTACATATACTTATATACAACATTTTATATATATATATATATATATATATATACACACGATTATTATACTTGTTTGTTAACAGAATATTGAGCTGTTACGGGACATATGTCCTTCTTCACAGCAGCGAATGTTGGATGATTTCCTCAAAGATGAAGAAGTGACACGAGGCAACAGATGTGGTTCTACAGAACGATGCTAAGGATATGTTGCGAGTAATGATGAGGTATTAGAGAGGTTGCAAACAAGGAGGAGGCTTATACTTAACATCAGGAATAGGAAGCGGAAGTTTTTTGGACACACAATGAGGAAGGAGGGTCTGGAGAATCTGATACTCACAGGTCGAATAGAGGGAAAGAGAGACAAGGGAAAACAACGCATGACAGAACGTGGTCTGGGAAGGAAGCAGAGGGAACTTGTTGAGAGCTGCAAGGGATAGGAGGAGGTGGAGGGCCATGATCGCCTACATCCTGAAAGAACATGGCACATAAAAAGAAAGAAAATCAGCCATTCTCAAAAATTATGAACTCATTCCGCAGGCAAACCGCCAAAGATTCAGGAATTATAGAAAGATAGATGTTCGGACATATGTCGAGTTTTTGTGACAAGAAGAAATTTATTTCTACGGCTGAAATACGGCAAGAAATATTTAAGAAAATTAAGAAAAATTAAAGCAGTTGGTGTTAATCGAAGAGTTTAAATTCTGTATAAACAAGGATATAAAAATTCACGTAAAAATCAAACTGCCGAAATCTATCCCCACCCCCAACCCGCTCTGTGAGTCTCCTTTCGATTTTCGCTCTAGTGATTATCCTGGGCTTTTCTAAATCGATTTGTGCCTGGGACATAGGTAACTGACTTAATATTTCTTCCTTAAATATATTGTCATCTCCCATGTCCTCTGCTATTGTCCAAACGAAACTTGACTTCATTATTTTCTTCCTAACATCCAATTCTAAATGCCTCCCTTATATCTAGCACGACATCTTTTTTTTTTTTTTTTGGCCTAGTTAGCTGGTCTAGTTACGGTTCCCGTAAGAAAGCTTCTCCGACCGACATTTTACCCTGTGGCTTATCGCTATCGGCCTCCACATAAATTTTTGCTGTGAGAGATCCCAGTCACGAGCCCCAAATTTATTTGACTAACTCGCGTGAGCCGCAACATAAATAAGACCCCCACCAAAAAAAAGACTAAACCAGTTGCCGATCATTTTATCTGCATCTTTAGTAATTCCATATGAGGTCGAGTGTGTGTTTTAGGTCCAATATTCTTTCTACGGAGTCAATTAAAAATATTCATTAAATTAAATAAATTAGTCATTAAAATGTTAAAATAGTATCCACTATAAAGACGTTTGAAGTAGTAAAAGCCATTAAAATTAAATCCATTAATTTTTAAGCAATTTACAAAATCTTTCTATCAGGTCATCCCATAAGTTCTGTCCGAATTTTGAATAAAGAAAACAAGTGACTAAATGTTACATTTAATTACAGATTCAATCAACAATGTATTTTCCCTGATTATCTATGACTTCCTTCCATCTATTAACAAGCTTACTAATTCCATTACTGTAAAATTCTTTTGGCTTTGATTCGAAGAACTCACAAATGTCAGTTTTAACCTCTTCCTGTGTTACAAAAGCTGTTTCTTCCAAATGATTCTGTAAGCTACGAAACAAATGGTAGTCTGAAGGAGCAAGATCGGGAGAATAAGGTGGATGAGGAATTTTCTCCCAACCAAGTTCTTCGATCTTTTGTGACGTGATTCTTGCTGTGTCGGGTCTTTTCGATTCACTAGAGCAGGTCTTTTTTTTCCTCAAAGCTTGGTTCAAACGCTCTAATTGCTGACAGTATATTTGAGCATTAATTGTTGCATTAGGTAGTAAGAATTCAAAGTGGATTATTCCTTGGCGATTCCACCAGATTGAAAGAAGAACCCTTTGCCCATGAAGTTCCCTTCTCGGCTGTGGCTGGGCTCCTTCCCCTTTACCAAGCCACTGTCTACGACGCTTAACATTTCTATAAAACATCCATTTTTCGTCGCCAGTCACAAGTCTATCCAAAAAAGGTGAAACAAGTTGGCGAGAATGGAGAGAAGAGCAGATGTCAACTCGGGATTTGAGGTTGTTTTCAGACAATTCATGAGGCACCCATTTTCCAAGTTTAGGAACTTTTCCAAGTTGTTGAAGATGACGATAAACAGTTGTATGGTTTGAACTGAGAACCACTGCCAATTCCTCAACTGATAAAGCAGGATTTTCTTCAAGGGCTGCTTCAAGAAGCTTTTCATTAAACTCAACTGGACGTCCGGTTCGATCTTCATCTTCAAGTGTGAAATCTCCACCTCTGAATTTTGCAAACCATCTTCTGCAAGTTCTTTCATTCACACATTCCTCTCCATAAACTGAGTGAATGTTTCTAGCCACTTCGGCTGCTGAGTTTCCTTTCTTGAACCCATAAAGCATTATGAGCCTCAAATGATTCTTGGGTACTTCCATGTTAGCAGGGTTTTAATCAAACAAAATTTAATTTTATTGTTCTCTGAAATAAAATTTGATCAGTTTAAATGCATCTAAACATAAAAATAATTTTCAGCTCCATTAGACATTATAAAATACTCTTTAAATTTCGTTCATTTTAACAAAAGGTTAAAATTCGGACAGAACTTATAGGATGACCTGATAATAAAACAATTTTTCAGGAAAATGGGTTTCTTTCACAAGTCCAGTAAATATTATTGATCTTTCTAGTACTGAAATAAGGATTGCCTTCTCGCCTTTTGTTTGATGAAGTGCAGAACGTCACCATTTTGCTTATGTCATTATTTTCTCTTATGATATGGTTCTGTGGCTACTCGTTCAGTCAACAAGGTTTGAAGAAGGATGGTCCTCTCTTAGACCTACAGAATTCATTTGCTTGAAGCCATTTAATCATCGATAGGAGAAAATCGTTATCTTCAGTTTATATACTCGTGTCCTTCGTGAGTTTTTATCATCAGCAAAAAATAGAGGTGGCATTATACACAGGTCATTTTTTTTGAAGAAGTTGTTAAAAATCATGCAGCTTACAGCCACATCAAACACAGGTTCCTATATGATCAGTTAAGCAACATCGAGCCTGGTCAGTACCTAGATGGGTTACCACATGGGAATACTGGTACTCTAAGCTTGGAAGTGTGGGAGGTGCAATGGAATTGTTAATCAGAGAGCCGAGTTCCAATTCCAGTTGGGTTCATTATATTCACTTACGCGCAAATACCCTTGGAGAAAGGTATGAATCTACTTCTTCTCCCCAGCTATGGGTTAATTAGCAAGACTTGTATCGCTAAATAATTATTACCTAAAAAAATCCTTTATATCCTTTTATAACTGTTCTTTTTTTCTTTTTTAAAAACTAAAAGTTTACTAATCTTTATGCATAATGCATTTTTACTGCTATTGTATGGTGTGGCATCTGGTGCATGCTGGATTGCATTTGGATGTCTGGAGCAATCAATAAAATTAAGATGAGGCAAGAGAACACAGAAGGAAAAAAAATGTTACCTGATGATACTGCAGACAATGGGCATTAACATGGAGTACTTGATTGGTTAAGTGCTGGGCTTTTGTCTTTTTGATGTTCTGCTCATAACTTTCCTGCATTGTTTTACTATGAATCTCTTTTGAAAGATGCTTAAGAAGCATCTTCAAATACTGTTTACTAGTTGAAGTACCTGTCAGTTGCATGCCAAAAGTTCAAGTCCAGTTATACTGACAGGAAAACAATTCCTTTATACTGATGGTCAGCTGATCTTTTTTTTTTCTTTTTTTTTTGCTTTTAAAAATAACTAAAAGTTTACTAATCAACGTTGAGGCTTACTGTGATGAATTACTTGAATCTAAATGAACCCAATTCTTCATGTGCATTGTGTGTGAACAATCATTTCCATGCACTAGTTTTTTTTATTATTTACTAAATTTTTATTGTGTTAGAATGGACTAACTCTGACAATTTAATGGAATTCTCTTGATTTATTACAAAAAGAAAAAGACACCAGTTCCTCGTATGTTCACTAGTTAAGTAACATCGAGATTGGTTAGTATCTAGATGGGTGACAGCTTGTTTACCATTGGCATGAATATCTGAATGGCATCTCAATGCTCAGAAAGGAGCGCATTGCATAAATTCACCCTACAGGCACTGATTTCATTTTTTTGATGATTACAAAAGAAAGTGTGTGTGTGTGTGTGTGTGTGTGTGTGTGTATATATATATATAAATGCCATAAAATCACTGAAGTTAAGCAAAATTGAGCTTGGTTACTACCTAGATGGGTGACAGTGTGTTTACCATTGGCATCAATACCTGAATGGCATCTCAATGCTCAGAAAGGAGCACATTGCACAAATTCACCCTACAGGCACGGATTTCATTTTCTTGACGATTACAGAAGAATATATATATATATATATATATATATATATATATATATATATATATATATATATATATATATATATATATATATATATATATATATATATATAAAAGCTTATTTTGGGCCTTTTGCTCAAATGTTCTGGGCTTACGGCCACATCATGTTGAAACATTGGTTCCCATAAAATCACTGAAGTTAAGCAACATTGAGCTTGGTTAGTATCTAGATGGGTGACCGCTTGAGAATACCAGATGCTGTAAGCTTGGATGTGTAGGTGGTGTAAATAGATAATGGCACAGAATTGTTAATCAGAAAGCCAAGTTCCAATTCCAGTTGGTTTCATTACATTCACTTATGGGCAAATAGACTTTGGAAAGGCATGAATCTACTTCCCCTTCCAGACAATTTTATACCCATTCCTACTTTAACTCTTGAAAATTATATTTATCCACAAACTTGCACTTCTGGGGATATCTGTGTATACAAATCGCAGGTGTTTTCACTCCAGCTGGAGGAACTCCACCCTGGTTGACCTCCACACCTTCCTATCTCTGACCATCATGGGTCATGTGGGGGGGGGAGGTGTCGGGTCAGATTGTTGCACCCTCTTGTTCCGTAAAGCCACATTCCATTGAAACAACAGTTCTTTTATAATCACATGTTTCCTATTTTGCATAATTTGCATGTCAAATTTGTTGCATTTAACCTATTGTTCTGAAAATTGAGTTTTATATTCCCTTTTTTGCGTTTATTAACATATAAAAAAAAAACATGGCAACATACGGGCATTAGATCATGAGAAATAGATAAAGATATTTAAAACTAGCAGCCATACACAGCTGGTCGATCAGAAAAAGCGTTCAATTAAAATGGAGCAAAAACGGCATCATGTTTAGATGTAAAAGAGTCTATCTTCTTCAATTACTTTAAAGTACTTTCATTAAAAAAACATTTTGAATTGATACAGTTACTGATATAACAGAAGTAGTCTGTATTTATTCAATCGAAGTTAGCCGAGGACATGAATAAGTAAACAGGCAACATGAAACCCACTTCAGACCATGTATAGCAACAGTATTCAATGCAAGGAGGAATTTATAGATTTGAAGGATGGACTCAGACGAGAAAAACCTGGCGCGACACAGAAAACCAACTTTTCTGTTCATGGAAGTTTTCCTGAGGCCTCGTTAAATATCAGAACATTGCAAATGTTTGTAGCCGATTTTCATTGTAATATAAACTGACCGCAACGTGTCTTTGTCGGTGTTTTAGATTGAAAACTTTTCATCTTTTAGCTGCGAGTCAAACTTTGTTGAATGTTAACGTTTTGTCTACAAAGGAACGCTTTAAAGATGGAGGATGAAAAGTTGCTCTTTCGCCATATTAGGCTGTGTTCGTCTTGTCTGGTATTCGCATGTCCACACGCGATTATTAAGGAGAACAAAAAAATAGTAGATAACGACTGACATTACAGTTAAATTTTTGAAGATCAAAGTTGGCAGGAAAGGAAGAAACCGGAAGACAGTACCACAGGTGAGTAGTGCAAGAAAAGAAACTGTTAGCAAATCACTTCCGGTTACATCTAACCAATTCAATCGTAAAATGATGAGACCTTGTTACCAATCTAGTTCTGCGATTAAATTCATAAAGTTTAAATATCAAAGAGGATAATAATATTTATCTTGTTTTAATACAAAATTGTGGCACAAGGCCAGGACGGGGATAGGGGAAGGCTGGTCTTAAATCTGTCTTATCTTAATCTTAGCTAGCCACGATAACTGACCCAAATATATTACAGTATACCTTACACCAAAACAATTCTTAATTAACATTCTGTTGAGATGTTGAGTGTTTTCCCGTGCGTGTATTGAAATAAGGACAAACACATACGTAGGGAAAAATACTGTTATATCTGAAGAGGTATTTACAACAGAGAGATTAGTAGTCAAACGAACGCAGGTTAGTCAGTAACAATCAGAAAGAGTATAAAGTCCAACTGTATCTTCCGGTAGAGAGACGGAAGTGTGATGGTCACCTGATCTTCCCAGAACTCTCTAGAACTGTCCTATTAGTAGTAGAGAGATCAGTCCATTCTGATGAGAAGGTGGTTGGCCCCAACAAATTCTTACTACACCATAATATCTCAAAGTTTTGATGAAGTCCTAACAAGTACAATTCATCTGTGGGGCGGAGCGGAGCTAGGCGGGGCAGGGCTAGGCGGGGCGGGTTTAAAATAACAACATTTAAAAATGAAACCCCAAAGAGCAAATTTCATCAGAACAATTACCCTAGTATTTATAGAAAAGGCACAGGCAGCGTTACGGCGGTGGGCAAGTGACTGAAGCCGAGATGCCAGGCCAGGACCAACAACATTGCAGATTCTACTTTGAATTTTATCAAGAATCTCTAAATGTATATATCAGCGTCATTTTTCTTTCAACACCTATATACAGCTTCAAAGCTCCCCAGAATGAGCCTTGCTGGCAGTTCTTCTATATCAAGAATTTGAAGGCAGGGGACAGGCAAGATATCATAGGGCATAACATACTTGCTACCCAAGAAAGAAGCCGAATTATGATTTTTTTATGTGACGTGTGTCTTCAGGACGTAGGCGATGATGGCTCTCCACTTCCTCCCTATCCCTTGTAGCTCTCAATAAGTTTATTCTCTCCTCCACCTCCCCCAGACCACGTTCTGTCATCCACTTGCTTAAGCCCGCCAGGTATGTCATGCGTTACTTTCACTTGTCTCTCTTTCCCTCTATTCGACCCGTGAGTATCAGATTCTCCAATCCTTCCTTTCTCATTACGTGTCCCAGAAATTTCAGCTGCTTCTTCCTGGTGTTAAGTATAAGCTTCCTTCTTGTTTCTCTAAGACCTCATCGTTGCTCGCACGCTCGGTCCATGATATCCTGAGCATCCTTTTGTAGAACCATACCCACGCCGCCACGAGCCTCTTCTTCATCTCTGAGGAGACCGTCCAACATTCGCTGCCGTAAAGGAGGATAGATTCACGTAGCAGCTCAATACTCTTTTCTTTGTTACCAAATAAATCCTCTTGTCTTGTAATGCTCTGCATAGCTTTTGGAATGCGTCCTTGGCCATTCCAATGCGTCTTCTTATCTCAGTGTCGAACTTTCTGTCCTCTGTCAAAATACCTCCCAGATATTTAAACTTCCGCACCTGCTTGATTCTAGTGTCTCCGGCCTGTAAATCGCATTTCGGGTTCATCCTTTTACTGGTGACCATTCCAAATACCCCGGTGTATGTATCAGTTGTAACAAAAAGTATAAGAGTTAAGGAAATTAAATATAGAATAGGCTGCGCTCGGGATAGTTTCACCCAATACCACCAATTGCTACAAAACCAAAACATTACGACTCATATTCCGAAATAACCTGAATAGATTAAGACTTTGATGTAGATGGGATGAATGGCACCAGACTCTAAACTGTCTGTATGCAACTGCTTTCTTGGGTCGACAATTAAAAATGGCGCCGGGTGAATGAATTCTGTAGGTTTTAAAGAGGACCATCTTTCTTCGAAGCTCGTGGCTTGGCACTCAGTTTATGTGTCATGCGTGATACACGCTTAGGTGATCATGTATGTTTCGATACATGACTGACGAGGCAGATTTTTTCCCCGCAGTAGGTTGCCATTTCTTTCTGCGGTAGACCAGTTGCTATCCAAAGCTATAGAATCCGGTCTGTCCTGCTATTTACCCGTAGCTGGGGGTGGGGAGCAAGAGGATTAATATTTGAAGTTGTCATTCACTCAGTTATGTGCCATGCGTGATACACGCTTAGGCGATCATGTATCTTTCGATACATGACTGACGAGGCAGATTTTTTTCCTGCAGTAGGTTGCCATTTCTTTCTGCAGTAGACCAGTTGCTATCCAAAGTTATAGAATCCGGTCTGTCCTGCTATTTACCCATAGCTTCGGGGGGGAGAAGAAGAGGATTCGTACCTTTCCCAAGAATCACAAATGTGGCACCTTGCATTATTAGAAATATTCATAGAAATATGATTTAATTTTTTCTTACTCGGTTACTAAACAGGTTGTTAATTTTTTTTTTTAAACGGAAAATAACTGAGTTGAAAATAATTCACTAAGAGTGTACTAGACGATCCTAAGGAAAGAAGAAGGAAAGAAAGGAAAAGGAAGGAAGGGAAGAAAAAAAGAAAGAAAGAGAAATGTATGACGCATGACCCAATTGAGGGTAGAGATAGGAGTCAGAAAGAGATTTAGGTCAGCGTCTTGGCCGATTTTCGAAAGTCATTTTGGTAAGAATGTCGGTCAGAGCACCTAGCCTACTTTTTGCATGGAAAGACACCTTATCAATTTGGATAAAGAGAAATTTTGGGAACAATGAAACAATTTTTAATCAGAGAAAAAAATGTCTTTGGGTTGAGGGGAGGACCGGTGGAACGATATACAGACCTGTTAAGAATTGGACACCCACGTTAATAAAGTAGAGACATTTCAATGTAGATAATTAAGATTTTCGACTATCAGGTAAAACAAAGAGGTAAAAAGAGGGACAATTGCTTTTGGCTCACAGAGGGCGCCAAGAAGGCGGAAAAGATCCTTTCTAAAGTCAAGACTAATTAGCAGCGGGCTGTTTGACAAAGTCCAGGTGAGAGAAAGCCAAAGATTGTCATTTTGCGTACGTGCAAAAAGGGGGCAAAATTGGATTTTTTTTTTAAACAAGAACGATGTAACCACGCCCGCAAACAGAGGGGAGAGGATGTTCGATCAATAACAATTGGTCGAATACGATCACGTGACCTGCGGAAGAAAAGGGAAAGAAATGTTTGATCAATAACAATTGGTCGAATACGATCACGTGACCTGCGGAAGAAAAGGGAAAGAAATGCTCGATCAGGAACGATTGGTTGAAAAGCGGTCACCTGACATACGAGAGACTAAGAGAGATGGATGTGCGCCGCCCCACCAAAGGTACTGCGAGGAAGTAGGGGGAAAACAATAGCGATAATGGAGAAGACAGAATTAATGCAGTTTTGGAATTATCGAGAAAACCCTGACGCCGACGGACCCGCCCCAGTTTGTTGCGGCGTCAATATAAGCAGGACCCCAGTCGACAGAAATCAGTAGAGTTGGAGTTGCAGTTGAGAGTTGGACCGCGGGCAGGGATAGAGCCTGAACGCGGCCATCAGGCCCGATTCACTCGCCCCTTTGCGGGCAGAAGAATCCTCAGACAAGAAATCCTTCCAGCCCAAGTCGAAGACAGGAGAACTTCCAGCCCAAGTAGATGAAGAAGAAGATTGCCTGAAAGCCTGAGAAGAATTGGAGCTGCAGACAAGCCGAAAGTCGATGAGAAGTTAAAGTTCAGCTCCGGACGGCAGTGAGAAGAGACCACCTCAGACGACAGAGAGTTGCGGCTAAGTTGAAACAAGAAATCTTCCACCAAGTTGAAACAGGAAAACTACCAGCCCAAGCAGACGAAGAAGAAGAAATACAACTCAAGTCGGAGAGAAGAATCAACTGCGAATGATCGATAGAAATTAGCCCCAGTGTCGAACTGAACCACACTCCGACATACATACATGATTCTAGAAAGTAGGTAATTCGACATTTTTCTATTGTGTGATAGAAGCTTGGTGCCATAGTCCACAGAGCGGGTCGGGAAATGAGAACACTTTTGTTTTTATGTAACGGACTTTAAGATATAAAAGGTTGTTACCCTTTTTATCAGCAATTTTGTTTGGTGTCGTGAGTTTTATTTTAATTGTGTTTTGCCACCCCGTCGGACTCAACTTGTATCGGCCCCGATCCCTGCTGGTCCCGTCTGTCTAAAGATCTAAACACAGCGTGGGTAGACAGACCGGAGATCGGTATAGTTGCTTTAGTGACCAGGTATTGGAAGCGAGTCGGGAAAGGCGAGGCTGGTGATCATCTGACCAAAGGGTTGGAGCGGCACGCTTGGACCCAGGAGGAGCGACCAGGAGGAGCGACGTCACCGTTGGCGCCGTAACCAAAGGATCCGACACTGGGCCAGGTGTGTAACCGTCACAAGTGGTGCCGTGACCAGGATCAACCCTGAGACAACCACGTCACATATGGTGCCGTGGTGACCGAGGGATTTCAACCCTGAGAAGACCACGATCGACCACCGTTGCTGAGGATTCAGACAGAACTCAGAACGACCCGGGACCAAAGGAAAAGAAAGAACAGAATCGTCTGTAAGGTAGGACACCTTGTTTTGTTTCCCAACCTCGATTGTTGCTATATAGACTGTCTTTCTCTGTAGACATGTCAGATTATGAGTCGGATGGAGCAGTGGGGGGTGAAGAAGAAGTAGGGCGGGGGTTGTCAGTGGATTTTAGGAAGCTGCTGGGTGGACCGAGGGTCCCAGTATTTGATGGCAGCGGGAAGGAGTTTAGGAACTGGCTGGCAATCCTCGAGAAGAGCCGAACCATCTACGAACTCTCGGACCAAGAAACCCTGTATTTGGCATACGATGCCACAAAGGGAAAAAGCGTCCGAGTTCGTAAGGGGGGTTCGTGGAGAACCAACCCCGCTTGGCTTGGGAAGAAATAAAAAGACTACTGACCAAAGAATTCGCCGACGAAGGTACGGCCATAGAGGCCATGAGGGCCCTTTTAAAACTAACACAGCTGCGGGATGAAACCCCGGGAGAATTAGGGGCCCGAGCGGGGAAGCTATCGTCATTGGCATTCCCCGAAGTGGTCAGGGATAATGCGGTTATGCAGGCTCAACTGGCGGACCTGTATGTAGAGGCGCTGAGCGACGAGCGTGTTCGTCACGACGTACTGAAAGAAGGACCGCTCAGACTGTCGGCAGCGATAGAGCTGGCCAGGGAGAGCCAGGGGTGTGGGATAAAGTGAAGAGGTGTGGGAAGAAGCAGATACCAAGTCAAGAGGCTGGAAGAAGGGGGTAGGCGGAAGAGCCCCGTGTGGAATCAGAGGGTTAAGGAAGAGGTGGATCGGGCAGAATTATGGGAGGAGGACCCCAATAGAAGGGCATGGTCGACCAGGCATGGCTTTTATAAGCCCACGCCGGGTCGATACGGGCTGGTCTGCTGGACCTGTGGGTACGAGGACCACAGGGCGGCGGAATGTCCGACGAAGTGGGGGTTGCCCCCAGACTTCAATCAGGACAGGTGCACCAGGTGTGGTAAGAAAGGACACCTGGCCAAGTGGTGCGGGCTGAGGAAGGGTGCCCCACCAATATTAACAAGGAAGGCCGAGCCCAAGAAAAGCCAGCGGGCCACCCCAGAATTAAGAGGGAGGGTGGCCCAGTTAAAAAGGAGAGAAATAAAAGCTTGGACCAGTGAACGGGTGAACCGCTTGAATAGAGGACGGGTTCCCCCGAGGATAGACACAAGGCCAACCCAGTTAAAAAGGGAAAGAGCAAAATGTTGGACATGTGGTCGGGCGGGCCACTTTGCGGCAAGCTGTCCAGCAAGAAGGTGCTGGTTTTGCAGGAGGCCAGGACACCTGAAAAGAAACTGTATTCTTAGAAACGGCCATGGGAGACCGGGAGGTCCGGCCGGGTCGCCCAGGTGCAGGGGGCGCAGAACTCCACCTCATAAAAAAACGAAGATGAATTATTACTGCCGGCGCCTATGGCTGGGTTAACCCAAGGGTGGGGACCCAGGAAGAAGAAAGCTCAGGTGTTCTCTTCGCTAACGCAAGAGAGAGAACTATCCTGTAGAGCAGAGATAGGTGGTAGAGAGATGAGGGCTTTGGTGGACACAGGCGCATCTGTGTCATTGATGAGAGAGGAAACATACAGGCGGGTGAAACGGAAGAGAAGGTTACGGGAAGCGGACATAGAGGTCACGCAAGCAGATGGAGCCCCCCTGGAGATAAAAAGGGATGGTGAGGCTCCCGGTAAGGATTGGGAAAGTGAAAAGCACCCAAAATTTTTACGTAACCCCTGACCTGTGTACGGAGGCAATCTTGGGAGAAGATTGGCTCCGGAGCCAGAGGGCCCAGATAGAGTTTAATCCTACTGTGTTGGTGGTGAACGGCGAGAGAACGCCATTGGGATGCCCACCAGAGGAAGAGATAACCATAGTGGTGGAGGAAGATGTAAAGTTACCTCCCAGGGACCGCAGTGTCGGGAAAGGGTAGGCTAATGTCAGAAAAAAGGTACGGAGAGGACCTCTGCAGTTGGTCCCTGTAGAAGGAAAGGGCCTAGTAGATAACGAGGTAACCCTATGCGAAACGGTAGTGGAGGCAGCCGAGTTGGTGCCCATTATGATGGTGAACCAGGCCCAAAAAGACTATCAAGGTTAGGAGAGGGGAGAAGATAGGGAGAGCGCTTCCCCACGAACTCTGAATCGGGTGAGATTCGAGGAGGAACGAAGGAAGCTAGTAGAGCAAACAAAAGGAATCTTAGATGAGGATATATTAGCACCGGATGAATTTAGAACCAGAGTGGGGGGTCTGTTAAGGAACAATCGAGATGTGGTGGCCCAGTCAGACAAGGAGCTGGGTCAGACCCACACAGTCGAAATGAAAATCGACACCGAGACCACCCCCTGTGAAATTAAAACCCTACCGAACACCTATACATAAAAGACCCCTTGTAGAAGAGGCAGTAGAGGAAATGTTGGAAGCTGGGATGATCGAAAGATCGATCTCTCCTTGAGCTTCCCAATAGTAATAGTAGGTAAAAAGATGGCGGCCACCGTTTCTGTGTAGATTTTAGAAAGCTGAATTCTATATCGAAGCCGTTGGCGGTGCCATTGCCATTGATAGACGACATTTTGGCATTATTAGGGAAGGCAAAGTACTTCTCTACGTTGGACTTGAGGTCCGGGTATTGGCAGGTAGCCCTGGATGAGGCTGACAAGGAGAAGGCCGCATTCGCGTGTCACCTGGGACTGTTTCAGTTCAGAGTGATGCCATTCGGTTTAGCTAATGCCCCGGGAGTCTTCCAACAGCTAATGTCAATAGTGTTAGGAGGATACGAGAGCTTTGCCATGGCGTATTTGGACGATATCTTGATATTTTCGGAGACAGTGGAACAACACTTCTTTCATTTAGGACAGGTGTTGGGAAGGTTGAGGAAACACGGATTAAAATTGAAATTGTCAAAGTGTCAGTTTCTGAGGGAAGAAACTAGGTATTTAGGCTTCGTCATAAACGGAGACGGTATTAAACCCGACATGGATAAGGTAAAGGTCATAAGGGAAATGCCAGAGCCTAAGACAGTGAGGCAGGTAAGAGGTTTTATAGGAGCTATAGGCTACTACCGGCGCTTCGTCCCGGCATTTTCAAGAATTGCCATACCGCTAGTGGCCCTGACGAAGAAATACGCTAGGTTCAAGTGGACAGAGGACTGTCAACGAGCATTTGATTCGCTAAAGGAACAGTTGACAACCGTTCCACTGCTGACGTATCCAGACCTCAGCAAGCCCATGATATTATACACGGATGCCAGTGAGCAGTGTGTAGGAGCAGTACTTACCCAGCCGTGTCCTGATAAGGAAGGACCAGTGCCAGGCATACCAGAGGAAGTACCGATATACTTCCTCTCCCATAAGCTCTCAGAGACACAACAGAGGTGGCCAGTAATAGAGAGGGAAGCATATGCTATCATGTATGCTCTCCAAAAACTGGACTACTATTTAAATGGTGCGGTCTTCACTATAAAGACAGACCACAAGCCTCTGCAGTACCTATTGCAGGCAGAGGGACAAATAATAAGAAAAATTCAACAGTGGGCACTTAAGTTAAGTGGCTACCACTGTAAGATAGAGTATTTGGCAGGAAAGGAAAACACGTGCGCAGATTTACTCTCAAGAATACCGAAACAACTGGAAGAAAGATCTGTAAGGGTAGAACAGGGAGTAGATGATAAAGCCTATAGAATAGGAGTAATTAACTCTAATAAAGCTAAAGATCGCCCTATATTAGAATCGGACGAAGAAGGGACGCCCAGATAATAACCGATCCTTACTGGACAGAAGGAATTGAGAAGGAGCAAGCAGACAGTGAAATAGCTGCTCTGAGAGAGAAGGTGAAGTCAGGAGAGACCACCAAGTATGCCATAATAGAGGAAAGGCTGTATTATCTCTCAGGAAGGATGAAGAAGTCAAACCCAAGTTGTATGTGCCCAAAAGTTTAAGACCAGAGATATTGGAACAGTGCCACGAAAGGTTGGGTCACATGGGAATTGACAGGACATGTGATCTCATAGGAAGAAAGTACTATTGGCCCAAACTGTACGGAGAAGTCACTAACTATGTTCGAAGTTGTGTAGTGTGCCAGTCGCAGAGCAGAAGGCAGGAAATGGCACCCTTGGAGGAAACAGACGTACCAAACTTCCCTTCGAGAAAGTGAGTATGGATGTATCAAGACCATATGGGGAAACTGCACAAGGAAACAACTATATAGTGAGTTTTGTCGATTGGCTAACAAATTGGCCTGAGGCATTTGCAGTACCAGACAAGAAGGCCAGAACTGTGGCCGGGTTGATAATAGGCGAAATCTTCCCTAGGTATGGTGCCCCTGTGCAATTGGTAACAGATAATGGCACGGAGAATGTGAACAGCATCATGAGAGAAGTTTTGACAGGTTTGAATGTAGAGCACATAAAAACATCCCCATATCACCCCCAGGAAATGCTAAAGTGGAAAGGTTTCATAGAACCTTGGGAGATGTATTATTGGCCAAGTTGGTCAGAGAAAACATTGAAATTGGGACTTGTATTTGACGCAGGCTCTGGCGGCCGTGAGGTTTACGATAAACGAAACCTCCAGATTTTCTCCTTATTTTTTGTTGTTTGGCAGAGACGTGGTCCTGCCTGTAGATAACCTACTGAAGCCCCGAAGAAGGTATATGGGAGAAGATCATCATCAACTATTGCTGGAACAGCAACATAAGATATTCGTACAGGCCAGAAGAAGAAGAATAAAGAGGGCCCAGAAGAAAAGAAATGAGAGGGTGAATGCTGAAAGAAAGGTGGTAGAATTGAAGGTTGGAGACCCTGTCTACTATAAAATCCACCAGAGAGAAGGAAAACTGGACCAGAGATGGGAACCGTACTACCGGATAGTAGAGCAGACGGGCCCAGTATCATATGTAATATGGGATCAAGTGGCAGGACGAGCGAGGAGGGTTCATGCCAATGATCTGAAGAAGGCTGAAATAGCTAACCTAGAAATGAGCGAGCCGAGGCCTAAGAAGACAAGGAAAAGGAAGGTAACTCTGGTTGAATCGGAAGGAATGGAGACGGAGGAAGACTCCGAAGAAGATGAGGAGATAGGTCAACTTGACCAGATAAACGAAGCAGTCCGAGTGACAGAGTTGGAACCCTCAGCGGGGATTAGCGATGTTCAGTCGTCGACTGAATCAGTGCAGAGAAGACCCCGTGAGATCGCCATCACACCCCATGTCCGAAGGAAAGGAAGAGAAAGACGAAGAGGTCCAATCAAGCAGTCGAAGGCTCTAAAAGGAGGCACCCTGAACAAGACGAAGGGTCCAGCGAGTGGGAGGAGGAGGATCAAATACCCCTTTCCCAGCTTAAGGAAAGGATAAAGAACAGGAGAAGTTTACACATAGAGTCGAGATGTATCGAAGACATTCAAGGCGAAGACTCTAAACAGGAAGAAGAATCAGGGGATGAAGAAGAGGACAAAGAACCTCCTGGACGAGAATTAACCGCAGCAAGAAGGTTAGAGGTTGAACAGGAATCACCTCAGAAGATGAGATCAGGGAGGGAGAAGAACCCCAAATCTCAGTAGAACAAAAGGGCTGTGCAGAATAGGAGCATTTAGTGTCGACAGATAGCGACACTGGCTCATCCAAAATCCTATTGGCTGACTATGGTAGATGTGAGTGGAGGGAATGGAGTCGCGGGCTGCACCTCACAAGGGACGGAAGAAGATCATTGGCATTGTTGATTGATCACCAGTGGTGTCATGAAGTACGACCTTTAGAGTGGGCGCCACGCACACCTGACCAGACCATTCTGTCTGCTAGGGGTTAGTTAGAGGAGGGAGGAGCCGAACTAAGAGAAAAGTTATGAAATGATTGAGTGATGAGTCGAGCGAGACTAAGTGATTGTGAAGAATAACAACAAGAGAATTTGTTACCTTTCATGAATGATAGCTAGGTACAAGGTGGAAGCAGACTACATAGCATTAAATTCGGGGAGAACGAAATTCATGTTGCTATCAGCTGAAGAAGCTAGAAGGTGTAGAGATGATACCCTGGGGACTTGTACCTCGTTGAGCCCTATCTATAAAACTGGTACCCGCAGAATGTGCATATTAGAATTGTTTGAAGGGAAGAGGGAAGGAATCAAAAGAATCTGCCAAGTAGAGGTATTAACAAACTCGGCATTACCACAAGCTATCAGTGTTTCAGACGGGGTGTGGGCAGTAGCCACACAGAAACATATCAGCCTGTCTAGGGTATGTGGGGGAGAGTCCACAAGGACATTAAGAATAAGGCCACCGTTATCCCTGGTGACGCTACCCATGGGATGTTCGGCGGTTGGGGTGTCCATCTCCTTGCCCCCCTATTACCAGATGGAAGAAAGATATGAAGAAAAAGATTCACTCATAGAGATGATTGGTAGAGGCTTAGTCAATTGTACAGAATTATGGGGAGCCGATAGTAAAGAGATTCTCTAATGTTACCTTAAATAAGATGCCAGTATTAATGAAGCCAATAGAAAAGATCGATATGGATCACTTAAGGGATAAGTTAAGTGCGTTGGGAGACGAAGGTGTAGCTTGGGGAAGACGATGAGCAGATCGCGATAAGTTGGTCAATAGTAATGGGTACATTCCTAGTTATAGCCCTCGGGGTGTAATAATATGGAAGATTAAGAGTAAGAGAAGATTAGCGAACGACAGTCTAGTGAGCATGCAACAACTCGAGAGGGAGATGCCGAGCGGTGTTCCTCACTCAGACAGGACTGGCGAAGAAATTGCTGGAAAACCAATGGAGGAGGCTGGCGTGAGACCACCACGTGCGGCGGAAAAACCTCCCACAGCAGAGAGGAAAACATTGACCAAGAAGAACAAACCCCTAATGAACACATCTGCACCTACAGACACACACACATTTCATTGCATGTAGAACAGAAGAAAATGAAAAGAACATTTCATTGCATGTAGAACAGAAGAAAATGAAAAGAACATTTCATTGCATGTAGAACAGAAGAAAATGAAAAGAACATTTCATTGCATGTAGAACAGAAGAAAATGAAAAGAACATTTCATTGCATGTAGAACAGAAGAAAATGAAAAGAACATTACATTGCATGTAGAACAAAAAAGAAAATGAAAAAGAACATTTCATTGCATGTAGAACAGAAGAAAATGAAAAGAACATTTCATTGCATGTAGAACAGAAGAAAATGAAAGGAACATTACATTGCCTGTAGAACAAAAAGAAATGAAAAGAACATTTCATTGCATGTAGAACAAAAAGAAAATGGAAAGAACATTACCCTTGCATGTTAGAAAGTAGAATAGAATTGCATGAGACAAATGCATGGTGCATGTTAAACGATGTAATTGGGTTTAGGTGTCATTTACGGGTAAATGACAAATCGGTTAGGGGGAGGATTGTGGCACCTTGCATTATTAGAAATATTCATAGAAATATGATTTAATTTTTCTTACTCGGTTACTAAACAGGTTGTTAATTTTTTTTTTTTTTAACGGAAAATAACTGAGTTGAAAATAATTCACTAAGAGTGTACTAGACGATCCTAAGGAAAGAAGAAGGAAAGAAAGGAAAAAAAGGAAGGAAGGGAAGAAAAGAAAGAAAGAGAAATGTATGACGCATGACCCAATTGAGGGTGGAGATAGGAGTCAGAAAGAGATTTAGGTCAACGTCTTGGCCGATTTTCGAAAAGTCATTTTGGTAAGAATGTCGGTCAGAGCACCTAGCCTACTTTTGCATGGAAAGACACCTTATCAATTTGGATAAAGAGAAATTTTAGGAACAATGAAACAATTTTTAATCAGAGAAAAAATGTCTTTGGGTTGAGGGGAGTGACCGGTGGAACGATATACAGACCTGTTAAGAATTGGACACCCACGTTAATAAAGTAGAGACATTTCAATGTAGATAATTAAGATTTTCGACTATCAGGTAAAACAAAGAGGTAAAAAAGAGGGACAATTGCTTTTGGCTCACAGAGGGCGCCAAGAAGGCGGAAAAGATCCTTTCTAAAGTCAAGACTAATTAGCAGCGGGCTGTTTGACAAAAGTCCAGGTGAGAGAAAGCCAAAGATTGTCATTTTGCGTACGTGCAAAAAAGGGCAAAATTGGATTTTGTTTTTTTAAACAAGAACGATGTAACCACGCCCGCAAACAGAGGGGAGAGGATGTTCGATCAATAACAATTGGTCGAATACGATCACGTGACCTGCGGAAGAAAAGGGAAAGAAATGTTTGATCAATAACAATTGGTCGAATACGATCACGTGACCTGCGGAAGAAAAGGGAAAGAAATGCTCGATCAGGAACGATTGGTTGAAAAGCGGTCACCTGACATACGAGAGACTAAGAGAGATGGATGTGCGCCGCCCCACCAAAGGTACTGCGAGGAAGTAGGGGCGAAAACAATAGCGATAATGGAGAAGACAGAATTAATGCAGTTTTTGGAATTATCGAGAAAACCCTGACGCCGACGGACCCGCCCCAGTTTGTTGCGGCGTCAATATAAGCAGGACCCCAGTCGACAGAAATCAGTAGAGTTGGAGTTGCAGTTGAGAGTTGGACCGCGGGCAGGGATAGAGCCTGAACGCGGCCATCAGGCCCGATTCACTCGCCCCTTTGCGGGCAGAAGAATCCTCAGACAAGAAATCCTTCCAGCCCAAGTCGAAGACAGGAGAACTTCCAGCCCAAGTAGATGAAGAAGAAGATTGCCTGAAAGCCTGAGAAGAATTGGAGCTGCAGACAAGCCGAAAGTCGATGAGAAGTTAAAGTTCAGCTCCGGACGGCAGTGAGAAGAGACCACCTCAGACGACAGAGAGTTGCGGCTAAGTTGAAACAAGAAATCTTCCACCAAGTTGAAACAGGAAAACTACCAGCCCAAGCAGACGAAGAAGAAGAAATACAACTCAAGTCGGAGAGAAGAATCAACTGCGAATGATCGATAGAAATTAGCCCCAGTGTCGAACTGAACCACACTCCGACATACATACATGATTCTAGAAAGTAGGTAATTCGACATTTTTCTATTGTGTGATAGAAGCTTGGTGCCATAGTCCACAGAGCAGGTCGGGAAATGAGAACACTTTTGTTTTATGTAACGGACTTTAAGATATAAAAGGTTGTTACCCTTTTTATCAGCAATTTTGTTTGGTGTCGTGAGTTTTTATTTTAATTGTGTTTTGCCACCCCGTCGGACTCAACTTGTATCGGCCCCGATCCCTGCTGGTCCCGTCTGTCTAAGATCTAAACACAGCGTGGGTAGACAGACCGGAGATCGGTATAGTTGCTTTAGTGACCAGGTATTGGAAGCGAGTCGGGAAAGGCGAGGCTGGTGATCATCTGACCAAAGGGTTGGAGCGGCACGCTTGGACCCAGGAGGAGCGACCAGGAGGAGCGACGTCACCGTTGGCGCCGTAACCAAAGATCCGACACTGGGCCAGGTGTGTAACCGTCACACAAAGATCTGTACCAAGTAAGAGAAGCCACACCAGCTGAAGAGTTTTAACAGCGGCAAGAAATAAAATGGATAGCACAAGTTGAAGTGAAGAATAATAACAGGAAACGAAATTAATTTTTAGCATAAAAATAACACAAGATTTAAAATGATATATTACTCAATTTAACCTATGCTGACTTTTGTTGCTTTGTGCCAGACTTAGTAGTACAGAATTTTGCTTCAACCGTTAGTGAGCAGTAGTCTTCGTGAGATAGTGCTTAAACAGACAGGGGATAACTTTTTGGGAGATATTGAAAGTTGGAATAAACAATTTCTTTTTTTGGTTTCCAAATTCCTCGAACTTTTGTGGCAGCATATCGCGAATAATGATTCATTTAAATTTCTCAGACAATCGGAATTAATTGGAGAAACGACGGAGATGCCAGTGCGTGCCGAGCAAGAAGGATTT
Source organism: Acanthosepion pharaonis (assembly GCA_903632075.3). NCBI lineage: Eukaryota > Metazoa > Mollusca > Cephalopoda > Sepiida > Sepiidae > Acanthosepion > Acanthosepion pharaonis. Next base: position 1,128,148 of record CAHIKZ030003271.1, on the reverse strand, counting down.
TATTTTAAAATAGAAACCAAACAAACACCTGCTAGTTTTGCACGAAAGAAGAATTCTTGGAAAGAGACGGACTTTCTGCTGTCCATCTTCGGAATTTTATTCTAATGCGCTGTCGTCCATTCTGGTCTCGAAAAGCGGGACAAAACAAAAAAAGAACCGCGGGCGATAAAATTACCATGTATTTGCAACGAAGAGAAGATACGTCAGTTGCAAAGATCCCCTGTGGACCCGGCGAGACCGAAAAAAAAAAAAAAAAAAAAAAAGATTCTTTATGGGCAAGCCTGCGAATCCATCGTTTCAATGGTAGTAATTGACTATGGGAATCTAAAATATTGGCACACACGCATATCTACCTCTATATCTGTTTCCTTCTCCCGAGTGCACACATAAAACGCGGGAGTAACACGTCAAACGTGCTCGTTGTGTAGTCATTATAGCTACGGGAGTGGGGAATGAAATTGGCGTGCAGAGTTCAAATCCTACTCGAGTTCGTTGCATTCACTTTCTCACAAATACCCCTGGGGAAAAGCATGTGTCATGCGTGATACACGGTTAGGCCTTTTTTTTTTTGCAGTAAGATTCGCCCTGTATAAGGCCTGGGAGACACTCGAGGTAGAGGGTTACGTTGAAGGGTAGTTAATATGTTAAATATATATAGCAGAATATTATTTTTAAGAGAAGTGTATCTTTGGTTAGATTTCCTCACTTTGAACTGAGGGGTCAAATACAAGACAAAACAAAGGAAGTTGATTTTGATTGGCTGAACTAGTGTGGGAATGATAGAGAAAGGTTTTTCGGGGAGTTGTTTCTTAACTGTCATACAACGTAGACTTTTTTTTCCGTTTGTTTCTGGAAGCGGTTTCCCAGTGGGGGCGGGAGAGCAAACCACCGGCGAGTTAGAAATGTACACGTCGACGTATTTAATCTTATATATAAAGTAAAGTGTATGCGTGTATGTTTGTGCGTGTGTGTGTCCAAGCGTATGTGTGTCCCACTGGTCCGTTTTCAATGATTCATAGCTCATTCAAAAGCTTAGAAATTTAGGCACAGGGAAAGATTTTCGTTGAGCTCAGTTTCAGGGTTTCCAGATAATGTGAGGTTAATATATATATATATATATATATATATATATTAATGTATTATAATTCATCAATATACTATATTAGTTTTATCTTATAAAGTGTCCCCTGTTCTGTCACCCATGAAATAAAAATGATTCTTTTTACGGAAAATAAGGATCTACGTACATCAAATCGTCTTTAAATTAAGTGGCAGCAGAAGAATTATCGCTGAAGTTTTAAAAGGTAAGCTTAAACATTAATTCAATACTTAAATGCAGCGATCAATTTTGAGTTCTTCTGTAGTTTATTGATGCCTATCGCATGTACTGCTACCTAGCTATTGTGATGATGGCCTAATCAAGAGTCTATCACATGAGCTAGCTTAAATGCCGTCCGATAGTCTTGCTTTTAAGCTAATAAAACAGATAAGTTTAAAAATCATTCTGTTGATGTCCTTCATCTCTGGACCCTACAATATTTCGCTGGGAGAAGAGAGAGAAGATACTACATTGTATTAATTGGCGCAGTGACCAAGGGGCGTCCAGCATGAGTGGGGGCTATGTAACACCTGGATAGATGGATTTATATCGATAACTTGAAAAAGGTAAAGATTGTAATGATGAGGGAAACACCCTCCTGGGAGTTTCTTCCACAGAGCAGGGCTTCATAAGAAGCTGCTCGAGTGGAACTTCTCGTCGATAGAGTACAGAAGGAATGTGAGTAGTTTCTTAGTATATAAGTGGCATGGAGAATCTTAGCAGGATCTCAGCTATAGTTTAAACTGGGGATCGGACTGGGCTCTCTAGCCTTGGCTAGTCTAGGAGAAGTACAAAGCTGAATTCAAAACCCACCCCGTAAAATAAATAAATAACTACTTACAACAGAAACCACTTTATTCGTCCATTTGCTTCCTAAGGAAGTTTAATGGTATTGAAAGGGAGAAGGAGGGGGAGAATACCCCATTCAACCAAAATTAATAAATAAACAAAATAAAGATAATTATTTACACTGTTTATATTCGGACTATTATCCTCATCTTAGTTGTTCTTAACACAATTTTTCGGCTCTTTTGCTCTTCGGCTTTCCTCAGGTGTATATCGATCTGGGTAATATACAGGGAATTCCGAACTAAATCCTTTATTTAATCTACGAGGGTAGACTTGTCTCGAATGTATGCATATATGTATGTATGTATGTATGTATGTATGTATGTATGTAAGTTATGAAATTTGGACAGTTTCTCAATAAATTTGATCCCAGGTGTGCAAAAAACTCATAAAAAGTAGAAAAATAAATAAAATATTTATGTAAAAGTGGTTAGACAGTTGTGTATTGAGCCAGAGTGCTGGGATAAAAAGCAACAATAATAAGATGGAATAAAACTAGTAATAAAATAATAGTAATAATGAAGAGTGTATAGAGCCAGAGTGTTGGGATAAAAAGCAGCAATAATAAGATGGAATAAAACTAGTAATAAAATAATAGTAATAATGAAGAGTGTATAGAGCCAGAGTGTTGGGATAAAAAGCAACAATAAATAAGGGATAAAAAGTAATAAAATAATAATAATGATGGAATAAAAAAAAAAAACAATAATAAGATGGAATAAAATAGTAATAAAATAATAGTAATAATGAAGAGTGTATAGAGCCAGAGTGTTGGGATAAAAAGCAACAATAATAAGATGGAATAAAACTAGTAATAAAATAAGAGTAATAATGAAGAGTGTATAGAGCCAGAGTGTTGGGATAAAAAGCAACAATATTAAGAGTGAATAAAATAGTAAAACATGGTTAATATATTTAATAAAATTTATTTTCCTCGCTTCGAGAAATTAGAATCACTGGGATTTATTTTGATATAATCGACTGATTTAATATATTTTGCAAAATATTTCCTGGAAGACGTCTCATTAGGTTCGCTACCAAAGAAACCCAACACTTGGAATCTTGATAACTCTGCTCCGGCACTAAATGAATTTGTTAGAATTTGAAGAGAAAAATTTGCAGAAAAATCCTCTTTCTCTTCGCATTTCGAGTTTTCTGATGACTAAGTTTCTCAGACATTCACCGAGAAAATATCCTTTTGAATGCTCATTATTTCTGACCGCAACTGTCTTATTTTGTTTTTTCAATTAATGGCCGCAATATGATGGTTGTAAAGAATTTAGGTTGCGATCAATGCGAACAGCTTTTGCCGGTTTTCAGGTGAATTTCGGAAGGTTAATATGAGCGAGGGTAGCAAGTATGTAAGGATACCTAGCCAGTTGGTTAAAACGTTGGCTTTCAGAGTCTTAGACCCGGTTTGCCGGAAAGGCTGATTTCTTCATGCTATCTGTCTGGACTGACGATCAGACTATGCAGCATCTTCAGAAAATACTTGAAAAGCATTCCGCATGTTGGCCCAAGCCATGCAAAACTCATTTTTCACCACGAATGCGAAAAATGCAAGATTTGCATTCTTAAAAACTTTTTTTGAATCATTTAATACCAAGTAAGGAAATAAAGCCACTAAGACATAAAGTAGGATATTTACTGAGTGTGGGAGAATATGAAGAAAAACATTATTAAGGAGAGAGAATGATAAAAGAAGAGGAATTAAGAAGATAAAAAATAACGATGGACATCGCGTTTAAATTTTTGGGGACCAAATTCGACTGGAAAACAAAAAAACGGAAGTGTGTTTCACATAACCGGAAGTGTGTTGCACATACCCAAGGTAGCAGGGAATGAGTTAATAAATTGAATTTCATTTACCAGACTAAGCTGTAGTTTTATATATCAATTTCTAACAAAAATAAATTACCCTAGAAAAAACATTGACTGCATTACGTAAGGTTTCAAATATTCAATTAACTATTTGTAGATCAAAGAAGCTGATTTTCCGCAAGTGAAAAGTGCGAGAGAAGAAACTATTAGCATAGAACTTACGGTTAATTCTAGTTATTTCAACTGTAAAGGCCTAGCTGCCAATCTCGTATGTAATATAGAGAAAAGTTCATCAGAACAATTACTATAAAAGTATTTTTAGAAAAGGCACAGAGAAACTACGTTACGGAGGTGAGAAATTGATTGAAGTTGAGATGCCAGATCAGAACCAATAAAATTGCAGATGGTAGCATTTTATGTTTCGTTCTCAAGCGAAAGCCCATTAGAAAATACATTTTTTCTTTGTAAGTTTTCCTAATGAAACTCTAAAATGCACTATAAACGACACATTCTTTCTTTCTTTTTTTTCTTTCACCGCAATCATATTAGCTTCTCCGATATGTCTTTTCTGTCTTTCCCCGCGATCAAAACAGAATAGTCCATTATTTATGGGGGTATTAGCAGGAAACGTTAAACACGTCTTTCTTTCTTTCTTTCTTTCTTTCTTTCTTTCTTTCTTTCTTTCTTTTAACTGTCTTTCTTTCTCTGAAACCAAGTAGACGCTCTTATATTTCTATTCCGTCTTTCCACGCGATCAAAACAGTATAGTCAATTATTTACGATGTATCGACAGGGCGTAATGGTCGTGCTAACTAAGCTGTGGTGACAAGCAGAATTGTAATAAGATGTTTATTTTTTTTCTCTCGAGTACTTTCAATCGTTTTGGTCATTATCAAGAATTAAATGTTAATTCAGTCTTCTTAGCTCTATCCTAGTATTTTTTTAAGAAACCCTACTTTTGAAATTTAAATATACGTACCTCGTGTATAAGTGACGTCATATACAGCACGGCTTCACAGAACTTGGCGGCAACAGAAAATATATACAGTAAATATTTTATACGGATAATAATCATTCTAAGAGGTATTTGGTCGCGACCCTAAGGAAGCGAAAACTGCAATACGTCGACCATGTGATCAGCCTGGCCCACAACCTTTGCGCTTGGATTTGGGAGGAACGTATCAATGGCAGGAGTTCATGGGAGAAGATCAAGGCGATGCTGGTCTGCTGACGTTACAGGTTGGGCTGGGAAAATGCTTCCGGTGTGCATGATTGTGGCAAGGGTGAAGGGACAATTGAGAGCAATGGTACAGTTGTTTAACGGATTCTGACCTTCAGCAACGAGGTTGGGAAGGAACAAGTGAAGCAAATTAATTTTAAGTTTAAAATTCCGTCTGCCATGATTAATTGGAACTCAGGGATTATTGGATTATCCCAGAGTATCGGGATAAGAAAGAAAAGCCTAACAATAATATAGTGTTTTCTAATTAACAACAGTCTTCTTTTTTTCCAACCCAAGTTTGTTTTTTTTTTTAAATATCTTCAATAACATTATTTCTCTGTTTAGATTTGAATTCAGTCGAAAAATGAATTAAAAAAAAATCGGAGCATTTTCTCCATTAAGATCTGAGATTTCATTTTCATCGGTCTGGACTTACTACAACCCTTAATACCTGAGAAGGATTATTTTATGTAAAATAGATAAACATTTACTACAGAAATGCATTGTCAAAAGAAGAAGAAAGGGATTGTCAGTGGTCAGGAGTTCATGTAAGTGTTATTGATCAAATAGGACAATTATATGTATAATAAATAAACATTTATTATATAATTTCATTAAAATGAGGAAGAAATGGATTGTCAGTGGTCAGGAATTAATGCAAGGGTTAATGATGAAATAGGGCAATTATATGTCTTATAAATAAACATTTATTATAGGATTTCATTAAAATGTGGAAGAAAGGTATTGTCCGTGGTCAGGAATTAATGTAATTATTATTGATCAAATAGGGCTAATATTTCAGTATCTGTCTATATTTCTGAGATGAGATATTATGTACACTATTTACATTATTCGGACTATTGTCCTCATTTTGTCGCCATGTTTATCATAACGTTTCGGCAATTGTACGCTTCGGTCTTCTTCAGGTGGTTGGAATGTCGAACTAATCACTTTATTTCGCTCACTGGGGTATACTGTTCTAGTTGCATGTGCTATGTCTAATAGATGTCAGTTATCTCCTGTTAATTAAGTTTACTAATTCGAAACCTTAAGGAATCAGCACATATGCTAGGCCATAGAAATCTCCTGAGCCGACCAAGCATAGAAATGAATACAAACCAGTAATAAGGAGTGCCAGAGAAAAGCGATAACAACAACAAAAATTGCAATATGAGCTCTGGTAAAAAAACATAAAATGATAACAGCAAAAATTGCAATATAAGCACTGGTAAAAAATGGTTGCTGAAGACATTAGGTTTATAATATCCAGAAAGTCATACACAGATGTCCTCAAGGACATGGCACAGTGGATAAAGGCGTTAGTTAGATCCAGTGACAGGCCCCAAAGAGTGTAAGTTCAATATCTGGTTAAGGCGGTGGAGAACCTTCAGAGGGGAATTAACAGGAGATAACTGACATCCATTAGACATGGCACGTGGAACTAGAACAGTATACCCCAGTGAGCGAAATAAACCACCTGAAGAAGACCGGAGCGTACAACGGCCGAAACGTTGTGATAAACATGGCGACAAAGATGAGGACAATAGCGCTATTATTTGTATAATAAATAAACATTTACTATAGAAAGGCGTCATGAATCTGGAATTTATGAAGCAGGGTTATGGCATTTATGTTAGATTAATTTTTATTATAGAAATGCATTATTATTCTTGCCGGCCTCTGAAATGAATACAGTCTTCACGATGCGCTAATGTTGTGGCTTTTTAAGACCTCGCTAAATTTAATGAATAACAATTCACAAAAAGGTATTTCTTCCTGTTTTTAATTCTTTGATTATAAAGCACTTTTGTAATATTAAAACTCTGCCATTTGTACACCGAAAATAAACCCATCATGGTTTAAACAAAAAACAAGAATATCAAGCAATGGCTGTCAAAAACAGATTTAAAAATGCGATGATTCATATGACAAGTCAATTTTATACGGACGAACATTGAGAATACATAGTTAATAGTGGCACGGAGCGAGAAATTTTGGATCCGGGTTCGAATTCAGGTCGAGTTTGTTAAATCACTTTCGCGCAAATACGCTTTGGAAATATATGAATCCATCTCTTATTCACCCTATGCATTAAATAGTAGGGAAGACTGTGCTTTGAAGCTGTGGTTGGAAACCAGTTTAAAAGAAGGACAACTCAGAATTCAAAACTCAGCCACCTGAAAACTTGCAAAGATGTTTAGACATGGGGTGCAGATGCTATACCTGTAAAACGACGCTACAATAAATTTCATTGGAAAGCGAGCATTGGGCTCAAGGAAGGTATCATTGTCATGCCATGAACTTTGAGGCAGCGAATATTTTCAAAGCTTGCCATCGGTTTGTCCATAAATGTATCTGGAAAGTTCTTTCTCATTTTTCGTCTGTTTATCTCCGGTGCTTAATAATGGAGGTAGGCAACAAACAGAGGTAATCTTAATAAAAGTGGGGTCGGAAAATAAATGAAAGGTTAAGAAACGGTAGATTAATAAACGAGATTGTTATTAAATTAGAGTGGGGTCGGGAATTTTCTATCCTCCACGTGTATCATGCACCTTAGGGTATTCATTTTTTTTCATATCAAATATATTTTTTTCTTTTTTGTGTGTTTATATTCTTTCTTTGTTTGTTTCTTTTTTCTTTTCTTTTCGATTCATCATTTTTAGCTTGTTAATTTTTTCATTCTTTTTATATTTTTCTTTTATTTTTACCCTCTTTATTTCGTTTTTCTTTTTACAATACCTTTTCTTTCTTTTTTTGCTTTGTCAGTTATTTTCTTTCTTTCTTTCTTTCTTTCTTTCTTTCTTTCTTTCGTTCTTTCTTTCTTTCTTTCTTAAACTATTATCAATCAATCCTCTCTTCCTTTCATTCATTCTTTCTTTCTTTTAACTTTCTTTCTTAAACTGTTTCCAATCAATCATACTTTTTCTTTCTTTCTTTTTTCTTTCTTTCTTTCTTTCTTTCTTTCTTTCTTTCTTTCTTTCTTCTGTCTTTTTTTCTTTCTTTTAGCTGTCTTAGACTATTTCCAATCAATCATACTTTTTCTTTCTTTCTTTTTTCTTTCTTTCTTTCTTTCTTTCTTTCTTTCTTTCTTTCTTTTAACTTTCTTTCTTAAACTGTTTCCAACCAATCATACTTTTTCTTTCTTTCTTTCTTTCTTTCTTTCTTTCTTTCTTTCTTTTTTAAACTATTAACATTAAATCATAATTTTTCTTTCTTTCTTACCTTCTTTCTTTTACTTTCTTTTAACTTTCTTTCTTTCTTTCTTTCTTTCTTTCTTTCTTTCTTTCTTTTAACTTTCTTTCTTAAACTGTTTCCGATCAATCATAATTTTTCTTTCTTTCTTCCATTCGTTCTTTCTTTCTTTCTTTCTTTTTCTTTCTTTCTTTCTTTCTTTTTCTTTCTTTCTTTCTTTCTTTTAACTTTCTTTCTTTCTTAAACTATTAACAATCAATCACCATTTTTCTTTCTTTCTTTCTTTCTTTCTTTCTTTCTTCTGTCTTTTTTTCTTTCTTTTAGCTGTCTTAGACTATTTCCAATCAATCATACTTTTTCTTTCTTTCTTTTTTCTTTCTTCCTTTCTTTTAACTTTCTTTCTTAAACTGTTTCCAACCAATCATACTTTTTCTTTCTTTCTTTCTTTCTTTCTTTCTTTCTTTCTTTCTTTCTTTCTTTCTTTCTTAAACTATTAACATTAAATCATAATTTTTCTTTCTTTCTTACCTTCTTTCTTTTACTTTCTTTTAACTTTCTTTCTTTCTTTCTTTCTTTCTTTTAACTTTCTTTCTTAAACTGTTTCCGATCAATCATAATTTTTCTTTCTTTCTTCCATTCGTTCTTTCTTTCTTTCTTTCTTTCTTTTAACTTTCTTTCTTTCTTAAACTATTAACAATCAATCACCATTTTTCTTTCTTTCTTTCTTTCTTTCTTTCTTTCTTTCTTTCTTTCTTTTAGGTCAGATTGTTTTTTCTAGTTTTGCTTGGCACCCAGTCTAAGGGGAGAAAATCTCTGAAACTAATGGCGGTGAGGCACGCAACTCCACCATGACACGATAGGCCGTGATCGTCTAGTGTTTATGTGGACGCATGTAAACAAGTGGACAGTAAATTATTTTATCTAGGCCTGAAGTGCCGGCAGTTTTATGACAACTTTTTATGTAAACTCGAGATGCGAGAGCTTCAAACTAGCCACCCGCTGTTCAGAAGTAAAGAAAAGGAAATATTATATGAATAAATAAATGAAAACTTTCGGGACCAAGTGACACCCAGTAAGAGGGTAGAGAATTCCGGTCAGGTCGTATTCTAGATAGGAATCAGTAGCAGAGTCAAAACAGAGAGAAAGAGAGAGAGAGAGTGAGAGAGAGAGAGAGAGTGAGGAGAGAAAGAAAGAAAGAAAGAAAGAAAGAAAGAAAGAAAGAAAGAAAGAAAGAAAGAAAGAAAGAGATTGTTAGAGAGAGAGAAACGGAATTAGTCTGTCCTGAGAGAAAAATGAAGCAGCGAAGATGTGCTAAGTATCACTTATCATCCTCGAAATAATTCCAGGCGAATTAATGATTAAAGAAACCGGTATATCGGAAATTTTTTTTCTTTTCACACAGTGACGATATTTCAACTTCCACAACGTTGTTGAACGTGCATCGTGTTTTTCCTTGGTTTGAACCACGGCGTGTAGCAGACGATGAAAAATTGTTTGCAAACTCGACTCTATGTTTTAAACCCTATAAAAACCTACTTGTGACGAAAATAACAGAAACTACGCACAACGTAGTAAGGATGTAAGCCCTATTGATAGCCCACCGGGGTGTATATCATGTTGTGAATAGTACAGCAACGCGAACAACATATATTCTTGATTTTTTCATTCTTTCGGCTTTGTTCCTTTTTTTTTTCTTTCTTTCTACCTCTTTCTTTTTTCATTCTTGGTACTTTAAGTCTTTCTTTTTTCATTCCTTCTATATTGTTTCTTTTTCATAATTTCTACAGTGCTTTTTTTCATTCTTTCGACTTTGCTTCTTTCTTTTTCATTTTTTCTAATTTGCTTCTTTCTTTTTCATTCGTGATAATTTGTTTCTTTTTCATTTTTTCTAATTTGATTCTTTTTCATTCTTTCTACTTTGTTTCTTTTTTAATAATACCATTTTTTTTGTCAATTGTTTTCTCTTTCTTTCTTTCTTTCTTTCTTCTTATTATGTAATATGCCCACGAAATTCCTTCCTCCGATCGCACAATAAAGAAAAGATGTTTTTTTTATCCCATTTGTCAAATTGCTCAAGTATTTATACTTCTTACAGTTTATAATAATAATAATAATAATAAATAAATAAATAAAAGGATTGACGTCACTCTTCCAATATTTTTCAACTCTTAGAAAATTTGAGAAAAGAAAAAAGAAAATGTTTAACAATATTTCGACAGTAAGTGCAGGGTATGATGGGTAAATTGTGGCCATTTAATATTTTTAATTTCGCGCGTGTGCTTTGCTTGTTTTGGATTTCGTCGTCTGCGCAGTATAGTAGGGTCAGTTGGGCACCGTCAGTGAAAAAAAAAAGCACCATGACGCAATTAACCCCGCCAGAAATTTGGAAATGTCATGTTGTACTGCTTGGCATTCACACCGGAAGTTCCAATACAATTTCAGAGTGTTTGGGTGTAAATCTGAGGACAGTGCAGAGGATTCAGAAAGAGTTGGATGAGTCTAATGGTGACTACGAAGGTAGGACTGCTCAGAAAACTAACTCTGATCATTCTGATAAGAAAATAACTCCCGAATTTGTTGCTGGGTCAAGAGGGTGGCTGCTGGAAGACCCTATGTCTGGCAACATGCCATACAAGCAGGAGAACCCAGTCATGGCTGTCAGACAATTTCTACGATCTATCACCCCTTACATCTGGCCACCTAACTGATGATTTTCCTTGGTGCACGGTTGAGCGAAGAACCAAACTCCTTGTAACACCAAAGGTGAATTGAAGGCAAGGATTATGGAAGCATTCACCAACTTAAACAAGGAGACCGTCCAGAAGAGTTGTAGGAGATCCCGAAGTTGTTTGGAGGCCGTGGTTGAAGCCAGTGGCGATTTTATTGAATACATTTACTCTACTATTTCAATATATTTTTGTGTAATTTTGGTGAATATATCTGTTAAAATGAGGTATCAGTATTATTTTCATTTTTGCGTCATTTAGACGACAATTTATACATCGCACTCTGTTATATCTTCACATTATGTATGAAAATTGCATACAAGTATAAAAAATATAAAAGTCTTGTACAGATGTCGCTTGTCTTGAGAAAACGCTTGTAATGGTAATCAACGCGACAAAACGAACGAAACGCAGCCAGCATGAATGGAATGCAACTAGAACGTGAGTTACACGATGGGGGTCGTATTCATCTTGAAATTTTCTATGCGTTCATTAGTTGCTAAGAGGAATTGAACAGTTTAGTTTTGTAAAAAGTTTATCTCAGTTTGTTAATTTCCTGGAACATTCCAAATCCACAGACCTTTCAATTCGCAAAACGCATGAAGTTAATTAGATATGCAATTTACTAACGTCCAATTTCCTGCTGAAATGAGTAAAATGACTGGAGAGTTTTATTGGATTTATACTAATCTGTTTACTCCATTTCTCTTAGTAGCTAACCAAAAGACGGAAAATTTCAAGATGAACGCAATACCCATCATGTTACTTCCGTCTCAGTTACGTTTCATTCATTTTGTCACGTTGATTACCAGTACGACCGTACTTCTGAACACTAGCATCGTTTGTACGAAGATTTGTATTTTTTTTTAAAATATTCTATACTTGAATGCAATTTTTAAACATAACATGAAGAAGACAGACACGCTGTCGAAATATTGTTCAAAACTATGTCCTTTTTTTTCTTTTTCTTATCTTAAATCGCACTGTAATAATAATAATAATATTAATAACAGCAACAAGAAGCACACAATCTTGAGACGCTCAACACACAATGAACTGTTATTTAACTACAGATTTTCAAGGCAAACACATCCACAGGCAAGCCTGCATATTCGTTAGCATTCACACCCCTGTCTCCGTAACATTATCAACAAAAACTGTCCCGGATGTTGTCGACTTCCGGTCCATCATAGAGATGTGATGCTTGCTGGGTTTGTGCTTTTTGCACATGCGCAGAAGACGCCGATAGCTGTTTTGCATGTCGGGCATGCGTATGGCGTAGATGAGGGGGTCGAATATGGAATTGAGTGCGATCAGGTTGTAGAGGTAATACTGGGCTTTCTGCATGATTTTATAGTACGTGAGGATGAGTGTCGTGTTGGTGAGGCTCATGATTGTCATTGTTAGCTCCATCAGGCAGTAGGGTAGCCAACAGATCGTATAGGAGACGACGATGATGATCGTTGTCACCAAACCTTTGTTGTTACGCTGCGTATTCTGGGTATGCCGGCTTTGCAAACGTGGGTACTTATAGACCGTCTTGAAGACCTGGCTGTAGAGAAAAGCCATTTCCACAAAGCAGATGATCACCACGGCGAACAGAAGGAAGTTGGGTTCGAACATAGTACATTTGACCTTTTCACAATAGCTGACCAAGAGCTGATTTTGACAATGGCTGTAGAGTGGTGCAAACGGTAACAAGAAATCTGAAAATCCGCATATGAAACCAAGAACCCAAACGCCTGCAATCAGGATACCAACATGGTGCTTGTCCATCAGATACGAGTGTTTCAACGGGATGTTGATGGCGATATAGTGGTCGAGTGCCATTGCAGCCAGGTTGAGAAGGTTGGTCAGTTGACCGCTAATCATCAAGGCTTCTACGACCGCATATATGCACGTAGCCTGCACCAAGTCTTCATCTGCCTGCGGGTACATCAAATTGTTACTGTTAGTGATTGAGGCGGTCAGAAAGCAGAGACTTATGAAAAGGTCGGAGGTCAAAAGGCTGGTGACAAGTTGCTTGTTCGCGGTGAAGGGCCCCTTGAACTGGATGATAGCGAAAAGCGAGATGGCATTGACCAGAATGGCGATGATGCAAAGAATGATGGCAATGATGCGATCCGGTGTCATCCTGTCGAGGTCACTAAAAGGAAAGTGTGTATACGAGAAGTTGTACAAGTCGGAGTAATTGGCCAACATGTATGCGTAATCAAGGTCGAAGTCTGGCATCTTCTCCATCTGCAAATAAAAATAAATAATATTAAATGAAAGAATTAGATGCGGTAAGAATTGACATCAGGTATAAATATAGCAAACATGGCTGTGGGTATAAGATAATATGAACAAGACTGAAAACATTAGATGAAGCATTGTCATCATTATTAATTTCCGATTGCTCTTTCGAACGCTCTAAAGTTGTATGTTGCGTGCAGTGTATCGTTAAATCCAATAAATGTATGGACTGGTGGAATGAGGGAATGTATCTCGACGGAAAAATTTAGATGGAAGTAGCGGTAGTCTTCCGACATTGGAAACAAGCAAGAGAAATAAGATGAAAGAAAGACGAATCAAAAATGAATAATAATGACAATGCTTCATCTAAGAAATTCAAACAACTTAAGACTATTACGTCTTATTACTACGAGGTGGAAACAAGCAAGAGAAATAAGATGAAAGAAAGACGAATCAAAAATTAATAATAATGACAATGCTTCATCTAAGAAATTCAAACAGCTTAAGACTATTACCTCTTATTACTACGAGGTGGAAACAAGCAAGAGAAATAAGATGAAAGAAAGACGAATCAAAAATGAATTATAATGACAATGCTTCATCTAAGAAATTCAAACAACTTAAGACTATTACGTCTTATTACTACGAGGTGGAAACAAGCAAGAGAAATAAGATGAAAGAAAAGACGAATCAAAAATGAATAATAATGACAATGCTTCATCTAAAAATTCAAACAACTTAAGACTATTACGTCTTATTACTACGAGGTGGAAACAAGCAAGAGAAATAAGATGAAAGAAAGACGAATCAAAATTAATAATAATGACAATGCTTCATCTAAGAAATTCAAACAACTTAAGACTATTACGTCTTATTACTACGAGGTGGAAACAAGCAAGAGAAATAAGATGAAAGAAAACGACGAATCAAAAAATTAATAATAATGACAATGCTTCATCTAAAAAATTCAAACAACTTAAACAACTTTTAAGACTATTACGTCTTATTACTACGAGGTGGAAACAAGCAAGAGAAATAAGATGAAAGAAAGACGAATCAAAAAATGAATAATAATGACAATGCTTCATCTAAGAAATTCAAACAACTTAAGACTAAAAATTACTACGAAATTGAAACAAGCAAGAGAAATAAGATGAAAGAAAGACGAATCAAAAATGAATAATAATGACAATGCTTCATCTAAGAAATTCAAACAACTTAAGACTATTACGTCTTATTACTACGAGGTGGAAACAAGCAAGAGAAATAAGATGAAAGAAAGATGAGTAAAAAATTGATAACAATGAAAATGCTTCATTTAAGACAATCGAACATTTTAAGACTATTACGTCTTATTACTACGAGGTGAAACCGGGTGTAAGCACCTGTTAGGGGTGCCAGCAAATAGAGATCCTCCAAACAAAAATGAAAAATATAATTTATGATAAAATGACTAATGATACATTTTTGTAGTGAAACTACCAGCACTATATTTAAAAATTAAATACCGGTAATATTTCTTATTATCTTCACATTATCTCTATCTATAAAAATGTAGGATATGTGTGTGTGTGTGTGTGTGTGTGTGTGTGTGTGTGTGTGTGTGTGTAACGAATGCACGGCCGCAATTTTCGACGGATTTGCACCAAAATTTACATGCACATGCTCCAAGTTAGTTGGAAGGCTAAGACCGACATTGCATTTCCCAACTCCCATCGAGAGTGGAAATAATCGATTTTTTTTATGCTTCTACGGCACTTTTCATGTAGTTTGCGCCCATTTTGTACTGACCAGAGTGAGAGCCTATAGCTGGCTGCCATGAATAGGCAGGAAGATTCTATTGGCCAGCGTGAAAGCCAACAGCTGACTGACACGAATGTTAACTAACATGCTAGCATGCAAAAAAATCGATAGCTGCATTCGTCACAAGTGGGAAAAATTTAAATCTACATGGCACTTTACTCCAATTGGCTCATTCGCTTGCTTAAACTCAACATTGATTCTAATTCCGCAGAACTGGGTTGGATGTGAAAAAGTATTTGTTGTTAACATTCTTTTTTCATTCGGTTTTTCCAGTTACGAGACCTTTTTTAAAGCTGATCTGTTACGAAAAAAGAACTAAACAAAATGAACACAAAATGTTCATTTTGTTTAGTTCTTTTTTCGTAACAGATTTAATGTTTAGTATAAAGCTTAGAAAAAATTTGCAGTGTGAAATAGGCAAGAAGTAAGGCATGTAGCAACATCAGCACGGCAAAGGGCACTCCTTTAAAGGCAAGGAAGGGCAAAAATATTTTAAGTCAAGTGATAGCGATTGCTGCATGAGTCGTACGATTTTTGAATCAAGCACAGGCAACACCGGGCCATGATGCTAGTATATCTATAAAACAAGGTATCAAATTACGTACGAAATATCTGTAGATGAAGGCCTAAAATTACAAACAAAATATTTAGTTTTCGACATTAAATAACCCATTGAGGTTGATATATCGCTAAAAATGGAAGTAAACAGTTTTTTACAGCGAGGATTAGCTATGCATTTACACTGGGTCGTATGTTTTTCATCCCCTTCGTATTCCATTGGTAAGAAAGAAATGGCACTCAGACAGCTTCTTCACAAGAACCGCTTCTTTGGAGAACAGACTCCCGTTTGCATCCTTCCCCGAACGCTACCATCTTAAAATCTTCAAGTCTAATCTTATCTATTCAACATATCTTCTTAATCTGCACTTACTTTCTCTTCTTTCGTCCATACAAGAACAACATTCAGAAACTTTCTACCTTGATTGGCTTTTGAGCCTTATATCGTGAACTTTAATATATGGCTTCACAAATGAATAGATCAATATGTATTGGAAGCTTAGCTTAGTCAGGTTCGAAGGCGCAAGTTTCGGACACCTAGTGAGGTACGAACTCATAATAGCACGATCTGCGGGAGCAGCTTATTCAAGCAGCCTACGTTAATATTGACGTCATTCCGTCTTATTCTGTCGTAGAGAAAATCGCGAAGAAGTGTTATATATGCATGAACTTAAAAGCCAGTTCCGAGAACTGATGGCGTTATTAGCTCCATTGTCGCTAATGTCACTCGTAATTATCCAAGATTGAAGCACGAAGATCATAATGTCTTCTGTCTGTCCAGAGACTGCAGGATGCGCGCTTTCTAGAGTCTCGTCAAATTCACTGACCGAGAAAGAATTAGTGGAGGGGGAAGACGAGGGGAGGGGAGGAACGCTGTGGTCTTCCGATCGGCAGAACAAATAATGGGTGGTCGCTGTTTATTTTCTTTCCTTCTGACAGGTTGGTTTCTTACGTTGCTCGTTTCATTCTGAGCGTTGCACATCATAAAACCACCGCCTTATTTGAAAGAGATGCAGTGGCTCGTCCGTTCCCAGCTCTTTGTAACGTGGGCAGATAGAGATAGATAAATAGATGAATGATGTGAATAGACTAACAGATAGATAGATAGATAGATAGATGAATAGATAGATATGAACAGATTGATATATATATATATATATATATATATATATATATATATAGATATAGATAGTTAAGAGGAGAATAGATTCAAACGGACTGAGATAGATATGAACAGACTGATAGATGAATGAATAGATAGATATATGAACAGACTGATAGATAGATATGAACAGATTGCTATATATATATGTATATATATATATATATATATATATAGAGAGAGAGAGAGAGAGAGAGAGAGAGATGTATAATTAAAAGGTATAGAAATATAGATTCAGACAGACTGATATAGATATGAACAGACCGATATATATATATATATATATATATATATATATATATATATATATATATAGATAGATAGATAGATAGAGAGAGAGAGAGAGAGAGAGAGAGAGAGAGATAGATTCGGACGGACTGAGATAGATATGAACAAACTCAGATAGATAGATAGATAGATAGATAGATAGATAGACAAAATAAAATAAAATAAAATAAAAGTCTTGATAATTGTTTTAATTCTGTTTTTCTTTACGTACGACGCTATTGGCATATTTATCCTAACTATGAATTAACCAAAATCATACATACATACATACATAAACATACATACATACATAAGTATACAGGGTTCGATTGATAAATTGTCGCGAAAAATGAATATAACACTGACATCTCATATTTACAAAAATTACACAAAAAATATCTTGAAATACTAAAGAGTAAATTAATTCAATAAAATCACCATTGGTTTCAACCACGGCTCGAGACGACTTCGGAATCTCTTGCAACTCTTCTAGACTGTCTCCTTGTTTAATTTGGTGAATGCTGCCATAATCACGCCTCCAGTTCCTATTTGGTGTTACAAGGAGTTTTGTTGGTTTCTCGTTCAACTGCGCCCCGCATATAATAATCAAGGGGGTTGCAGTCTGGGTAGTTGGGTGGCCAGATGTAAGGGGTGATGTCGTTGCAGAAATTGTCTGACAGCCATAATAGGGTTCTCATGCTTGTTTGGCATGGTGCAGTGTCCTGTTGCCAGACATAGGGTCTTCCAGCAGGCACCCACTTGACCCAGAGTAGCTTTACCTTCTCAAGAGACTTGATGTAGGCCTCTGTGTTGAGACTGAGGCTCTCACATACAAATTCGGGACTCGTTTTCTTATCAGAGCGATCAGAATGAGTTTTGCGAGCTATAGTGCCTGCATAATCACCCTTAGACTCATTCAACTCTTTCCGAATCCTCTGCACTCTCCTCATATTGACGCCCAAACACTCTGAAATGTTCGTATTGGAGCTTCCGGTGCGAATGCCAAGCAGTACAGCAATTTTTTTCCAAATTTCCGGCGATGTGAATTACATCATGGTGCTCTTTTTTCTTACAGACGGTGCATAACTGACCCTAATGTACTGTGCAGTCGACAAAACAAAAAACACACAATGCGCATGCGCGAAATAAAAAATATAAAATGGCGACAATTTACCCATCGCGACCTGTATATAAAAATATATAAAAGAAAAAGAATTGCAACACACGAAGTCATATGTGAAACTCAATATTTAAGTAAATAACTGATCCCCCCACCAAAAAAACAAAACAAAATACCAAAAGTCTTTGAAAATGGTTAACACTTCATAATAGTACTCAGACATAGGAACACATATTTTCAAATATGAATCGAAAATCACAAAGATAATCTGAGACATTGAAACAAATACATAAAACATAATTACCAACGAACTTTCATTGGTATTTAGCCATCTCCCACAAATATATATATATATATATATATATATATATATATATATATATATATATATATATATATAAATATATATATAAATGTAAATAAATATATGGATATAGATCCGACAGTATGAAGAAAATATACGGAAAAACAAACAAAAATCCTTATATGCAATTATGCTGTTTTAATGTTAATATAATATCAACGTCGGACGTTTCGGTCTAATAAACCATCTTCAGGACATATTCATAAAATATAATTAACATTATCAATTTTCATTCAAAATACTAAAATTTTAGGAATACGTTTTCACAGCGTCGCCCACGTGACGACAACGTGACGACAACGTGACGACAACGTGACGACAACGTGACTATGTTTAAACAGAGCGCTGATCTTATAAAACTTTCAGTTATTTGTTTGGATAAGTCTTGTTCTTATGTACATCGTCTTTGTCATGTTGAATTGATAATGTTAATTATATTTTATGAATATGTCCTGAAGATGGTCTATTAGACCGAAACGTCCGACGTTGACATTATATTAACATTAAAACAGCATAATTGCATATAAGGATTTTTGTTTGTTTTTTCCGTATGTTTTTCTTCATATATATATATATATATATATATATATATATATATGAAGAAAAAAGAATAAAAACAAGAACAAAATCTATTCCATACCTGAGGATGTCTGTAGGAACGGACGAAAGCTTGTAAAAATAATAAGGCTGATAAACAGAAATTTATAAAAACAAGGATCTTTTCATTTATAAACAGGTTCGGGGTTTTTGTATATTATTTGAATTGTTTGCGACGATGGATTTCTCGCCAATTAAATCATTAACCTTTGTATTTGTTTTTTGTATGAATAATTCATGAATTTGTAAATTAATTGCACCTTTATTGAAATTAAAATAACTGATCCAAGTGCAACTTTTGGATAATAAGTGCGACATTACTGTAATTATTGAACAATATAGTTCATGCCACTTTGACAGAAAATTTACCAGTAAAAAAGAATTCACTCATCACCATATTTGTACAAGAACGCACAATTGTAAAATTTAAATTCAAACTCAGCGTTGCGACTGCACGCTCCAAAAAACAATAACTCATTTCTAATAGCATTTTCGGATTACAATACATATATTTTCGCTGTCCTCTTATTACTGAGAGTAAAAACAAGAACAAAATCTATTCTATACCTGAGGATGTCTGTAGGAACAGACGAAAACTTGTAAAAATAATAAGAACTTATGCAAAAGAAATTTATAAAAACAAGGATCTTTTCATTCATAAACAGGTTCGGGGTTTTTGTATATTATTTGAATTGTTTGCGACGATGGATTTCTCGCCAATTAAATCATTAACCTTTGTATTTGTTTTTTGTATGAATAATTCATGAATATATATATATATATATATATATTAAGAAATGGACAAATCCGACAATTTATTTATTAAAGACATTTTTATGTTTAACGTTCTTTTTTTTTTTTTTTTATAGATAGAAGTATTTAAGTAAATGCTCTGTTTATAATAAACAGTATTAAATAACATTTACCGGCCAGAATGTCCGATAAATTTTCATAGAAAATATTTGTCCTTTGACAGGATTCGAACCTACATCCTATACGGAACCGTCATTTACGCTGACGTGCCTTACCGACCGGCCACATAAAATACTGTTTATTATAAACAGAGCATTTACTTAAATACTTGTATCTATATATATAAAAAAAAAAAAAAAAAAAAAGAACGTTAAACATAAAAATGTCTTTAATAAATATATATATATACATAAAAGGTTAATGGTCAGAGTTGAATCAGACGAGGAAACAGTAGTATTAAAAAGTGCTCAATACACGCGTCGAAGAATAAAATGAAAGTAAAAATAACATTGTAGAGCTTTTAACTTTAAAAATCAGGAGATCAATTGAATCCGTTATCTTGGTTTCAACCTTACGAAGTGGGAAGCAGAAGAAAAGGCAAGGGTATAATCAATGTATCGGTGTGGGGTTAATTGAAATGTACATTAGTTTTTTTTTTTTTTATTCAGCCTCATATGTAATCAAGAGGAACTTTCTAATATGTAAGTAAGGGCTCATGACTTCAGATTTCTGGTTTAAATGGTCCTTTGGATCGGAAATATCATAATTGCTAATTTATTTTTATTTTTAAATTTTAATTTATACATACATACATACATACATATATATATATATATATATATATATATATATATATATATATATATATATATATAATAAAAAAAACTTAAACACTAATATTCCATGGTCATAATTTTATTCCATTGGAATCGTAAATACGATCCAAATCATCAGACCTACAAATTCAAAATGAAAACAGAAAAAAACAACTCCGGAAATCAAAACAGAATTTAGAGAAAGTGTAAGTATGAGGAGGAGGGAGATGAAACCTTAATAAGGTCGAAGATCCTGTCTGTAAAATGAACAGAAAAAGATGCAATGAAGGGTAAGGAATGTTTTTTAAGGAATAATCCGGAGTAAATTTCTCCATCTCCATCCGAATAGGTTGGAATAAAAGCTGTTTAACTGGAAGTATACCAAGGAGAGCTCAACTTATAAAGGCAAGGAGCAATATATTGATAATATTAGTGGAAAATATACATTCATATGCAAAGTATATATATATATATATATATATATATATATATATATATATATAAGAACAAATTGAAATTCAGTGCAATACGATTTGTATATAAAACACCCACTTGAATAAACAAATAAATAAATAGATAATCAGATGTACAATAATAAAAGACAATTCTACAGACACATAACGACTTGTAGGCGCGCCATAAAAATATCCATCACTGGAAACCAGTGGTTGACCGCAAACATTAGCCTTGAAATAGACACCCTACCCAACCTTAGCAAAACCTCTCAGAAGATGATGAATCTATTGATAAGAATTAACTCTCTGACCACTTAACGAAGAAAACTAGTCTAGCCATTCCCACAATAACGAATTTTGTAACGGACCATACCTAAGAACACACGTAAACTGAGAGATAGCTTATTCCTAAAATTTCGCTTGAAGATGAAACGGGACTAAACACCTCAATGCAACTTAATTTTAATAATTATTTGGATGATTTCGGCTCTCGTTTTTGAAACATGAGAACTCTTATGTAGAGAAGGAATCATATTTTTAAACAAAAATATTATTATTATATATATATATATATATATATATATATATATATATATATATATATATATATATATATCGTCATCCACAGACAGACTGTTTCACTGTATCACAGTTCATCAGTGTGGTTAGACATCCGATCGCTTCTAGCCGGGACCGAAACCCGACCAATTTGGCATCAGTTGGAGATTCTAACCCCTCGGCGCCCGGCAGAGGTAAAGGCGTATTTTTACGTATTTATTTTTCATAAACACGCCAATGATCTAGAGAACTCAATCGGTTTGGAGAGAATATATATATATATATATATATATATATATATATATATATACTTAGGTAATGAAATGTTTGGTAATTCGTATGGATAATCCCAAGGAGGAGGTAATCAGAGAGCTCAATGTCAATCCAGAGCAATTATTAATTCAATTTAATTAGAAAACAGACAACTTTAATGGTCCATTGATTATATATTATTTCCCCAGGTAAGTGGTTTTACCTGGTTCATCAGATCACATTTCCAAGGGTGAATATATATATATATATATATATATATATATATATATATATGTCTGTGTGTGTGTGTGTGTAGACAGAAAAAAATATTTGGCAATTTTCCCGCAAGAATGTATCCTACATAAGTCTGCTATTCGACCTTGCTTTGAACAGTGCTGCAACATCTGTTCTGGAGATCTTGCTATATATTTAGAGATTCTTGGTAAAACCCAAAGAATATGGAATGTTATTGGTCCTGACCTGGCATCTCAGCTTCAGTCATTTCCCCCATCGCCGAAAAAGCGTAACGTCTATCGCTATTTTTGTATTCATAATTCTTGTTCGTTCATAGTGTTTTTCTCTTATATTCTCTAACACTCAGTAACCCTCTTGCGTCTTAATGGCTTTATTACCTTGCTTGAGATGAAAGTAGCATCGGGGCGATTTCCTGTTGATCTCCCCCCACCACTGGTTGGGCTAGATAACCTTTGTGTACCTAGCTAATGTGAGTAAATATAGTTCCCGGTTGCTTCTTTGGTTATGATTATTAAAAAACGCACTCTCTTAAATTTTCCAAAAATTCAACCTTAGCATTGCGGCTGCATATTTCAAATTTTTACATCCGTTATCAATAACACATTTCAGAAAAAAAAAACATATTTCGACTCGCATTATATTTTTTCGTCTCGGATGCTACCTGAATTTTACCAAAAACAAAATAATTTCCATGCCTGAAGGGACTGAATGTACAGTCGAAAGTACTTTAATCATTAAAGAAAGACCTTATACAGCTTATAGTTTTTTTAAAACAAGGATCATAACATTCATCGAGTGATTTGAAGGTTAATGCACCTTTAAAATTTTGTTAGTGCAGGGATTTCGCTATTTTATATCATTAACTTTATTAATCTACTTTTTTTGTATGAATGATTCATTGTAATATAAATTGAACTGCACCATATTTTGATATATATATATATATATATATATATATATATATATATATATATATATATATATATATATATATCGTATCGTAAAATCATGAAGATTGAGTTCGAGCATGAAACAGACTATTGCCGCTCGGTGTTCACCTCTGTGTTTATCTTTATATTTTTTATACGTATTATGCTCTATGGCTGATATTAAGCATTTCATTCATAAATATAGCATACCTTAAAACTATATTTTTATCATATATATACACCCTTGTGCCAATTAAGTGAAATAACTGCTTTAGTTTCCTTTCTTTCACCATACTGTCAGTTTCAGAGCCACTGGAGTGACAAGGTGTAATCGATTTCTATTTTTTGCTCAGATTAGGTCATTTGCAGTGGTGTGCAGTAATATGAATCTATTTTCTGGGTGTATAATGAAATTTGTTTGGCCTTGAAAAATATTGCGTCTTCCGTGATTGCGTCAGATTTTCATCACGCTAAGACACTATTGTCTCGACTGTCGATTAGTTGTCCTAAGGCCATTGTCTGTGATGGTCGTTACTCCAAGGAAGCGTACGAAAATTGTAACGCTGCACAAAAACACTGGACGTTTTATCATTTTCTTTGTCCTTTTTCTACCACTCAATTGCACACTCGCTGCTTCTCTTGCCTGCAATATGTTCTGTGAGAGTTAAATTCTCCAGACACTCTCGCCTCGTTATATGACCTACAAATTTTAAACTGTCTCTTTCTGATTGGGAGTATCAACTAATTTGTTTCTTTTTTTCCCCTTAAAATTCCCCCGTTGCTATACTCTGTTCCCCAACATGAAAAAAACAAAAACAAAAAAACAAAAAAAAACACACACACACACTTGACTGGAAATCAGTATCACAGTGATGATGATTGTCATCCGTGATTGCATCCGATTTTCATCACACTCAGACACTAATGTCTTGACTGTCGATTAGTTGCCCGACGACCATTGTCTGTGATGGACGTTACTCCAAGGAATTGTAATAATGCACGAACACAGTGGCAAGCCTTACCAGTGAGTAAACCAAAGTACTATAGACTGACCTAGAAAGTCTCCTGATTTAAATGCAATCGAGAATCTGGGGTCAATCTGCAAAGAACGACTTCGTGGAATGGACATACGAAGTACTAACATGTGCCTTGGATGATGTTTCATTGGAAAAATACGAAGATAAAGTAAATAATAACTGAATTATTATTCGTTTTATTTCAATTAATTTGCTGAGGATGTACACACACACACAAACATACATACACACATACACACACACACACACACACACACACACACACATATATATATATATATATATATATATATATATATATATATATATATAGTTTAGTAATGAAAAGTGTGGTAACCCATTGGATAATCCCAAGGAGGATGTAATCCAGAGAGCGTAATCTCAAATCAGAGCAATTATTAATTCAATTTTAAATAGAAAACAGGCAACCTTAAGGGTCCGTTGGTAATATATATATATATATATATATATATATATATCTATATATATATATATATATATTTATTTATGTCAGTATGTGCGTGTGTATGTGCGTGTTTTTGTGTGCGTGTGTGGGCGTGTGTGTGAGTATATAAAAATTTACAAATTCGCAAAATCTCATGGAAATGTTAGAAGTCTCTTGGAAGTTTGGATGTGCAGATGGTGTAATGAGAAAATCTGAGAGCCGAGTTCGAAATTCAGTCGAGTTCGTTACATTCACTTACACGCAGATAACCTTTTGGAAAAGTATGAATAAATGACCCCCCAAATATGGGTTAAACGGTATGAATTTTATATGAACAAAAAATCACCTTCCAAAAATTGTTAATGCAATCTTCGCTCTCAAAAAAAAAAAAAAAAAAAAAGAATTATTCTTATAATAGCAAATATGTTTCGGCTTTAAAACAACCAATAATGGATTGATTTAGAAAAAAAAATGTAAATCTACGACAATGGATTCAACACAAGCTTGGAGAATTGAAATTCCGTTATAGTTTACGCTCTTATATTATTCTTTCTGATGAAGGCAGGAAATTTTTTCGATAAGATAATCTCCAGTGACGAAAAATTGATTTAATCCCCAAAATCCAAAACGAAGAATATTGTGGATCGATTTAAGAGAGGTACTAACATTTTTACTGCAATGGAATCTACGTGAAAAGAAAAAAAAAAGAGACAATTTACGGGTAAGAAAGATCATAACACAGCTTGACGACTTAAACTAACCTGAAGCTGTAAGAACGGTTCCCGTACGATCAGCGGAATTAAGCAACATCGAGCCAGGTCAGTACATAGATGGGTGACGGGCTTGGGAATATCAGGCTCTGCAAGCTTGGATGTGCGGTTGGTGTAATGAATAATGACTCGGATTTGTTAATCGGAGAGCAGATTTCTAATTCCGGTCGCGTTATATTCACTTACGCACAAATATCTTGGGGAAAGGTAGGAATTCACCCCTTCTCTATCGGTTAATTAGTAAGATTTGTATCATTAAAACGATTATAAAACCAGTTCAGAAGATAGATAGATAGATAGATAGATAGATGAACAGAATTAAATAGATAGATAGATAGATATATGAATAGATTGAGATAGATAGATAGATAGATAGATATGTGAACAGACTGAGATAGATAAATATCTATATGAACAGACTGAGTTAGATGAGTAGATAGATATATGAACAGATTAAGATAGATAGAGAGATATATGATATGAGATAGATAGAAAGAAATATGAATAGACTGAGATAGATAGATAGATAGATAGATAGATAGATAGATAGATAGATAGATAGATGTGAATAGACTAATAGATAGATAGATAAATATGAACAGGCTAATATATATATATATATATATATATATATATATATTTAGAGGGATGGAGATAGATTCAGACGGACTGAGACATATATGAACAGACCGATAGATAGATAGATAGATAGATAGATAGATAGATAGATAGATAGATAGATATG
Organism: Acanthosepion pharaonis; assembly: GCA_903632075.3. Lineage (NCBI taxonomy): Eukaryota > Metazoa > Mollusca > Cephalopoda > Sepiida > Sepiidae > Acanthosepion > Acanthosepion pharaonis. The sequence continues at coordinate 1,102,119 of CAHIKZ030003271.1, read as the reverse complement.
AACAGACTGATGAATAGATATGAACAGATATATATATATATATATATATAGAGAGAGAGAGAGAGAGAGAGAGAGAGAGAAAGAGAGATAGATAGATAGATAGATATGAATAGGCTAAGATAAATAGATAGGTTGAAATATATCGCTATATGAACAGACTGAGATAGATATATGAATAGTTTTCAGAGAGATAGACAAAGAGATTGAGATAGATAGATACATGAACAGGCTGAGATAGATAAATAGATAGATGAGCAGATTGAGATAGATAGATAGATAGATAGATAGATAGATAAAGAATACAGTGAGATAGATAGATAAAGAATACAGTGAGATAGATAGATAGATAGATAGATAGATAGATAAAGAATACAGTGAGATTGATAGATAGATAGATAGATAGATAGATAGATAGATAAAGAATACAGTGAGATAGATAGATAGATAGATAGATAGATAAAGAATACAGTGAGATAGATAGATAAAGAATACAGTGAGATAGATAGATAAAGAATACAGTGAGATTGATTGATAGATAGATAGATAGATAGATAGATAGATAGATAGATAGATAGATAGATAAAGAATACAGTGAGATAGATAGATAAAGAATACAGTGAGATAGATAGATAGATAGATATGAATAAGCTAAGATAAATACATAGGTTGAAATATATCGCTATATGAACAGACTGAGATAGATATATGAATAGTTTTCAGAGAGATAGACAAAGAGATTGAGATAGATAGATACATGAACAGGCTGAGATAGATAAATAGATAGATGAGCAGATTGAGATAGATAGATAGATAGATAGATAGATAGATAAAGAATACAGTGAGATAGATAGATAAAGAATACAGTGAGATAGATAGATAGATAGATAGATAGATAGATAGATAGATAGATAGATAGATAGGCATCCGAAATGAAATGCATTATTTTCCATTACTGACGGAGCTGGCAAATGACACCAAAGATGGTCGACGATAAATCGTATTTTTTGTGTCTGCTTTTACTGCAACCAATCATTGCATTCTGAGAACGCATGGACTGGGCGCCAATGCGAAACAACCAAGAAAATCACAAAAATACGAAATGGTATTTCTAAGTCGTGTTTGATGGCGGAGCAAGAGGCAAAGGGTGAGAAAGAAGGAAAAAAGGGCTAAAATGAAGAGTGAGTGGGAGAAGACGCGAGAAAAGAATAGACGATAAAGAGGGAAAGGTTCTAAGAAAAAAAAGGGAGGAGGTATCGTCTGGAAATGAGTAAGGAGAGGTGAAAGAAAAAATGGAAAGAAAACGTGGAAGAGATCAAAGTGAGGAAAAGTAGGAGTAGAAAGTGTGTGAGAGAGGGAAAGAGTGAGAGAGAGGGAAAGAGTGAGAGAGAGTGAGAGATAGAAGGATAGACAGAGAAGGAACGCACAACGAAAAGAAACGACTGAAAAAGTACGAATCAAGAAAGAAAAGAAGAGGAAAAGAAAAATGATTTAGTGAAAGAGAAGAAAGGAAGTTTTTGAGAAAAAAAGAGAAGATAATTTTCTTAAGCAATTCGCCCCAAGCAAGGCAGGAGTGCCACTAGCACGCAATGGATCGTGGGAGCAAGAGTAAAGAGGGGTGTTTGAGGAAAGGATATAGAGAAGGATGGGGATCAGAATCAAGGCATTAGAAGATGTCGAGTGACATTACATTTGAATATTTAAAGATTATAGCTATCAGGGAAGCAAGTAAGAGGAAGGGAGTTTTACTGTCGGGAAGTGCAAGAGAAAAAGCTGTTAGAGTAAAAGAGGCGGTTACATTTAACTGTTGAAAGGGTGGGGCCAAGATGCCAAACTAGTAACAGGCTTAAATTCATACCGTTGGGTCACCAGTGAAAATAGCTCGTCAGAGCATTTGCCATGAAAATATTTCTAAAAAAGACAGAGGGAAGCCATATCGCATCTGTGAGAAAATAACTGTAGAAGAGCGAATGATTCAAAGAATGAGAGAGGAAAATATAAAAAAAGATTTCGTGGAAGAAGAAGAGATCAAGAAAGAGTGATTTATTTTAGAGCAATGTTCTCAACCTTTTTTTTTACCGATAGACCACTTTTCCTCTTTTTACCGATAGACCACTTTTCCTCTTTTTACCTATGGACCACTTTTCTTCTTTTTACCGATAGACCACTTTTCCTCTTTTTACCGATAGACCACTTTTCCTTTTTTTACCGATGGACCACTTTTCCTCCTCATTTTTTGGTGAACCTCATAACCATTTGATGAAAAAAATGTTATTTTATTTTTTACTAATAGATAAGTTTAAGAATTGTATTATATAAATAGTAAATTTATATGTTTTATTTTGAAGTAAAATTAATTTAAAGAAAATAAACTTGTATTTAACAACTAAATTCTATGGAAAATTTATGTACACTAGTAAAATAACTCATAATAAACGATTTTAAAATATGTGATTAATTAATAAATTAAAAAAGTAAAGATCTATTCAGTAAGATCCTAACGTTTATATTACTATATTAATTCATTTATATTAATATGTTAATATTTATTTTAGTTTATTAATATTTAGAATTAATATTACGAATTATTATTAATATATTAAATTAATTTATATAATAAATTTAATCTTGATATATATATATATATATATATATATATATATATATATATATATATATATATATATATATAAAAAATTCTCAGAGTTGACCTGTAGAAAAAGGCAATACGTATAAAGGTAAAAAAAATCGGAAAACTGTATTATTAGCGCTGGACTGTAAAAATACAGTTTTTTACTAATATATATATATATATATATATATATATATATATATATATATATATATATATATATATATATATATATATATATATATATATATATATATATATATATATATATATATATATATATATATATATATATATATATTTATATATATAAAAGGCAGGATGTGTGTGTGTGTGTGTGTGTGTGTGTGTGTAACGAATGCACGGCCGCAATTTTCGACGGATTTGCACCAAAGTTTACATGCACATGCTCCAAGTTAGCAGGAAGGCTAAGACTGACTTTGCATTTCCCAACTCCCATCGATAGTGGAAATAAACGATTTTTTCATGCTTCTACAGCAGTTTTCAGTTTCATGTGGTTTGCGGACATTTTGCATTGGCCAGAGTGAGAGCCAATAGCTGGCTGCCACGAATAGGCAGGAAGATTCTATTGGCCAGCGTGAGATCCAACAGCTGACTGACACGGATGTTAACTAGCAGAACTTGGTTGAGTGTGAAAAAGTATTTTTTGTTAACATTCTTTTTTCATTCGGTTTTTCCAGTTACGAGTCCTTTTTTTAAAGCTGATCGTTTTGTGTTCATATTGTTTAGTTCTTTTTTCGTAACAGATTTAATGTTTAGTATAGAGCTTAGAAAAAATTCGCAGTGTGAGATAGGCAAGAAGTAAGGCATGTAGCAATATCAGCACGGCAAAGGGCACTCCTTTAAAGGCAAGGAAGGGGCAAATATTTTAAGTCAAGTGATAGCGATTGCTGTATGAGTCGTACGATTTTTGAATCAAGCACGGGCAACGCCGGGCCATGCTGCTGATATATATATATATATATATATATATATATATATATATATATATAAAAGAAAACGGACCACTTTAAGGTTCCATTATAATAATTTGTTTCACCAGAGCCCTTTTAAAGGACTCTGGATCATCGAATAGCACTTCTAAAAGATGAAACGAAATGAAATGAAAATTCATTCTTTTGATGGGTAGTGTAAGTTTTTGTAATTTAACAGAGGGGTAATGAAGGGTGGTTTGAGAGACATGGTCGAGTTTAGAGAGGGTTTATTTAATAATTCTTTCAATCATACTTAGTATTGGTAGAAACCTTCCTTTATGCATCCTGTTCAGTTTTTATTCAACTTTTACAATCAAAACATCCGGTAAAGTAAAAGGACTCTAATTTACAAGGACTTTTTTTTTTTTTTAATTTTGACCCGTTGTTTTCTAACTCCTCTTTCTCTTTCTCTATCTGTCTGTCTGTCTGTCTCCCCATTCTCTTTCTTTCTCTCCCTCAACGGGTCAAAAAAAAAAAAAAGAAAGATCTGAACAGGGAATGAAAAGAAGTAAAGATAAGCAAGGAAAAAGAAGAGAATAAAGATGGAATAAAAAGAATATGTAATAGACAAAGAGGAAGGAGGAGTAGAATAAGAATGAAGCGAAGGAGGAGGAAGGGGAAGGACACGAGGAAGAGGACAGCAGATAGAGAAGTTGAAAAAAGGAAGTCTGTAACACGTTGTATCCTTCCATAGTGACGAACTCTTTACGGCAATGTGTTTGTTTTCCAAACTCGATGCTAATCAAAACGGAAATCCGTTGGGGATTCAATGTTAAATGATCAGGAAACGATGACTTGTTCCACCAAGGCAAATGGCATCTGCAGAGGTGCGGATTAAATCTGATAAAAATGGCGGAAAAATTCTGACGGTTCCATATTTCTCATTTGTGATTTGAATTCTAACATCGCCATTAATATTTCACTTCTTTCTTCATTTTATTCAACTATTTCATTACTTTATTCTTTTTTTTAATGTTTACCTTCTTTCTTTCTTTCTTTCTTTCTTTCTTTCTTTCTTTCTTTCTTTCTACCATTTCCCTCTTTCTTTCCTTCTTTCTTTTTCTTATCATTTCCCTCTTTCTTTCTTTCTTATTTTCTTCCTTTCATCATTTATCTTTCTTTTTTGTACAATTTCTTTCTTTCTTTCTTTCTTTCTTTCTTTCTTTCTTTCTTTCTTTTCCTCATTCGTTCTTTCTTACTTTCTTTTTCCTGGTTACTTTTCCTACAAAAAATATAATAATCTTATTTTGTTTCTTCTTCTACTTCTCCTCTTTCTTTCTTTCTTTCTTTCTTTCTTTTCTATCTCATTATTGTAAACTCATTTATTTTTCTTCTTTGTAGTTCTTTCTTTCTTTTTTCTTTCTTTCTTTATGTTTGTTTGTATCTTCCTTTCTCTGTTAATTCTAATTAGTTTTTACTACCAGGGTTTTAATAAACCCTTTTGTCTGTTTTCCTTTTCTTTTTCTTGGTTACTTTTCCAGCAAAATATAATAATCTTATTTTATTTCATCTTTCTTTCTTTCTTCCTGCGTACTTTTACTGTCTCAATACTATAATCTAATTTATTCATTTTTCTTCTTTGTCTTCTTCTTTCTTTCTTTCTTGCTTTTTTGTGTTTGTTTGTATCTTCCTTTCTTTATTTCTAACTAGTTTTTTTTCTACCCGGTTATAACAATCTCTTTTGTTTGTTTGTTTGTTTCTTTCTTTCTTCTTTCTTTCTTTCTTTCTTTCTTTCTGTTTGTTTATATCATTCCCCTCTTTCTTATTTTCTCCCTTTCATTATTTATCTTTCTTTCTTTCTTTTATCATTCCCTACTTTCTTTCTTATTTTCTCTTTCATTTTTTATATTTCTTTCTTTCTTTTTTATCATTTCCCTCTTTCTTTCGTTCTTTCTTTCTTATTTTCTCCCTTTCATTATTTATCTTTCATTCTTCTACCATTTCTTTCTTTCTTTTATCATTCCCCACTTTCTTTCTTATTTTCTCTCTTTCATTATTTATATTTCTTTCTTTCTTTTTTTCTTTTGTCATTTGCCCCTTTCTTTCGTTCTTTCTTTCTTTCTTTTTTCTTTCTTTCTTATTTTCTCCCTTTTTTCTACCATTTCTTTCTTTCTTTCTTTCTTTTTAAACTTTCTTCATCAGATTCTTTCACTTTCTCTTTCTTCTGTATACTTCTTTATTTCTTTCAGTCGATTGATTTGTTTTTTACGACTTTTCAACCTTTTTAAGGTTATTTAAAACTGAAACATTTTTGGGATTATAAGAATTGTATAAGAGTTGGTTTCATGCCTTTCCCCAATGGAATTTGCACGTACAACGAACCCGACTGGCACTCGAACTCGGCTCTCCGATTTTATTTTTCAATCCGATATCATTACACCACTTGTCCATCCAAGATTGCAGCACACAGTAATCTTGAGTGGTCACCCATCTATGTACTGACCAGGTTCAACGTTGCTTAACTTCGGCTATCGAACGAGAACTGATGTTTGCAAGGGATATGGACGTAAGCGTCTTTCTATCGATTTCACTTTCTTTTTCTTCCTTTCTAATCTAAAATGTGATTCGGATTTAAATAACCCACAAGGGGTTGATAAACCGTAAAAATTTCTTTCTTATATTTTTCTTCTCTTGTTTGTTTACATTTTTCTTTTATTCTTTCCAATTTTTTTCACATTCTTCTTTCTTTTGTTCGTTTATATTTTTCTAAGCTAAGCTCAGCAAATCGTTTTTTGGGTACTTCGAAGCGGTGTAATGGTCAACAGGCTCGTCTCGATATACCATCTACGATTGACTAGTGAGTTCGATCCTCACTGGGTGCTCCATACGTTACGACCTTGCGCCACATTTAGTAAATTACTATTTTTTCTTTCATCAGTTTATTCTATGCTTGTATCTTCTAAGAGGGTAACCCCGTAGTCTTTTCCCTGACGTGAGTTCACTGAATAAGACTTGACATGGAAACCTTGACTCTTCCATTCTTGCTACGTGTCCTGACCATCGAAGACCGTGTTTAGTGATCAGTGGTTCGATTCTTTGATTCTAGGGCTTTGGTGTTAGTCACATAATAATTCCATTTGATGGAACAAAGTTTTTGCTAGTAAAAAGCGTTCTAAGTTTTGGGTGTCAGTACTTTCTCCCTTGTCTTGAACAGATATAGAAGCTAATCCCTTGTTTCCTGTTTAGAAAGGAGTTCCCGGGTCTTTTCCATTTCTCTGGCCTCCGTAACAGTACTGTCATGAATCTCTTGTGAGGTGTGCGGCCTTTGGCAACGTCTCTTCATACTGAGGGTACCAGTTTGACAGTTCTCTGGTTGTTCTCGAATGGTAGTTAAGAGCGTCTTGAACGGGTGCTCTGATCAACAGTTGCATAATATCGGGTGCTTTTAGTGCCATGACGCACATGGAAGGATGTCCCTGCACGTACCTCCGGTGAGGCCACTTTTCTGCGCCAGTTCCTTTCAGTCCATGCCACATATAATGACTTTCTGCTACTATTACTTCAGGCCTTTTCACTACCAACATGTCTCAAAATGACCTTAAACAATCATAAAAATAAACCTAAAGCAGCTCTAAATAAATCGCCTAAACCTTTTAACATTTACGTTTCCAAAATCCGTGGCATTCGATCAAACTTCTGCACTGTTGAATCGTTACTCGTTGAAAAGTCTCCTGATATACTGGTTCTCTGCGAGACCAAACTTAACTCTTCAATCCCCTCTTCTGAATTCTCGATTCCCGGTTACCTCCATCTCTTTAGAAAGGACTCTAAATTCCACATGCATGGCCTGGGAATTTACACCCGGGACAATCTCCCACAGACTAGGGAACTATGTCTTGAATCTCCAGACCATCCATATATGTGTCTCCGTCTCTCTTCCCTCAATTCTGTTAGCTATCTCTTCACTCTCTACTGTTCCCGTTCCTCTCAAGACTGTGTTTGTACTCGACATCTTTCCGATAATTCCATCTGTTGGAATTTTTGGGTACCCTGTTGTACTAGGGAGCCAGCCAAAAATGAGCTGACTCATTTTATAGTTCACCACTAGAAGGGTTAACCAATCAGAAGGCTCAAAATGTTCAATGCGACGTGTTTAAAGGCGGCCATGTTTTTCCCGAATATCCACTGCCAGCCTTTGATATCGAAGCCTGAAGAATTACGGAACAGCTGCTGGTGGTATTGGCGATATTGGGTTACGGTCAAATCACGCTGAAAACACCGGTTCTCGTTCGATCACCGAAGTTAAGCATCGTAGAGCCAGATCAGTACTTAAATGGGGGACCGCTTGGGAACACCTGGTACTGTAAGCCCCCAAAGTCCAACCCTTACCTCACAGTCGGTGGGGGGGTGTAAACGGTAGTGTCAGAGCTATGCCATCCGGAACTTCGTTCCTGGTAGGCCACCAAAGGCGGACAGGTCTGACACACACGCCGGCTAACAAGGGCTCTGGTGAAAATCCAAGGAGCGTCTGCATCGGTAACCGGCGGCTTCTGGTTGTTCCTGTCTCTGCGTCTGTGGGAACCCCGCGACAAGCAAGAACGTTATCCGAGTAGGCCTGGGTACCATACTTCTGTAATTTATCCCAAGAATCTTCTTCTCATAACAGGAAGAAGCCGGCTCAATCCAACCAGGGTGAATGCCGCATCAGTACAGTACAGTACAGTATTGGCGATATAGTCAGATTCAGTAGAGTGTCTGACTCGTGAGTGTTAATCTTTAACGTTGTTTCATTGAACAGATTACGTACTGCGCTGTATTCTATATTCATAGACTATGGTGAACATGGTCAACACCATCTCTTTACATCCGTTTGCGCATGTATTCGTGTTCGTTGACTTTAACGCCCATCATACCCCGTGACTTAAAAACTCAATAACTGACAAGTCATATAGGAGAAAGTTCGTTCTCGCTAACGTACAAACCCTTAACTTTTCAAACACTTAATCCCTCACACAAGAGGTTGACTTTCCTACGCGTTTCCTTTTTAAACTTGACGATAAGGCTTTCCTTCACGATCTCTGTGTTACCACCATTCTTAACTGACATTCTTCGTAAGCTTCACGCAGTTCTGCCCTCTTGGTAACTCTGATCACGCCATAGTGTCTGTTAACATCTCTTACTACAACTCCCCCAGTAAAGAACCTCCTACTAACAGAATATCTTTCTGTTATCAACGAGCAGACTGGGACTCATTCCGTGATTTCCTTCGCGATGTCCCCTGGAATGTGGTTTTTAATCTCCCCGTTCAAAAATGTGCGCCTGAGGTTTCCTCCTGGGAAAAAGCTGGAATTTGGGCTTTCATCCCTGTAAGAAAATATAAAGTTAAATCGCGCTCATCTCCCTGGTTCACAGCCGCTTGCTGAAATCACTTCTTCCGTTTGTATTGAAGCGACATGTCTGATCTCAACAGGATATCTCTTTGTCTCTGTCCGTAATGAGTCCAAGTGTCTCCTCAATGAAGCAAAGCTACTATTTACTGGAAAAATGAAACAACGTATTGCATCTCGCGAGTTTGGTTCTAGAGATTATTGGCGGCTCTACAAGAACGTGCTGAGCAACAGCAAATCCCCAATACCTCCTCTATTCAATCAATTTGAGGTACTGACTTCCTCAGTTGATAAGGCTGAATGCTTTGCTCGGAAATTTTCATCGAATTCAACGCTCGACTCATCCAGAGTACCCACACCTAATTCTCCCCTTAGAACTGAGGCTCTGTTGAGTGACATAAACATGACACCATCGATGGTTTTGGAAAACGTCTCCAAATTAGACTCTCGTAAGGCTAGTGGTGGAACAGCCGTTGTCCTGAAAAAATATGCTCCTTAACTGGCACCAGTTCTCTCCAAACTATATAACAATTGCCTCACTGGCTCTTGCTTTCCAGTCCGTTAGAAGTCCTCATCTGTTGTCCCTGTCTTTAAGAACTCTGGTGACCCTTCTGACCCATCTAACCACCGTCCTATATGTTTCCTAAACTTCGGCAAAGTCTTCGAGGCTTTAATCAACGCCGAAGTGGTTAAGCACCTTACATCCCATGATCCGCTCTCAGACAAGCAATATGGTTTCCGCTTTTCCCGGTCCACCGCTGACGTGCTCACGACCATAACTGAATTTAAATACCAAGCACTTCACAATAACGGAGAAGCTTGAGCCAGAGCTTTGCATATCTCTCAAGCGTTTGATAGGGTCTTGCATGCTGGCCTTCATCGTAAGCTTCAGAGATACGGCATTACAGGACGATTATTTGACTTAATAAAATCATTCCTGTCAAACCGTGAAATGAAGGTCGTCCTAAACAGGTTTTCCTCTAGTTTCTTTTGCATGAACGCTGGTGTTCCCCAAAGCTCTATACTGGGTCCTACACTGTTTCTGATCTTCATCAATGATCTTCCTGATGTCATCAGTTCCCAAGTTGACATCTATCTACACAGACGGCACTACTATTTACTCTTTCCTTAATAGTAGATCCGGCATCGTTGACAAAACTAACCTGGCCGTAGGCTTCGAGAAGGACCTCCAATCTGTGGTTGACCGGGGCAGGAAATGGCTTGTAAACGTTAATAAATCCATCTCTTCTCCTCAAGCTGTGCGTTAATAGCAAGACAGACTGGGTCCTATAACATAACCTTGGATGGCAACCGGTCTAGGAGAAGGAAAACAGCTTGGAGTGTATTGGAATCCGTCAGTCTATCTAGCCTATAAAACATGTGGTGCCCTGATGACCCCCAGGGCTTGCGCGTTTCGTTAGCGTGTTGCTTTATATTGGCAAATAAAATTATATTCCCGAACTTAGTCACATGTAACTAGACAAGAAATTAATACAGGGTGCGGCAGAAATACACCCACATATACCTCCAAGAACCGCCCCACCTCCAGATATACCTCCCAGAAATACTCCCACATTTACTTCCCAGAATTATCTTCAGCATATAGCTCCCAGAAATACTCCTCACATATACCTCCCAGAAATATCTTCCACATATACCTTCCAGAAATACCTCCAACATATACCTTCCAGAAATACCTCCCAAATGTACCTCCCAGATATACCGCACATAAACCTCTCAATAAATAATTCAACATATGCCACCCAGTTATACCTCCACATATACCTCCCACAAATACATCCAATATATACCTCCCAGAAATACCTCCAACGTATACCGCCACGTATAACTCCCAGAAATACCTCCCAGAAATACCTCCCACATATAGCTCACAGCTCATTCCTCCCTCATATACCACTCAGAAATACCTCCCACATATACCTCCCAGAAATATACCTCACATATATCTCCCAGAAATACCTCCCACATATACCTCTCAGAAATACCTCCCACATATACCTCCCGGAAATACCTCCCACATATAAATCTCAGAAATACCTCCACATAATGGTAAGGCATTAGCTAAATGAAGACATCATTGTCACTAATATAAATATTTTCATGGCAACTGCTCCGACTAATTTTTTTCGGTCCCACCCTATTACTGTTGAAATAGTTAAATGCAATCGCCATTTCTGCTCCAACGATTTCTTTTCTTGCACTTCCCGCCTGTGGAACTCCCGTTTTCTTGCTTCCCTGATAACTACAATCCTCAACAATTTAAGTGCAACGTCAATCGCCATCTTTTATCTTCTTGAATCCCGTTCATCATTTGTCATTTTCTCAATCCTCTCTATACTCAGTCTTCTTTTTCACTTTTATTCCCTGCACCCCACACCCTACGCGTACTAACGGTATTATTGCCTTGCTTGCATGAAACGATTAAAAAAATAAACAATAAAAATTATCTTTAGAGGAAAAAAAAAATAGAAAACCCTGAACCACACCGTGTGAATAACAGGTTTAGAATAATGCCAGGAGTTGGAGACTTAGCGGCGCAATGTACAACGATGACCAGTTCGCGCGCCACATTTTAATTTAATTTTTTTTTCTTTTTGGTTGGGATACTTTTACGCATATTTTTTAATCTGTTGAATTTGAATTAAAATAGTCTTTGTTCAGATCATCGAATGAAGACTTTGCTTTGAAAATCGAAGTGTCTGTTTAATTGTGTTATTTATCTAAACTACTTTTTTTTTCTTCTGATTTTGTCTTTTTTGTGTTTTATCTTTTGGAACACGTCTAGTTACTGATCGCTCCCTCGTTTAACATTACACGTTGAGAATCTTTTTCTACCTTTTTATTTCCCCTAAAAGCAATAATTTGGCAGATCTGACTTCATGTGGCCATTGTCAATTAAAAATTTAGAAAATGCATTTTCTTTATCAAACAAAATGTGCCCGAGTGTAGATAAACTAAGAAAAGCCTTTGTTATGCAAATACTTCGAATATTTTTGGAATTCATGTAAAAATATGAAAATTCTAGAATATTAAAAAAATCAAAATCAAACTGTCATTGTTATTTAAAATAATCTACCGAACAAGCTATCGATTAAACAAATCGATCCGAATTTCATTTTGCCTGTTCGTCGAGATAATCTATTCACAAATTCGGATATCGATATGTTAAGGTTGTATCCATTTAGAAAATTCCAACTGTAATCTGATTCTGTGTTTATAGATCAGGCCTAAAATGGAGTACTGCTGCCATATATGAACAGAAACTGCCTAGTATCTGTCTATATTTTTGAGATGAGGTATTATGTACACTATTTACATTATTCGGACTATTGTCTTCATCTTTGCCGCCATATCTATTACAACGTTTCGCTCGTTGTACGCTCCGGCCTTCTTCAGTATCTGTCTATATTTCTGAGATGAGGTATTATGTGCACTATTTACATTATTCGGACTATTGTCCTCATCTTTGTCGCCATATTTATTACAACGTTTCGGCTGTTGTACGCTCCAGCCTTCTTCAGGTGGTTGGAATGTCGAACTGAACCCTTTATTTTGCTCACTGGAGTAGACTGTTCTAGTTCCACGTGCCATGTTTAATGGATATCAGTTGTCAGTTGGAGAAGGGTATTAATAGGAGATACCCTTCACCAACTGACAAGGACACATGGCACAGTGGATAAAGGCGTTCGTTAGATCCAGTAACAGGACCCAAATAGTGTGAGTTCAATACCCGGTTAAAGCAGTGGAGAACTTTCAGAGGGAAATTAACAGGAGATAACTGATAACTGACATCCATTAAACATGCTTTAGCTTTGATCTGTCTTTTGATTGGTTAACCCAGACATACCCACAAAATTTTGAAATCTTGTTCCTCCTTTTTAACTCTCAAATAAGCTACCGAATTGTCGAAATGTTTTCTGATTTCACAAGTAAATCATTTTCGTCATCAGTTACCCAACATCGCCTGATGATGGAACAATTATTAAGTTCCGGAACATAGACATTTTTGTGTAAAATATTTTATAATAAAAATAATATATATATATATATATATATATATATATATAGATATATATAACAATAAACAAAAACTAAAAATTCTTGAAGCTATATACATAAAACAGTTGAAACCTAACCTAAACAAAATCAACTATGAAATCTCCACAAATATCCTTAAATGTCTATAATTGGTAACAGAAGCCATTGATTTATACTAAAGGCTTCCCATACTTAATACTTCTCGAATTCACTCTCGCGTGGTCATGTATGACGTCATGAGCTGCGGTGCGATTTTCGCTTCCAGCACGTGTTTATCGTTGCTTGGAAATCATCCATGTAAACAATAACAGACTATCGTCACTGTCTTGTCCGTATATTGCTTAATATATTGTACAGTAATTGACATCTTTGATAATGGCTTATATAAGCCGAAAGTTTGGATTGGATTAAAAAATATAGATCAATATTGTGATTTTCTTTCTTCGTTTAATGATAATGTTATTAAGCTTATCAGACGTTATGAAAAGAATTTACATAAAATAAACAGACAACACTTGTCTATATTATTTAATGAAACATGTATGAATATATATATCATACTTATTATAAAACCCAGGTTGTGTGTGTGTCTGTACGTTTATATATTGGATCGGATTTCCTACATTTTTCAACCGATTTCAACAAAACTTCACAGGACTACATAAAATTACCTTCCGGTGGTTCTAACAGCACCAAAAATCGGAAAAACACAATTGTTTTTGCACGAAATCAATTTGAAAACACGATTAGGAGGCATCGCTGTCGCGAGAATGAAAGGAGGACAACTCATATCGAGTTATACTTATATAAAACCCAGGTTGTTTGTGTGTGTGTGTGTGTGTGTGTGTGTGTGTGTGTGTGTGTGTTCGTTTATATATGGGATCGGATTTCCTATATTTTTCAACCGATTTCAACAAAACTTCACTTTTTTTTTGGCAGGTAGTGTTTCTTACTGTCTTGCACACTTTTTTTCTTTAGTTTTATATTCAGAATGCTTTAAAAATTCCATTTACAAGACAATTGTTTATAATAAAATTCTGTTCAATCCGTAGACTAATAACGATTGAAAACAATGTTTTTGTTTGAGTTTGGGTTTGACCAATTCGCAAAAAAACAAAACAAAACAAAAAACAAACAAAAAATACTAATTAAGACATGCGTGTCTGTCAACCTTAAACAATAATCTTTGTCAATTTTATTTTTCAGTCTTTATGATGGTCGATATTTGATCTATCTCTTACTGTTACATCCCCGGGCAAGCCGGGCTCTACTGCTAGTATATATATATATATATATATATATATATATATATATATATATATATATATATATATATATATATATTGCAATAAATCTGAATTATAGGTATATGTGTGCGTGCATGTTCAGATGGAAGACCTAGGTATTATGGAAGCTTCAACCCCACCCAAAGATAGCCTGAATTCTGTCTGCTGAGTCTATTTTCACCGTTGGTAACCATTACGGTGCCAGTACGTCCCTAGATTACGTCGTGAGAATTGCTTCGGGCGTTTCCGTGCGAAATCAAACAGTCGTTTTTAAACTTGTTTAATGCGAAATTTATGACCGTGCCTTCTTCCGACCGACAACGTTAATCCCACTTCGTATTTCACAGTAACCCCTTCACGTCCGTATATTTCGTCCCTGATGAACACCACCCTCTACCAACCCTCGTCGTTGCTAAATCAGCTGTATTTGTCGCTGTCACATTGTTTTTGTCATCTACTATCGGCAAAAAACACACGGCGAGCTCAGCGTTGCCAGGAGTCGACTCCAAGAACCAATATGCAAAAATATTGCGTCCAGCCTTAGATTTCATATTGATTTTGTCCTTCTTTGTCGCAATAGCTAGAGAAACGGTCTCATTGGAATTCTCTTGGGGTAATCATCATTCTTTGCTCGGACGCCTTAGTAGCGCGGTTGACGTTATAAACAAGCAAAAAAAACCCCAAAAAACAACAACAACAAAAAAAAAACAAACAGCAACAAACATTAGAAGGCGTTCTTTTGAAAATCTGCTCTGAAAAATGGCATACTTTTTAACGTATTTTGTTCTGAATGTTTGCTGCCAGATTTATACGTCATTTTCATACAAATTGACAATATCAAGACACTGTCTGTCTATATTTCTGAGATGTAATTATTTACACTATTTACATTGTTCAGACTATTGTCCTCATCTTCACTGCCATATTCACGACGTTTCGGCCGTTGTACGCTCCAGCATTCTTCATGTCTGTCTACTTTTCTGAGATGAGGTGTTGTAATTATTGACACTATTTACATTGTTCGGACTATTGTCCTTATCTATGCTGCCTTATTCACGACGTTTCGGCCGTTGTACGCTGCGGTCTCCTTCAGGACCTGTCTATATTTCTGAGATGTGGTACTGTAATTATTTACATTGTTCAGACTGTTGTCTTTGTTGCCATATTTACGACGTTTCGGCCGTTGTACGCTGCGGTCTCCTTCAGGATCTGTCTATATTTCTGAGTTGTTGTACTGTAATTATTTACATTGTTCAGACTGTTGTCTTTGTTGCCATATTTTTACCTGTCTATATTCGAGATTTCGGTTCCTGTTGTACGCTTTACGGTCTCCTTCAGGACCTGTCTACATTTCTGAGATGAGGTATTTTAATTATTGACACTATATACATTGTTCGGACTATTGTCCTCATCTTGTCATATGTTGCCATATTCACGACGTTTCAACCGTTGTATGCCCCGGTCTTCTTCTCAAGGATAAATGGCCCAGTAGATAAAAGCGTTGGTTGAAGCCAGTGACTTGATTCAAATAGTTGTGTGATCAATACATGGCTATAGCAAAGGTGAACAAAAAATTGGAGAGTTGAATTAATGGTAGATAACTGATACTGAGTTATCCGGAAGAGGCATGGCACGTGGGACTAGAACAATCTACCAGGATTGTCAGTGGTCAGGAATTAATGCAAGCATTATTGATTGAATAGGGCTATTATATGTATAACAGATAAATATTTACTATAGAAATGTCTTGCAAATGAGGAATAAAGGTATTGTCAGTGGTCAGGAATTAATGCAAGCGTTACTCATTGAATAGGGTAATTATATATATATAACACATAAACATTTACTATAGAAAAACATCGCATATAAGGAAGAAAGGCATTGTCTGTGGTCAGTAATTAAAGTGTTTCTGACAGAATAGGGCTATTATATGTATAACAGATAAACATTTACTATAGAAATGCATTGGAAGAATATGGTAGTTATAGTATTTGACGGCATATAAGACGCACTGGTGTATAAGACGCAAATCCGCAGGGTAAATCAAGAAAATATTAGTAATTAGTAAAATTATTAGTAAATGGTACAGTCTAGGCTATATTTATGAAGTATTATTTTAGTTAAACAAGCCATGGTTACAATTAAACGAAAAATAATAGGCAAAAAGAACACGAGCCTATAAAAACTTTATTATATCCAAAGGTTAAGAAAACAAAATAAAAATTGTGCAATTATTACATTTGAGCAAGACAATACAGTTACCATTAAAATTCAGTCAAAAATTTACCTTTATATGATCTGTACAACCCGCGTCTTGTAAACGTCTTAGTGGAATAATTAGGATATAAAAATTCTGATTATATTTTACAAAAGCAACCGGAAGTTATCGAAAGAAAAATATTAATGAAACAAATATATTTTACAAATATAGAATTTGAATTTATTGCATATAATTTTAGTGAAACAAAGTACTAATATTAAACGTGATGAAATTAATATAATGAATAATTACATTTTCAATCTGCATTATAGCCTTTTAAATAATGACAATAGATACATGAAAGTTACTCTAAAGTCTAAGCTGCCTGGTAGATAATTTCGGCCGATTATCGCAAATTTTAAACCTACATATGGCATATAAGATGCAGGGGAATTTTAAAAGATATTTTTTAGTAAAAAAAAAAAGAAGTGCGTCTTACATGCCGTCAAATACGGTATATGTATAATAGATAAATATTATCACTGAAATGGCGGATGGGACTTTAAACGAATTCATTTTTCATTAGACTGCTTTCACCTTTTCATCAGTCTAATCACACATTGCGAAAGATACGTAGATATGCGAAAGTGTGCTTGTTTGTGGGCGCGTATATATTGTTTAATGACAAGCATACATGTTTCTGCTAGAAGCCACTTTTCTTTCTGCATTTATATATATATATATATATATATATATATATATATATATTAGTTCGTTCTCTCCAACGGAAATTGAAAAAGTCCTCTCCATCAGAATAAGCAACCCTGACGAGTTTGATGTCGTGCCATTTCGCTCGATTAGTCACAGCGATTCGGAGCAGTTACACGGAAAATTACAGAAAAGAGAAGCTAAAAGAAAAACCTTTAACCCGTTCAATCCAACATTTGCACAAGCAATTTTAGTATATATATATATATATATATATATATATATATATATATATATATATATAATTATTCCTAAAAGTATATATATATATATATATATATATATATATATATATATATATATATATATATATAAATTCATGAATCATTCATACAAAAAACAAATATATAGGTTAATGATTTAAATGGCGAGAATACTTTTTTTTTTAGAATATTTTTGTTGTCCTCTTATTACTGAGAAGTAAAAACAAGAACAAAATCTACTTCCATACCTGATGATGTCTGTAGGAACAGGCGAAAGCTTGTAAAAAATTAAAAAGACCTTATGCAACTGGAATTTATAAACAGGGATCATATCATTCATATACAGGTTCGGGGTTGATGTATCTTATTTATATTGTTTGCGAAGATGTATTCTCGCCATTTAAATCATTAACCTCTATATTTGTTTTTTTGTATGAATGATTCATGAATTTATAAATTATATTTGCACCTTTTAATTGATATATATATATATATATATATATATATATATATATACTAATTATATAATATATATATATATATATATATATATATATATATATATATATATATATATCGGCAGAATATTTTCATTAAGATATGTTTGTCGTATAGTTTAGACATGATCTGTCTACTTATTTTCGATAAGATCCTTTCATATTCCCGGATAGGTTTTGATGTCATTATTGAAGGACGAGAAAACATCGCCGTGTTTATACACACATGGTTTCAGCGATCGCGCACTGTCACAGAGTTCCTCACTCCATTTGTATGAAATTTAAATTTTAGAACGGTTTCAGCGGAGTGAGGAACGCTACGTCAGTGTGTGCACTGGCGTAGCGTTCCTCGCTCCATTTACATGGAATTTAACTGTCAGATAACACAATTTGTCTCTGGCAATAATGAATACTATAATATTTATTTTATAATAAACAATATCCTGATGATATGGATATGTCGAAAGTACTTGGAAATAAAACAAATATGTATAAACACGGCGATTTTCTCTCGTCCTTCAATAATGACATCAAAAAACTTATCCGCGAGTCTGAAACGATCTTATCGAAAATAAGTAGACAGAACATGTCTAAACTATACAACGAAACATGTCTTTATATATATATATATATATATATATATATATATATATATATATATATATATATTTATATATAAGGCAAATATTTATATAAGGTAAATATTAAAGACAGCAGAAGACATTTTGTATTGATTAATTTTATTGATGGACTTTTCCAAATTAGGATATACCACAACCACACTCTCACGGAGACTCACATGCCACCTATCAGACAACACATTAATAAGCAACATTAGGGTCATAGATCATAGTAACATTAGACAGCTACTCAAATATAATACTAAAATACTGGCAAAATCAAATAATAAAAACAGATTTATGATCCTCAAAGCAATACTCATACAAAAAAAAACATGTATAAATATAAAAACAATTATAATTTAAGAGACTCAATGTATATAAAAATGCCATATGTGCACATCATTTATCTTTACCTAACCTCATAAGAAAGTCAAAAGCTTCGACTATATTTCTTCCAAAATGAACTTTGGGCAATTTCTGATGAAATTTCCTCCTTATCTGAGAAGGATTATTTGTAAATAAGAAAAGTCAATCAATAAAATTAATCAACACAAAATGTCTCTGGTTTTTAATAACATTTGCCTTAAAGAATATTTGTTGCCTAAATACACAGTATATATATATATATATATGTTAAAATGAACATACATTTTATGCCTATTCAATTTATCAAAGATGTGAATAACGTTTAGTAAATATCATTGTTGTTGATATAAAATAGAGCTGAAATTTGTATTACATGCAAACTTTCAACTCACAGGAGTCATCCTCAGGGGTGTGAGAAAATACAGAGAAAGACAGAACATCAAATATATTTTAAACAGACCATTCCTTAAAGTCTATTTGGATTTTGTTTGAAAATTAAATCCATTGCAATAGAAGGCAGTACGTCATATCAGCAATGTGTAATGATGAGTATTTTTTTTAGACTTGCAAGAATTAATAAATTTAATAGACATACAATATCTGTTCTTTGAGCTTTTTAATATCGCTTAATTAATTTAAAATGAACATACATTTTATGTCTATTAAATTTATTTGTATGATAAAATATAGTTTTAAGGTATGCTATATTTTTTGGTTAGTGTTCAATCTAAGGAATAGAGTGTATGTAAATATAAAAGTGGACATTGAAGTCCACACCCAGAGGGGACAGTATGTTTTATGCTTAAACGCAATCCTCAGGTCTGAAGATTGGATTTAAGCAAGAACAAAGCGTAGTGATCCGATTTCTTTAGTCTGATGATATGTCAGGGGCTGAAATTCATCGGAAGCTTTTAGCGTAATACGGCGACAGTGCACTACTGCGTAGAAGCGTGTATGAGTGAGCCCAGAAGTTTAAAAAGAATCCGAACAAGCGTGATACACGAAGAAGTAGCAGGACACCCGTCAACCTCGAACCACTGACGAGATGTTAATGGCGAAACGGCAAGTTATCATCGATGTGGTAGCATGTTTTCTGCAAATTTGGATCACTGCTCCTTGTTAATCCTTGGTGCACACTGCTAGCGGAGCGCCCATGTTTACACTGTAACTGCAGGAAAAAAATTGGCGCGATCATGCTCTCAAACTGCGATCACGTGATCATAATAGTACGAACTATAAGCACCTATGAGCAGAAGGCAGTGTGACAAACCTAAAGATATGTTATGGTGAAAGAGCGGATAACTTTTTACTTAGCCTCATATTATGTATTTCTATTATATAACTGAATTTGCGTGACATTCGATAACACTGTCTTGCACACGCTTTGCCGGAAGCCGACTTCTTTTTTCTTAGCTAATTTCGTGACGCTGGACGTTTTGACGGGCGTGGAACCATCACATAATTGCTGCTGTTCCCAGGTCCAACCTGACTGGGGGTGGTAGCACCTGTTAGGGTCCCAGCTATGGGCAAACAGTGAACCTCCAAATAAAATTCAACAGTACATTTATAGAGCAAAATGACCAGCAATACCATTTTTATGGTAAAAGTATAAGCAATACCAACAAACACTTTAGTTTCCTTTATTTCGCCATAAGGTCAGTTTTAGACCCACTGGAGTGACAGTGTGTAATTGATTTCTATTTTTGTCAAGAATTGTTAGATGTACAACAGGAACACCAGACCAAATATAGCAACAGCATTGGATGAATGGTATATCAATTTGATGGGTATTCCCACTAACGCTCCTTGTTTTGCAGACTAAATCTCTTTCGTTTGTTCTTCTTTGCTCTACAGTCATTTCCATGTTTGAGAGATTTGCATCTCTCATACAATGGTATTTAAAACAATATCATAATGAAAGCAGTTCAGTAGGGTTAAATATATTGGTCGTCCTTTATTTCATATAGATCATGTTATAATATTATTAGTTCTTTGAAAATGTACTATTAAAAAAAAATTCAGCATTACTTTACTTCTGATCTGTGATCTAAAAGCTAAGGTAGTTACCACTCCTGAGGACATTTCAACCAGTTTCACCTAAGACTTACTCAGAACAAAAACTTAAACACAACATACACCCTTGTACAAATTAATGAAAACAGCCACTTTAGTTTTCTTTCTTTCGCTATACGGTCAGTTTTAGACCCATTGGATTGACAGGGTGTAATCGATTTCCATTTTTTTTTTACCCCAGATAAGGTTATTAGCAGTAGTGTGCAGTAATATGAATCTATTTTCGGGGTGTATGGGGAAATTTGTTTGGCATTGAAAAATATTGCGTCTTTCGTGATTGCGTCAGATTTTCATCACGCTAAGACACTATTGTCTCGACTGTCGATTAGTTGTCCTATGGCCATTGTCTGTGATGGTCGTTACTCCAAGGAAGCGTACGAAAATTGTAACGCTGCACAAACACACTGGACTCTTTATCCTTTTCTTTGTCCTTTTCCTACCACCGAATTGCACACTCGCTGCTTCTCTTGCCTTCAATATGTTCTGTGAGAGTTAAATTCTCCAGGCACTCTCGCCTCGTTATATGACCTACAAATTTTAAACTGTTTCTTTCTGATTGGGAGTATCAACTAATTTGTTTCTTTTTTCCCCTGAAAATTCCCCCATTGCTATACTCTGTTCCCCAACATGAAAAAAAAAACAAAAACAAAAAAACAAAAAACAAAAACAAAACAAAAACCACACACTTGGCTGGGAATCAGTATCACAGTGATGATGACGTCATATCTGCTGTTGATGATATTTCAAATTTTCAGCCAACCCTCGTCTAGATTAAAAATATGTGAAAAGAATAATCTATCGCGAGTGCGTTAATAATAAACAGGCAATCATTTTGAAAAATCGCTAAGTGTGAAACTTATTTTTACGTGTGTTAAAAAGCTATTTTGAAAACATTTAAAATAGAGCACTCTTATAAGAAAATGAATGTAACTGATAGTGATTTTTTTGTAAATACGCATGAACACGCACTGTTATAATTATTTTGAAATTAACTGTTGAAGCTATGGCGTTTTTGCATGTTTTTGATCTAAAGGAGGTCATTTGTTATAATCTATTCGATTCTAAACCTAAGGAATGTTAAAGCCCTGATAATTTTCTTTTGTATATTAGAACATGGTGGACCAATACTATTAGGGATAAAAATTAAGTCCATCATCTTTATATAGACCAACACTACTAAGGGTGTTTAAAGTATAGATGCCTACAAAGTCTGAAGAGTGGAGTCATAGGCACCCATAGGAACATCGAAATTATCATTGTAACTTTTAATTCAAGTGGAATTATTATTTGTCAGTAATGACTTTCTAGAAGATAATATAACTTCGAATTCGTCATCCGTAATTTATACATAGTTTTTTTTTTACAAAATTTATACTTTTTAATAAGAGATCTTTGGAAATGGAGGAGTAGAAATCTATTATGTCGAATTGGATAAATGTGGCCTTATTTTTATTTTCAGTATTATGGAACCATTTTATTGTATCGGAAGAATCTTTCCACAGATTTTTATAGGAGGATTCTTGTATTGTATTGCTTATTCTTTTAATTATATTTTTAGAAATTAAACCTAGTTCAGTTTTAGAAGAATTCACCTAAATTGGGTTTGTGGTCTTTAAATAATAAATAAGCCTTTTTCATGTGGATTTTCCCAATTTTGTCATCAATATTGTTTTTTTTTTTTCAAAATTAGCGTCATCCTGATTAATTATAGTATTTGTATCATCATTTTTGTCTAAGTATCTGACTCCTCATGTTATCCCCTCTCTTTATAAGAGCCAAATCAGGCCGAAAATGAAGTACTGTTGCCATATTTGGGCAGGAGCTACCCAGACCTCACTTTGCAGTCTTCAGATCTCAAAAGCGTCTCCGAGTCCTTGTTGAAGAAGAATTATATTCCACCCTCCAACCTGTCTCTCACAGGTGGGATGTGACGAGTCTGTCACTGTTCTATCGTTACTACCACGGAAAGTGCTCGGACGAACTACATATCCTGGTTCCAACAGGTCCGACCATCCCGGCTAGGACCCGCCAAGCTACTTACATAGTAACAAACGACCTTCATCCCCTCCGTATTCCATCGACAGGAACAAAGTTCCACTCAAATGGCTTTTTCCCACGAATCACTGCCTTGTGGAACAGACTCGCAAGAGGATGTCTCCCTGATAACTACAATCTTTTCAAGTCTAGAGTCAACCGCTATCTTCCACTCCTATCGATTTAAACAACGCCTTAACGTAATCCTCTACCTCGAGCGGCTCCCGGGCCTTGTACATGGCGAACCTTGGTGTAACAAGAAAAAAAAGCCCAGATATGTGGAGGGAACTAGTCAGGTAAACAGCGACACTAAGACCGCACTAGAACATGAGATTGATGATGATAGAGTTAATCTTAACCACGGAAACGTCTGATGCTTGTGTTAAAAAAGCAAAAGAAAATCAAAGAAATCAGTGGATATATATATATATATATATATATATATATATATATATATATATATATATATATAATAATGAGAATGTGCTTGCCATTAACAACAGCATTATTGGTTTGATGAAGAATGAATTACTTTCGATTTGTAATTTAAATTTTGAAGCATTTGCTTGGCTGGAGGCTGTCAGTTTGGTTTAAGTTTTGCTTCGGAAAATGATGCAGAAGATTTTGAGGTTGGAATCAAACGATCTGAATAAATCATTGAAATAGTTAAAGACTTTCTTAAGACTAGTAACATTTTTCTTAATACATTCAAACCAAGCAAGGCAATAAAGCCACTAAGAAGCATGGGTTACTGATGTTAAGAGAATATAAAGAAAAGAAAACAACTATTAACCAGAGAGAACAATAAAAGAACAGGAATTAAGAAAACAGAAGATAAGGATTAACATTGCATTTAAATTTTTGAAGATCAAAGTTGACGGGGGAAGTAAGAAGACGGCAGAGCGTTTCACAAGCGAGAAGTGCGAGAGAAGTGCGAGACAAGAAACTGTTAGCATAGAACTTACGGTTACATCTAGCCATTTCATCTAGAAATGATGTGACCTAGTGAAACAATGTAGTACTGCGCTTAAATTTATAAAGTCAAGTGCAGTATTGGAAAATGTTTGCATAGAATTTACGTTTAGAATTTTAAATTTCAAATGATGAGACCTAGGAGCCAATTTGGTAGGACGCTTAAATTCATAAAGTCTAGGTACCAAAGAGGAAAGCTCTTCAGAACAATTAGCATGAAAATATTTATAGAAAAGGCAGAGGGAAGCTATATTATGGCTTAAATTCATAAAGTCTAGGTACCAAAGAGGACAGCCCATCAGAACAATTAGCATGAAAATATTTATAGAAAAGGCAGAGGGAAGCTATATTATGGCTTAAATTCATAAAGTCTAGGTACCAAAGAGGAAAGCTTATCAGAACAATTAGCATGAAAATATTTATAGAAAAGGCAGAGGTAAGCTATATTATGGCTTAAATTCATAAAGTCTAGGTACAAAAGAGGAAAGCTCATCTGAACAATTGGCATGAAAATATTTATAGAAAAGGCAGAGGGAAGCTATATCATGGCTTAAATTCATAAAGTCTATGTACCAAAGAGGAAAGATCATCAGAACAATTATCATGAAAATATTTATAGAAAAGGAAGAGGGAAACAACGTTACGGTATTGACAAAGTGTCTGAAGCCGAGATGCTAGGTCAGGACCAATAACATTGCAGATTCTTCTTTGTATTTTATCAAGAACCTTTAAAAAAATAGGAGAAGCACCAGATCAGGTGTGGCAGCAATATGCATGGATGACTGGTAGACTGTATGTACGTAGATGAATGTATAAGATAGATACTGGAGAGAAAAATTGTCAAGCACGACACAGTGAACCAACTTTCCTAGCAGCAGACCTAGCAATGGATTCAATATAATCTTTCCACTTCATGTCAACGGAAAACGTTAGCCAGAGTAGTCGAGTTATTCTTCTGGAGGTTAGCATCAGCCATGCTGATGAGAAATCAAAAAAGATTCTCGGGAAATATAGCAGAGTGGTCTCCCTTGGATTTCTCCACGTTTTTTTTCTTTTTGAATTGCTACACTGGCTGCCAAACAATACTCGAGAGACCTGGTATTTAGCCCATAGATAGAGGATAGCAAAATTTATTGCCATTCTTCTACAGTCACCATAATACCTCATAGTCTCAATGAAGTCCTAACTAGTCCCCATATGTACAATTTGTCTTTAGGGGTGTGAATATAAATAACAAATTAAAAATGTAACCGTAACAGAGGAAAGGTCTTCAGAAAAATTATCATGAAAGTAATTTTAGAAAAGGCACACGGTGAGAAAGTAACTTGAGACAAGATGCCAAGTCAAGACAAATAACATTGCAGATTCCTTGGATTTTATCAAGAATCTCTAAATATATAGCAGGTGCCGCAAAAATAAATGTGACAGCAATATTCAAATTAAGGACAAATGGTAGACTTATGAATATGTAAGAGACAAAAATTGTCTAGCACGACATTACGAACTAATTTTCTTAGCAGCAGACGTCAATATAATCTTTCCATATTAGCCCGAGAAGGTGCAACGAGTCACTCATGTGGAGGTTATCATCAGACTGAAGCTGAGATACCAGGTCAGAACCAATAACATTGCAGATTCTTCTTTGTATTTTATAAAGAATCTCTAAATACATCGTAGAAGCACTAGATCAGATATAGCAGCAGTATTCAAAGAATGAAAGAATGGTAGACTTAGAAATGTGTAAGATACATTCGGGCGAGAAAAACTGTTTAGCCCGACACAGTGAACCAACTTTCCTAACAGCAGACCTAGCAATTGATTCAATATAATCTTTCCACTTCATGTCAACGGAAAACGTTAGCCATAGTAGTCGAGTTATTTTCCTGGAGGTTAGCATCAGCCATGCTGATGAAAGGCAAAAAAGATTCTCGGGAAATATAGCAGAGTGGTCTCCCTTGGCCTTCTCCACGTTTTTTTTTTAATTGCTATACTGGCTGCCAAACAATACTAGAAAGACCTGGTATTTAGCCCCTAGACACAGGATAGCAAAATTTATTGCCATTCTTCTACAGTCACCATAATACCACATAGTCTCAATGAAGTCCTAACTAGTCCCCATATGTACAATTTGTCTTTAGGGGTGTGAATATAAATAACAAATTAAAAATGTAACCGTAATAGAAGGAAAAGGTCTTCAAGAAAAATTATCATGAAAGTACTTCATGTCATCGGAGCCCGTTAGCGTGAGAAGAAACAAGGAGCCAATGTTTTCTCTTGATTTACAATATTTGTACATCGATGGAATTATTTCCAGTATTTATTTTTTTATCTTATTTCGTCGAATATCCATTCAGCATGTAGTGTGTGGGTTCAGCGTACCCGGATTAAAGGAGAATTTAATACGGGATACCCTGCCCACAAAATACAACGCAAATTTCAAGAAGAAACAACACGATAAGGAACGTTTATAAAAAATAGAACATTGTATATTTATTATCTTGTGAATAGGGTAAAAAAGATTAATGTTTTAGTTCGTTTAAGCAAAATTGTTATTTTTGATGAAAATGTCTGTGTTCGTTGTCTTTTAACAGAGTAGCAGAATAATGTCTGTTTCTTTTGTTTTGTATAGTTGTAAAAATGAAAAAGGGGCGAGCAATTTAAGTTGAAAAAGAGAGTGTGAATGAGGAATAAAGATAAAAGGAAAATGTACTTATGAATTGTTTTGAAGTCAGTTGTAAATTTGTTGTTGTTGTTGTTCCTTCCTACTCCACTTTTCGGCTCTTTGTGTAAGTTTGAGTCAGTGATGAAATTTACTGTCAATCTTCTGTGATCTTTTGCGCCCTTCTCTGACTATATTTAGTCGTCCCCCCACGAGGGCGTCATGTGGCACAAAGCCTTTTTAACGTGGGCATTTCCGAGCCATTAGGCTCGGCCAAAAAATAGCCCATTTGAACCCGTATAAACGTGTTCAGGGCCGGTTTTACCTCCCCGAAGGAGACTCCGCCCTTCGGCGTAGCCTCCTTCGGCTTCCTCTCCGTCCGTAGACAGAGAGTTGAACCGAACCGTCGCTCAGAAAGTGAGCGACGGACTCTGCGCCCTTCTCTGACTGACTTGAAAACTCTGTATTTATTGTTGACTTTTTTTTTCACACTGGCTCGTTATCTTTTTTTTTTTTTTGGTTTAGCAAATCGCCTCCTTTCATTGGTCAGAAAATTGGTCAGAATTAATTTCACACCTTATTGTGAAATCTGTTTTTGGTTGTTTTGATCCGATTTTGCGGGTGTGCAAATCTACTTTGTGTTTTTTTTAGTCATTTGTTGGAATATAGGATTTGTATCCTATAAGTGGAACATTAGGGCAGATCGATTTTGAAACTCTGGTATTTTAAAGTTGGGGTTCGGTAGGATAGATAATGACACAAGATATTAAAAGATTAAGTTTATGTTCAAAATTATAGCCTTAGAATTTCATTCCAGTGATCAGTGAAAGCCTTATTGCACAGCCTTATAAAATTTATAATTTACTGAAGCTTTACAAATTGTATATAGACAAGGTGCAAGAGACAAGGACATTGTTACTAAATCATTATGCCATCAAATAAGACCTTCATTTACTTCAAAGGCAAATTATCCTGAACAATTTAGTTATATTATGATATAATAGTGCAATAATTTTAGCGTGATTTGCAATAAACAATTCAAATTTAAAACATTTTGTCTTATAACTTATGTCTAGAAGTACTATGCTGTTATATACACTTTTATGTATTTTTTGTTTTTATTAATTATGATCTACAAATCTTATTCATTGAGTGGGCTTTTTTGAAATCTTTTATAATTTTGTTTACACAGTTTTTACGTATCGAAAAAAAAAACCTTAACATTGAAAGACATCGTTTAATAAAATTCTATTCCAATTAAATCAAATTTGTGTTAAAAATACTAAAATAATTAGTATAACAATATTAACTAAATAATGACATATTTAATATGTTTCTTATCAAATTTTTAGTAACTAATTTATCTGTCACTGAGCATTTGGTATCATACTGGTTCAGACTATTCTAAAATAGTATTATTTACTAAACAGCATACAGTATTGATAAATATATCCCAATGGTAGAACAGATGAATTTCTTACATAAAATTTACAAAAATTCATAAAACAAAAAGTAATGTGTATAAAACATCGGATGTGCAGGTAGTATAATGGTTAATGGTTAGGGAAGAGAAATTGACAAGCTGAGTTTGAATTCCAACTACATTCATTGCATTCACTTTCACACATATAATCTTGAGAAAGATATGAATCCATCTCTTCCCCATTAGCTATGCATTAAATAGCAGGGTAGACTAAGCTCTCTAACCTTAGTTGGCAATCAGTTTAGAAATGGTGACAATAAAAACATCCATCTTCCATCAGCCCTGGCTTCTCATGGGAATATCAACCTGAAAAAATGCATCATGAATGAAAGTCTTATCTTGTGAGTTGCACAAACTGCCACAGGTGGAGATAGTGTCTAATAGGGCAGGTTGATTTTGGAACCGTGAAATTGCACTCACTTTGAAAGTTGGGGTTTAACATGATAAATGATGACACAAATAGTTTTTTCTCCCAAATCATTATCATTTTTGAGGAAACAAGTTTAAAAGTTAGGTTTAATTTCAAAATCATAGAATTGGAATTTCATTCCAGTGATCAATGAAAGCCTTATTGCACAGCCTTATAAAATTTATAATTTACTCAAGCTTTACAAATTGTATATAGACAAAGTGCAAGGCACAAGTACATTATTACTAAATCATTGTGCCATCAAATATGACCTTCATTTACTTCAAAGGGAAATTATGCTGAACAGTTTAGCTATATTATGATATAATATGTTATGAAGTGCTATAGTTTTAGTGTGACTTTCAATAAACAATGAAAATTTAAAACATTTTGTCTTATAATTTGTGCCATTTTAAGCATATCCAAGCAAGGCAGGAGTGCCATTAGCAGGCAAGGGGTTACAGAGAATAAGAGCAAGAGTAAAGAGAGTTGATGGAGGAAATCGATATAGAAGAAGATGTCGATTGACATTACATTTGAATATTTGAAGTTATCAGGGAAGCAAGTAAGAGGAAGGGAGTTTCACTGTCGGGAAGTGCGAAAGAAGCTGTTAGAGTAGAAGAGACGGCTACATTTAACTGTTGCGACAGTGAAAGGGTGGGACCGAGATGGCAACCGAGTAGCATGTTTAAATTCATGCAGTTTGGGAACCAGTGAAAGTAGCTCGTCAGTTGAAAATACTTGTAGAAAAGACAGAAGGAAGCCACAGCGCGTCTGTGAGAGAGTGACCGTAGACGAGATGACAGATGGAGCTCAGTAGTATTAAGGTGTTATATACACTTTTATCTATTTTTTGTTTTTATTAATTACTAGCAGTAGAGCCCGGCGTTTCCCGGGGATGTAACAGTAAGAGATAGATCAAGTATCGACCATCATAAAGACTGAAAAATAAAATTGACAAAGATTATTGTTTAAGGTTGACGGACAA
The DNA here is from genome assembly GCA_903632075.3 of Acanthosepion pharaonis. Lineage (NCBI taxonomy): Eukaryota > Metazoa > Mollusca > Cephalopoda > Sepiida > Sepiidae > Acanthosepion > Acanthosepion pharaonis. The sequence goes on along the minus strand of CAHIKZ030003271.1, from coordinate 1,072,548 downwards.
GGATGTCTTAATTAGTTTTTTTTTTTTTTACGAATTGGTCAAACCCAAACTCAAACAAAAACATTGTTTTCAATCGTTATGAGCCTATCGACTGAATAGAATTTTATTATAAACAATTGTCTTGTAAATGGAATTTTTAAAGCATTCTGAATGTAAAAATAAAGAAAAAAGTGTGTAAGACAATACCTGCCAAAAAAAAATTGAAGTTTTGTTGAAATCGGAAACCTGCCAAAAAAAAAGTGAAGTTTTGTTGAAATCGGTTGAAAAATGTAGGAAATCCGATCCCATATATAAACAACACACACACACACACACACACACACACACACACACACACACACACACACACACACACAACCTTGGTTTTATAATAAGTATAACTCGATATGAGTTGTCCCTCTTTCATTCTCGCGGTAGCGATGCCTCTTAACCGTGTTTTCAAATTGATTTCGTGCAAAAACAATTGGCGCTGTTAGAACCACCGCAAGGTAATTTTACGTAGTCCTGTGAAGTTTTGTTAAAATCGGTTGAAAAATGTAGGAAATCCGATCCAATTTATAAACGAACAGACACACACACAAACACAACCTGGGTTTTGTAATAAGTATGATGATCTAACAAATCTTATTGATTGAGTAGCCATTTTTTCTTTTTTTTTTTTTTTTAAATCTGTTCCGATTTTTTTAGAAGGTTTTTACGTATCGAATACAGTAAAAAACATTGCATATTTTGCTTGTGTTGATACGTAATTAAAATTCTGCTTTAAAAATATTTTCAATTCAATGTATCTAATACAAATAATATCAACTTTATTTGGATTTATTCTTGAAATAGTAACATTTTGAAGTCAATTTGGAAGCAAAAATCTGAGGAAATTAGGTATTTCTGTATTTCAGATGATCTTTAAAACTAAAGGCTCAAAAATTGGTGAAAGCTATGAATCTACTTTTGGTGGCATTACTTTGACATATATATATATATATATATATATATATATATATATATATATATACTAATTTTATGTGTTCTTTTGATGTGTCCAGTCTATTTACCAACGTACCATTGAGGGAAACTATTGATATCTGTGCAGACTTTTTATACGAAGGTAACATTGCTCCACCTCCTTTTCCTAAGGATATATTTATAGAACTTATGATACTATGTACTAGTTCGGTGGAGTTCAGTTTTGACAATATTATGTATAGTCAAGTGGATGGGGTCCAGATGGGCAGTCCCCTTGGCCCTGCATTGGCTGATATTTTTGTGGGCTACCATGAGAGGTTACTTTTTTTCGGCAAAGTGTCTAAACCGTTTGTTTACGTTAGATATGTCGATGACACTTTTGCAATTTTCTCTAATGAAAGTGAGGCTGTTGAGTTCTTTAATGAGCTCAACTCCTTACACAATGGTTTGTCTTTCACTATGGAAGGGGAGAAGGACAACTGTCTGCCTTTTTTGGACGTTTTTGTTGAACGCAGTAGATGTGGTTTTATTACTAGCATCTATCGTAAACCCACCTTTTACGGGACTTTATTTGAATTGAGCGTTCATTTGCTCCTACATCAAGGAAAATCAATCTTGTTAAAACCTTGGTGTATAGAGCGCTTAAAATTTGTTCTCCTATTAGACTGGACCGTGAATTTGGGAACATTAGGGAGATTTTCCTTAGTAACGGCTATCCGGAGGCCCTTATTGACTATATCATTAGTAAGAAGACTAAGGAATTTCATTCCCCTAAAATCCAGGGCCTTCTAAATGTCCGGTTTATTTGAAGATTCCCTGGATTGGGGATAGGGGTCAAGGCTTAATTAAGCAGGTTAGCAAGTCTGTTTCCGGTTGTTTCCATCAGTTGCTTTTTACGTAGCATTTTTCAAACTAGGTCTGCGTTTCCGTCTTTTTTCGCAAGGATGTATTGCCCTACATCAAATTGAGTAATTTAGTATATGAATTTAATTGCCAGTGTGCTGCTGGTTATGTGGGGCGTACAACCTTGCATTTGGAAACTAGAATTAATCAGCACGTACCTTCCAAAATACGACTTGGTAAGATAGATAGAATACGCTATCTTCCCCCCATGAATATGGAGTCGGCTATTGCTCAACATTTAGTTGAGAATATAGCTTGCGCCAAGTTGTTTAAAAAAGAGTGGTTTAAAATTATTCATACAGCCGATTCCAATAATCATTTGAAGATTTTGGAATCGGTCTGTATAGGTTTAAGAAAACCTTCTCTCTGCCGGCAGAAAGAATTTATAAAGTCTCTGAATCTGTTGGGGGATATTTTATTTTAACTGTCCCTCGCTAATTTATTTACACGATTCTTTTCCCTTCCCCTCGTTACAATTATATATACTTGTTTGTTATTTTAGTGTGTTTCCCCCTTTTTTTTGCTCTTCAATATCGTTTATATTCTTTTCGCTAATCCAACGATTGTCTCCTGATGAGATGTTGGCTGAAAGGGCCCTAGAGACTTTTAAAATTAAAATTAATGCATTCCTTGTTTTTAAAACTATTTATATTACCTTTACAAATCTAATTTAACAAAAGACACACGTACATTATTATTAAATCAAATAAGACCTTCATTTAATACCGATGCAAATTAGACTAAGCAATGTAGTTATATTATCACATAATATACTTTACAGTGCAGTAGTTTTAGTATGATTTTTAAAAAAATGATTCAAGTTTCAAAAATTTTGTCTCATGGTTTGTACCAAGTAGTATTATGGTGTTATATACACAACACTTATCTATTTTTTGTTTTTATTACTTATGATCTAACAAATTATTCATTGTGTGGTCTTTTTTGTAGTCTTTTACAATTTTTTTACAAAGTTTTTCCTTATTGAATCCAGTAAAAAAAAAAATGGCATATTTTGCTTGTATTGATTCATAATTAGAATTCTGCTTTGAATATATTTTCAATTCAATGTATCTAATACAAAAAAAAATATCAACTTTATTTGGATTTATTCTTGAAATAGTAACATTTTGAAGTCAATTTGGAAGCAAAAACCTGAGGGAATTAGGTATTTCTATACATTTTCTTCGGATGATTTTAAAACTGAAAGCTCAAAAATTGGCAAAAGCAATGAATCTACTTTTTGGTGGCATTACTTATCACATCAAACCCCAACTTATAGACCGAATGCAAATCTGATTATCTAAAAATGTGATAAATCATCCTGCCCTAGTGATACATGTCTCTACACACTTTCCGTTTCTTTATTCTCGGTAGATTACCACGATTCCTTGGGAAAGACAGTGGAATAGTTCATGTTGCAATCTCCGCTGTTTTTGGTTTCTGGGTACTTATTTCACCTAAACTGGCTGCTACCCAGGGCTACAGAACCCCCGTCGAAACTGCAATTATTTATTCAATATTCATTCAGGATGTCGACAATCATGGAAATTTATAATTTATTGGGAAAGATAGTGAAGTGGTTCCCGTTGCATTCTCCAAGATTTTTTGAATTTAGTCCTTCTCCTAGACTAAATGTCGACCAACGTTGGAGAGACCAGTTTGTACTGCAATTTGTCTATGCCATATTACTTCAAGATGTAAGCATTCATAACTTTGTCGGAGTTACCTCCTCCTTAATTTCCTAATTATTCACTAGGGGTCGCTCTCCCTACACTATAAATACTGCCTCGTTCTCTTTTTATTTTGCATTTAATGGATGTGATCTCTCGCAGAAATCTGCGTTTTGGCCACACGTACGTACGAACATTCATCAAAATACGAACTCTTTACAAATACAAATGTTGATGTCTTTTCCATTGTAAATTTCGTTGTTTAATACATATATACTTGTTTATAATATATTTTTATATATATGGATATGGATTCGAACTCGGCTCTGCGATTCCTCAATCCAAGCCATTATCTACTGTATATATATATATATATATATATATATATATATATATATATATATATATATATATATATATATATATATATATATATATATATATATATATATATATATATATATATATATATATATATATATATATATATATATATATATATATATATATATATATATATATATATAATATATCAGAATGGATTCAATTGAGGAATCGCAGAGCCGAGTTCGATATCCATATATATAAAAATATTTATTGAAAATTGAATTCAGCAAAGAGATTTGCTGAAAGGGGCTGTTGCATAGACAAAACAGGAAGAAGTAACTGCTGATTATAAGAGTATATAGGATAGATAACGGTTGACCCTTGACCTGAAGAGGTTACGATTGTAATTGTCATGGATGTAGCCGATCATGTCTTTACTTCATTACCTGTGAATTGCCATGTTACTAAATGTTCACTCAACAAAAGGCCCAAGAGCCACTCAAGGTAGTGGGTTACTGAACGAGAATGTTATATGGACGCAAGAGGAGGAAGTAAGTGTTGATTATGAGGATATAAAATATGAAAAAATAATAAGATAGACTAAATTAATAAGATGAAATAAAACTGGCAATAAAATAATAGTAATGATGAAGAGTGTATAGAGCCTGAGTGTTGGGATAAAAAGCAACAATAATAAGATGGAATAAAACTAGTAATAAAATAATAATGAAGAGTGTATAGAGCCAGAGTGTTGGGATAAAAAGCAACAATAATAAGATGGAATAAAACTAGTAATAAAATAATAATGAAGAGTGTATAGAGCCAGAGTGTTGGGATAAAAAGCAACAATAATAAGATGAAATAAAACTAGTAATAAAATAATAGTAATAATGAAGAGTGTATAGAGCCAGAGTGTTGGGATTAAAAGCAACAATAATAAGATGGAATAAAACTAGTAATAAAATAATAGTAATAATGAAGAGTATATTGATCTAGAGTGTTGATAATAATAAGATAATTGTAATAATGAAAAGTGTATCGATTCACAGTGCTATGATAAAACATCACTGATATGATGGATTCATTCTTGATATAATAATAATAATAATAATAATAATAATAATGACTGATATTCATTTTACTTAAAATTATTCTTAAATTTATCGCCTACCATTTCCCCCCCACAAGGTTCTTTTTCTTATCGTTTGTATTTTCGTTGTCAGATTCTAATTTTATCTACTCCGCTACAACTAAGTAAAGTTTTATGCACGAAAAAAATCGCTTTCCTACAAATTACATACTTGATTAAAAAAAATTCTTTGTCTCAATCGATTCTGACAAAATTAGTAGAGAAATTAAAACATATAGCCAAACTGTAGATCATTATCTCGTCTTTTATATGGAATCATTTTTCCTATTTACTTAGTAATTGTTAGCGTTCATATCGACTGTAAACGATAAATGAATTTAGCAGACGATAAAAACAAAGCAGCCATATTTCATATTGAAGAAAGTGAATCAGTGAACATTCCAATGTATTAATATAGACTTTGAAATAATTGGGTTCAATTAAATTTTGATCTGGTCCACTGCAATCAAAAATCTGTTTTAACGACGGATATTGTACGTTTATTTCAATCAGTTCTATAACAATTTTCGTTTTGAAATCTTTGTTCTGGTGTGAGTGAAAGTTTATGAGATTGGTAAATTATTAATTGATCCTACAGCCACTTCCCGACATTGTAAACGATGCAAAAGTAATTCTGCCGTATCACTATTTCTGTTACAAATTTTCAAATGAGCTACATTTCTTGGTACTCAGACATTTGGCCGACGGACATTTATCCGAATGAAGATTTAGCCGAAGATGCAGTGGCGTATTTACATGTAAGTCACACTCTTTATTGTAATGTGCTGAATATATTTATATTTATTTACTGTATTAATTTATAATTCTTCCTTTTTTGACAGGTTTTGTAACAATCTATTTGTATATATTATATTTTGCTTCAAATATCGCTGTAAGATGATAAGTATTTTGAGAAAAAGCACATTTTACTAGTCCTATTCTACCTTATAATACTGATAATTAAAATACTTAAAGTATTGTTTGTGACTATTTTTACTTGTACTTTTTCGGTGAAATGTCCGTCGACCAAATGTCCGTTGGCCAAATGTCTCTCGGCCAAATGTCTCTCGGCCAAATGTCCGTCGGCCAAATGTCCGTCGGCCAAATGTCTCTCGGCCAAATGTCCATCGGCCAAATGTCCGTCGGCCAAATGTCTCTATGCCAAATGTCTCTCGGCCAAATGTCCGTCGGCCAAATTTCTCTCAGCCAAATGTCCGTCTGCAATATGTTCGTCGGCCAAGTGCCCGTTGGCCAAATGTCAGGCCACAACATTCCTTAGTTTTACCAGTTCAGACATTCACCTGGCAGGACTCTCCATAGTCTTAAAACGTTTTTTTTTTCAGGAAATTAGACTCCACAAGTTCAGTAATAGCTTTTTCTAACATGGATAGGAATTTTATATTTTATCTTCAAGTCTGTAAGAATTTACTTGATTTGGAGATAAGTCGTTTATATTTCAGTCTAAGAATTTAATTGATTTGGGGATAGGTAAATAGTGGTCGCTTATATTTCAGTCGATAAGCATTTACTTGATTGGTGGTCTCTTTTTGCTGTATATAATCCTTTCAGGGGAGTGTAGTCAGTCTATTCTAGTCCCCGCAGCCAGTTGGATTAAGAGCATTGACAAGGATGGAGGTATAATTGAAATATGTTTTTTGGCGGGGAAGGTGGCATGATGTATGACAAAGTAGAAAATAATTTAGAAGGAACCGGAAATCCAATTCTAAACAGAGAAGAAGCGATAAACATCTACTCCTGTTCAAAAGAGCGAGGAGGTCTGTAAACCGGACCACCGGCGAATCTATCTTATTCTAATTAAATTAAAAATCATAGACAAAACGACACAGAATTTTAAAAAGTTGGAAATTTTCATGTGACATGGTTTCTTTTATTTGGTAAGGTTCATTTTTTATTTGTGAATCTGTAGCGCCAATCCACAAGATCTTATGAAGGACAGTCCTCTCTAAGTCCTACTTCGTTCGTTCGCTTGAAGCCATTTTTAATCATTGATCTGAATTTTTAATCATTGATCTGAAAAAAAAAACTGTTGTATATAACTGATAGTTTAGACATATCTGAACAAGTTGGACGCAGTTCCTGGCATCCATATGAGAGTCGAAATCTGACGAGGCTTTTTAAACAAAAACGGTTAAATTCTAACAAAAGTAGCGAGTCTGTTTCTCCACAAGATAAGCAACGGGAAAAGTATTTGTGTGCTTAAAAAAATCAACCATACCCAACGGAATGAATACCAGGAGAAAACATTTAATGGAATCTGGAAAAACAAACATCTGGGTGTAGATAGATGAAATAAAAAAATGTTTATACGTAAACTGAAGGCATCTTGTTCTCTTTCCATTTTGACTTTTTATCGTCTGCTTCTATCATTTTTTAAAACTCTTCTACGGAGATGTTTTGTTTTGGCTTTCACTGAATTCCAGTTTTCTTTTTTTCTTATCATAAAAATCTAACTTTGGTAAATGCAATTTGATCCACCAGAAAGACAGACAAAACACCAACAAATAATAATAATAATAATAATAACAAAGAAATAAAACCCGTAAACTTGAAAATATCTTGAAATGTGGAATCTACGCTTTCATTTTGTTTTAATGTGTGATCACTTGTGATAATACTTTTGTGGGTTATTTTATGTCGGCATACGTCTTTTAATAATCACCATCATGTATGTAAGGATTTACTTGGTGCAGGGATATGTTGTTATCTCTCCGAAACCTTGTTCCGCCATCTCTTTACTCAAGCTCGCTAGGTAGGTTACGTATTTTTCCTTCTTTTATATGACTTTCTTTTGTCCGACTTGTCTACAGACTGTGCTGTGAGCGTAAAAATTTCCAAGTCCACATTTTCTCATTATGTCCTAGAAATTTCAACTCTCTCTTCCTGATGCTAACTATAAGTGTACTTATTGTTTCCATTTTGTCTAAAACATTCTATTCTAATCATCTTATTTCTTGGTTTGTGAGCATGCATCGGACCTTTCCCCAGCTTTCGGTGCACGCCGACGATGTGGAGGATTGAAAAGCAACAGAAATAATCACTGGCTGGGGAGCTTGAGCGAGGGCCGCGTTGTTATTTTACAATTTACTAAGCATTGCGATATTTGTGACTTTTACCCGTCCATCGTCAAGAATCTACTAATGGCGGTTATAAAGCTAGCCAAAAATTACTGCCCTATTAGCGATCGGGAAATATAAAGCAGACACAAAAACCTGTACTATTTCACAATGCTTGTCTATGGACCAAGAGAAATAACCCAGAGTTTAATGTTGCTCTGGGTGCGTATGACTCAACAGAAGAATGTAATATTTTTGGAATTATATTGTTGTAGACGCCTTGTTAACGAGAAGTGGCATATATGCATGACTTATTTCACTGGGTGCTCTGGTATTACCCACAATCTTTAAATCTATCATTCAACTAATTTATATTAATCTTAACAGGTCTAAATTTAAATCCCCTATCAATTATTAATAACATTGGACCCTCGTAGCATAAAAACTATTTACTGGGAATCCCAGGAAAACACACTTGGGGCTTGTATAAGAAACTCCACATAGTAGGAACCGATATTTAGCTGCAAACAAAGAAAGGCAGTAGCTACAAATAAACTTCAATCCCAGACTTCTTCCTCAGAATAAGATACCTTACGCCTTCCACCAGTCGCTAACACAAGGTTCTCATTAACAAGGCGTCTACCAGAGGAGGACTGACATTGAAAATAAATTTAAAACAATGCTCCGAGACAGACACTTAGGGGATGGTGATAGCCACGTACAGACCAGCTTGAAATAGACTATCCCTTGTTGAGGTAATTTTTGTTTTTTGCTGTAAAAAATACATATGTTCTGTTAAAAGAAATACATCGTGCTCTCTGTGGATCAGTTTTAAGAATTAAAATTATATACCAACGGATCGATTACATGTACTACATACATACGCACACACATAATATATATATATATATATATATATATATTGAATAGTTTACTTTAACTTAATAAACCGAAAAACATTTTACATCATAATACTAATTTCAAACCGCTAGCCTCAGTCTTGTTCAAGTTAAAGTTTATGTCTAAAATAAAGATGGGAATTCTTTGAAATGGAACCCATTAATACAAGCCTTTCTTCTTGGTGACAATTGCGAATCCCAGTTTGATAGATATTTTCTTGATACTATTTTGCCGAGTAGATTTTCGGTGCTAACCCTCTTGTTCTCAAAGGGGAAATGTTTTTCAAGTTGCGAGACAACATTTCTATGCCATGTCAGCTGGTACGCTGTTTTCATATTTTATCTACAGTAAAGACAATTTGAATAAAAGCTTTTGCAACCTCATGCTGTTTTCGCCCCTGGCTACAAATATTAATGGAATTATGCTGCCATATTGGAAGGGAAATGTTTTTTTCATATCCTTTCACCTGTTCGAGTCATAGTATACTCAGCATCCTTCTGTAGAACGACATTTCTGTTGCTTCAAGTTTTTCCTTCATCTTTAATGAGATTGTCCAGCATTCATTGCTATATAAGAAGATTATTACGTAACGTTTCTTTTTTCTGTTGCTTCATGTCCCTTCTTCATATTTGAGCATTCACTGCCATATTGGAGGACTGATATTACCTAACAGTTAAGTACTCTTTTTATTATTTCTGTTGCTTCAAGTATCTTCTTCATCTGTGAGATCGTCCAGCATTCACTGCCATATTGGAGGACTGACATTACATAACAGTTAATTACGCTTTTCTTTGTTTCTACCAAAATCTATTTCCTAATATATTGCTTATCTTTTGGGGTTCTGGGTGTGACAATAAACTACATTTGGCAGTTTGATTGGGAGATTGGAGGTTCTGAGGAGCACGGAACCGTGTCTTAATTGCAATTGTTCTCAGGTCCACTTTGACCCGCGGTAGTAGCACCTGTTAGGGTCCCAGCTATGGGCAAATATCCACCCCCGCCAAAAAAACAAAACAAAAACAAAACACTATGAAAGTATAAACATATATTTGTATAGTAAAAATACCAGCTGTACATTTTTATATAAAAAATGACCGACAATACCTATTTATAATAAAATGAACAACAATATATTTTTAATGGAAAATGACCAATAATACATTTTATCTGTAGTTGAACATAAAACACGCATATGAACGCCTTTATGTTCACATAAACATATATATACAAACAAAAGCTGAGTATCATCTACCATGTATTCAACTGTGAAAGCAGAATAACATTTATCATATTTTTATTACTTTAAGGCTCGCAAAATTAAATGACCCATAAGGTGTTGATATACTCTTAAACAAACAAATCAAATCAAAGTTCCCAAGAAGATTAAATTTCGGCATTAAATGACCCATAAGGTGTTGATATGCCGTTAAACAAACAAATCAAATCAAAGCTCTCAAGAAAATTAAATTTCGACATTAAATGACCCATAAGGAGTTGATATGCCGTTAAACTAACAAATCAAATCAAAACTCCCCCCAAAATTAAATTTTGGTATTAAATGACCCATAAGGTGTTGATATGCCGTTAAACAAACAAATCAAATCAAAGCTCCCAAGAAAATTAAATTTTGGTATTAAATGACCCATAACAAAACAAAGCCATTATCGAAGATGGCAATTACATTTCAATATATCAACCAATACACGGACGAAACAATAATGATAGTCTGTTTTTGTTGCATGAAAAATTTCAAAGCAACAACAAACTCGTGTATACGAGACGCGGAAGCGAAAATTGCGTCGCAGCTCGTGACGTCACACATGACCACGCGAGAGTGAAAACGAGAAGTATTAAGTATGGGAATCCGTTGGTTTTAGTCGAAAGCTTAGATTGGATTTAAACATGTATCAATATGGTGATTTCCTTTAGTCTTTCAATGATAATGTTATTAAGAAGCTTATCAGAGAATATGAAAGGAACTTCCTTAAAATAGATCGACAAAATGTGTCTATATTATTTAATGAAACATACATCAATATATATATATATATATATATATATATATATATATATATATATATATATATATATATATATATATCACTTCACTTCGCCGGGAGATTGAATTCAAGGTCAAACCTTTAATCAACATATGTTAAGTTTCAAAGGATTGACGTCATTTTTCGCTTATATAAGGTTGAAATAATCTATTTATTTCCAGTACGTTGGTAACATTGCATTTTAGATACTCCCGAAAGGCTTTTTCTCTTTCCAATAAAATGGCTGTTCATATCCAATGGTTGTAATGAAATTAAAACACCACACCGTACGATCAGAATTTAAAGGATTTTGTTTTTATTATATTTGTCTCTCCTTGAAGTGAATATGGCTATCTATAAGACATTATTAAATTTGTTTAAAATGCGTTTATTTTATCTGTCTTTCTCGTATTTATTTCGCATTTGTTGACCTTTTACTGTGTATTTTACTGGAGGCGACTTTATTTTATTTGTATTTGGTAAGCCTTTACATACATTGTTATTGCTCGGTGTTGTAACATTTCTGGCAATCTTAAATTTGCCAAGATCATATTTTCTTTAGCCAAAACAGTGCGTGTCTCGAGTTCTTTAGTTGAGACGTTCTGTGAGTTCGCCCATATCAATAATCGTTTTAATTTTTCATTTCGGCCTTCGTCTTCGTTTACCGAATCGGTTTTTCTGTCCCTACTACTTTTTCTTTCAAATGTGTCATTTGCTTTAAAGTTTTCTCTTTTCTTTAAACAGATACGTTAGCCTCTGACACCACACTTTTTGTTGTGGCAATATCTTTCTTTTTTACCATTGACAACCTATTCGCCAATTTCATGCAATCTTTTTAGCTGGCGCCATTTCTGTTTTTCTTTTTGCATCTCAACGATTACCTTTAATTTTTATTTATTACCGATTCTATATCTTTCTTTCTTTCTTTCTTTCTTTTACCATTCTTTCTTTCTTTTTTCTACCATTCATGTATTCTACGATTTCTTTCTTTCTTTCTTCTACGATTTCTTTATTCTAAGATTTCTTTCTTTTTTCTACTACCATTCCTTTCATCTGCGATTTATTTCTTTTTATACCATTTCTTTCTTTCTTCTACTATGTCTTTCTTTCTTTCTTTCTTTTTTCTTTCTTTCTTTCTTTATTTCTTTCTTTCTTCTACCATTTCTTTCTTTCTTTCAAATACTGTACTTTTATTCTACAATTTCTTCTTTTCTATATTTCTTTCTTTCTTCCTTTCTTTTATCATTCCTTTCTACTACCATTTCTTTCTTTCTTTCTTTCTTTATTTCTTTCTTTCTTTCTTTCTTTCTTTTATTATAGTACCCAATTATTTTCTTTCACTTTTTATCCTGAATTTCCTTACACGAAAGATTCTCTTATTGTGAATTCATGTAAACTGTTTTCTTAATAAAAAATTCAGAACGTTCTCAAACTATACAATATCAATATTATCACTTCGTCTACAAAATAAATAAGTAAAGAAATTGCAGGCGACATATTTTACTGCTTCACTCCAAATAAGGGGATGATGCCACTAAGACGCAAGAACTTATAGACAGAGAAAGAGAATGGGGAGACTTTAGTGAAAAGAAATAACAAAAAAAAGAACAGGTATCAGAAAAACAGATAATGACAACTGACGTTGCATTTAAAATTTTTACGATTGTAGTTGACAGGGAAGCAAGAAATCGGAAGGGAGTTTCACAGGTGGGAAGTGCGAGTCTGTTTCATGCTAAACGTCTTCGTCAGGCCTGAAACAGACTGTTACCACTGGGTTTTGATTTCAATGCCGACTTTTATATTTACATTCGCTCTTTCCCTGATATTGAGCACTTTAACCCATAAACAAGAGCATATCTTAAAGTCACACACACACACACACACACACATATATATATATATATATATATATATATAATTATATATATATATTGCTAGGAAAGATCCACTAAAAAACGTTTAAGTAATAATTAAATAATAATAATAATATATATATATATATATATATATATATATATATATATATATATATATATATATATATATGTATCCGCTACTTTAGTTTCAACCTTACCGTATTCTCAGGCGATTTTGATCAAATAACATCTTAACGCTTTTTATAAAAAAACAAAACAAAACAAAATTATTATATTCAAAATTAAACAAACGCATGATGTTGGATGTAAAGGGGAGGAAGAGGAAGATGTGAAGAAGAAAAAGAAGGAGAAGAAGAAGGGGGAAGGGAAGAAAAGCGAGTGTATTGTAAATGCATCAGTGGGGAGGGGTTTAATATCTTTTTTTTTACCCAGCCTCATATGCACTTAAGAAAAATTTTCTGATATGCAAGCAAGGACTTAAGACTTAGGATTTCTGGTTTTAAAGTTGTTTTTGAGATCCGGAACAAAAGTCATAATCGTTAATTGTTCTTATACTTTTTCTTTATACTTATTTTTCTTATACTTTTTCTTATAAATACGCTTAAATTCACCTTCATCCCTGCCGTGCGCCAACGGCTTAGGGGGTAGATTCTCAACTGACGCCAATTAAACCGGGTTTCGATCCTATTTAGAATCAACCGGACGTTTAGCCACACTGATGAGCTGTCATACAGGTAACAGTCTGTTTATATATATATATATATATATATATATATATATATATATATATATATATATTATTTATTAAGCGTTTCACCCAAGCAAGGCGGGAAGCCACTAGGACGCAAGGGGTTACAGAAAATTTGGAGCAAGATCAGATAGGAGTGATAGAAGAAAGGATGGGGAGAAGGGTAGTGGATAGATCAAGGCAACTGGAGATGTCGATTGTCTGAACTTGGAATCGTTTTCTCCGTTTCTTTCTCCTGTTGTTCTTAATTTTATTGAAAACATGCCTCCCAAGCGCACTATTTGGTGAGGGCGGAGGTCGCCGTTGATCCCCCCACCCGCCACCAGGTCGATGCTTGGACTTAGGTAAGCTGTACATTCACTTGTTATCATGAGGAAGAAAGCGGACAAACACTTGCTGCCCTCTGTGAGTATTATAATTTCGCTCTACCGAAAACTCATTTTAATTTTTTTCTGTTTTTTTTTTCTTTAATTCTTTATTTTAAATTTTATTTTATTTTATTGTATTTTTTTTTCTCCTCCTACTCGTCAGTGTGTTTGCCCATAGTAACACATTTTGTCCTCATCATTCTAACCTTAAACCTTGATGGTTTAGTTAGAAATCCCGGTTCGAAAGAAAAATCAGAAAAAAAAGGTTAATGGTCAGAGATGAGTCAGATCAAGAAACAGTAGTATTAATAGTTCTCAATACAAGAGTAAAAATAACATGTAGAGCTTTTAACTTGAACCATCAGGAGGTCAGTTGAATTTGCTAGCTTGGTTTTAACCTTACGGTTTCCTCCAGTGACTTTTTAACAAATGACCTCTTAATGCATTTTTTTAAATTTTTTTAAAAACTAAAGAACGCTACATTATCATTTTCAAGAATAAATAAACAAACGCACAACGTTGGGTGTAATAGAAAGGGAGGAGGAGGAGGAGGAGGAGGAGAGTGTAAAGAAGGAAGAAGAAAAAAACGAGGGTGGGGGAGAGAAGAAACATCAGAAAAGACCAAAGATGCTGCAGGTGTGGGTTGCCGACTGATCAGGTTGGCGCGACATTGTCCACCAAATATCTGCAAAATTTCGATCAAGTCCGTCCGGCATGAGAAAATCAATATTCTAAGAGAACAACGCCAACATGAAAATTTAGCGTACATCACAACGATTTGCTTTGAATGTCCCTTATGCTTCGCACTCAACACGTCCAGATTTCAGTTGCGAAGTCACCTCCAGAGACACTGGCGAATTGGAAAATAAATGCTTCTTCGGACCGGAACGACAACCATGATGATGAGATTGACGATATATATACTTTAAAAATCAGGAGGAATCCGCTACTTAGGTTTCAGCCTTACGGTATCCTCAGGCAATTTTTTTTTTATCAATTGACCTCTTAACGCTTTTCCGCTGCATTATTATTTACAAAAATAAATAAACAAACGCACGACGTTGGGTGTAATAGAAAGGGAGGAGGAGGAAGAGGATGTGAAGAAGGAAGAAGATATAAAAAAAAGCAAAAAAAAAAGCGTTAGGTGGTCATTTCATAAAAATTGCCTATTCAACTGACCTGATTTTTAAAGTTAAAAGCTCTACATAGCGATCGTTTGGTTTGGTTTGGTTTGTTTTACGGCATATCAACCTCAATGGGTTATTTAATGCCGACAAAATTTTTATTGCTGGTAATACTTTTTTTCCTTTATAAATCTATTTTTGGTAATATTTTTTTCTTCAAAAATATATTGCTGGCAATAATTTTCTTACAAAAAGCATTTCTGTTATTAAAATCTATTTTTACACTTTCATAGTGTTTTGACCCCAGTTTGGGGGTTAATTATTTACCTATAGCTGGGACCCTAACGGGTGCTACCACCCCGGATTAGGGTGGACCTGGGAACACCAGCAATTAAGAGGTGGTTCCACACTCCTCAAAACCTCCTGATCAGAGGCCTTGCTGTTGGACTTTATCGTCATACACAGGACGGTACTCGGCAACAGAGTCCTGGTTTTTAAAAAACAGCAGCTCCTACGGCTATTAAGTATTACTCTTCAAGTAAAATTGAATTGAGTTCTAAGAGCTGCTGGCGTATTTCGTATAGAGAAAAACGTTAAAATTCCCTTCCTTATCTGCCGATGGCCTAGTGGTACGCGATCTGACTGAAGTCAAATCAGTCGGGTGTCGATCCCGGCTTGAAGCAATCGGACGTCTAGCCACACTGAGGAGCTGTGATACAGCGAAACAGTCTGTCTGTGAATGACTAATATATATATATATATATATTTAAAAATTATAACATAACTATATTACAATATCACTACAAAATAGCCATTTTGTTTCAACACATCTGCTGTCATGTTAAGTGATGGTATTCATATATATATATATATATATATATATATATGAAAATTTATCAGAGTTAACCTGTAGAAAAGACAGTATTTATAAATATAAATGACACCTGTATAAACATTCTCTTTTCTACAGGTTAACTTGAGAAAATTTTCATATTTGTCGATATAGAAAACAAAACATACACACAGATATAATATGCAGTCGTCATATATATATATATATATATATATATATATATATATATATATATATATATATATATAGTCATTACTTTACTTTTATTGCGCTTTGGAAAGTTTTGTAGAAAAAATTTGGTTGTAAAGGTGTAAAATTCATGAGGATAAAATATGGATACTTTTACTGAAGTATTTATAAATTATACACTGTTCAATTATTAACGTTAACAACGAAGTATTTTAAATTGCAAAATTGTACTTACAATATAATATATATTACTTATAATACATTCCTTCTTGCCATCAAAATTGACGGCAGATTTACACCAGTTACGTAATAATTCAGTACTCTTTTCTTTGCTCCTAACGATATTTTCCTGTTGCTTAATACTTTGCTTAGCTTTTAGAAGGCATCTTTCACTATCCTAATGTGCTTTTCAATTTTGGCGTCGTACTTCCCGTCCTATAATTTAGCATACCGCTGGAAAGAGGAAAGATTCAACTTTCGTATGGTATATCTTACTTATTATAAAACCCAGGTTGTGTGTGTGTGTGTCTGTACGTTTTATATATTGGATCAAATTTCCTACATTTTCAACCGATTTCAACAAAACTTCACAGGACTACGTAAAATTACCTTGCGGTGGTTCTGACAGCACCAAAAATTGGAAAAACACAATTGTTTTTGCACAAAATCAATTTGAAAAAGGTACGATTAAGAGGCATTAATTAAAGGGGACAACTCATATCGAGTTATACTTATAAAACCCAGGTTGTTTGTGAGTGTGTGTCTGTGTTCGTTTATATATATGGGATCGGATTTCCTAAATATTTTTCAACCGATTTCAAATAAAACTTCACTTTTTTTTTTTTTGGCAGGTAGTGTTTCTTATTGTCTTGTACACTTTTTTTCTTTATTTTTACATTCAGAATGCTTTAAAAATTCCATTTACAAGACAATTGTTTATAATAAAAATTCTATTCAATCAACACTCATAACAATTGAAAACAATGTTTTTGTTTGAGTTTGGGTTTGACCAATTCGTAAAAAAAAAAAAAAAAAAAGAAAAAGCAAACTAATTAAGACATGCGTGTCTGTCAACCTTAAACAATAATCTTTGTCAATTTTATTTTTCAGACTTTATGATGGTCGATACTTGATCTATCTCTTACTGTTACATCCCCGGGCAACGCCGGGCTCTACTGCTAGTACACAATATACATAAGTAATTAGTATTGTAGCCAAAATACTTCTTAAAAGAGAAAAGTCAAAATTAGTTTTGCTCTAATCTCAGGGGCAGCGGAAAAATTTTCCGTGGTAAAAACTGTATTTTGAAGATGCTACGCGACTGAGTTTCAGATGCAATTTTCTAAATAAATCTTTTTAGAGTTTGTTTGCAGCACAATACATCATTTGAAACGATCAAGAAGACAAACTTGCCACGGACTACTTTGCAGGAGGCCGGCCGTTCTAAAATACAAAGGTAACTCAGTTTAGAATTTGCCAAGAACGATGGGAATAAAAATATGAATAATTTAGAGAAGAATAAACTTTTAGAATTGAACTCAGAGAGTAGTTCGGAATATTTGGCAATAAAAGGATCAATAAGATTTGAAGACTTCGTCGATAATTCTCGCATTTTCCAACATCTATGTATCTTTTTCAATAGATGAAGATTTGATACTAACACTAATACAACCGATATTATTATTATTATTATTATTATTATTTTATTTGATTTCTGGCGTTTACATTTCTTTCCGGGTCCCGCCCAGGGACCTAAGGTTAGAAATGGCATCATGACACTTTTTCAAAAACAAAAAAAATTTACATAGATAAAGCCCTTCGTATAGTGTGGGCTGTACTTGTCAGAACAATTATTTGTATGTCCTTGAGGCATAGACTTCCAGGAATTCCATCAATTAGTCTGCTGCAATCTTTTCCAACCAGTCCTAGGGCTCCAACTACAACAGGGATTGTTGATGTTCCCATATGCCACATTTTCGAGATTTCTATTTCAAGGTCCTTGTACTTTGACAACTTTTTGAATATCTTCAAAGATACATTGCAGTCAGCAGGGACCGCCATATCAATAAGGAGGCACCGTTTTTGTTTGTGGTCTTTAATAACAATATCTGGCCGGTTGGCTTTGATTGTTCTGCCAGTGTGTATTGTGTTTATTATTATTATTATTATCATTATTATTATTATTTTCTTTGATTTCTGGTGTGTACTGATTATTTTCCGGGTACCGTCCAGAGACCTAAGATCATAAATGGCGTCTTGACATTTTCCACTGAGTAATTAAAAAAACAATATTTTACATAGATAAAGCCTACACCTTCGTAAGGTGTAGGCTATACTCGTGAGTACATTTTTTTTGTTTGTATTTCTATAAGACATGGGCTACTAGGGATAACTTCAATGAGTCTATCGGAATCTTTTCCAATCAATCCGAGGGCTACAAGTATAACAGGGATTGTTGATTCTCTCATGTACTCTCATTTTTGATATTTCAATTTCAAGGTCCTTGTATTTTGATAGTTTTTTTTTTTGAAGATCTTCAAAGATACGTTACAGTCTGTAGTGACTGCCATATCAATAAGAAGGCACATTTTATTTTTGTGGTATTTCATCACGATGTCCGAGCGATTAGCTTTTATTGTTCTGTCTGTGAGTATTTTAAAGTCTCATGAAATTGTAATAGTTCCTGTCTACGTGACCATTTCTGGGTGATGCTCATACCAATTTCTTTCAGTTTCCTTTCCGTAAAAGTTGCAGGTTTTTCAGTGGTCCATTCTGTCGTGTTTTATATTCAGTGGGTACAAATACCGCGCAACCTGATACAAGATGGTTTCTGGATATTTATAACAGAATCTGCATTTTGTACTAACACAATATTTCAGTATGTCTGCTTGGTAATTTCTAGTTAGCATGCATTGGTCCTGTGCAGCAAGAATAAAATCTTCGGTTTCAGCTTCTAACCCTGCCCTACATAGCCACTGATGGGTACATGGTTTGTCTACATGACCTTGTTTGGTACTGGCAGAATATTAACCATGAAAAGGTTTATCCTGCCATTGTTTCTGTGTTTAGTCGATTACATTTGCCTTTGCTTCTATTTTTAAGATTTTTGCAGCTGCAGTAGATGTTTTATGTTTTACTTGCATTTCTTTACCCACTTGAAACTCCATATTACTGAATAAAGTTATTGTTACTCTTATTATTACGTGAATTTTTCCATATATATATATTTTTTTATATATATATATATATATATATATATATATATTTTTGGAAGTGCTATCTGATGATCCGGCGTCCTTTAAAAGGGTTCTGGTGAAATAAATTATTATAATGGTACCTTAAAGTGGTTTGCTTTTCTTTTAAATATTAGCTCTGGATTTACATTGAACTCAGCGGCGTAGCTAGAGTAAACGTCACCCGGGGCGGTCCGCTCAAATGTCACCCCAATGACCCCGATTCACCCTATGCTGAATGGTTAGCTGTAGCTAAATTTTCATACATGCTCTACCTCTACTTTACTCTACTGAGCGGTACGTTACTGTTTACATGTATGATCCAAGACAAAATCTAATACCACAAAATAATCAGTTCAAATCAAAAGCTGAAAACATTGCTATTTTTCCTACTCACAAATTTCCCGACAATTTATTAGAAACTTTCTGATGGGGGGGACAAAACTGGGGGGTCATAAATTATTTCTGGGGGTTCATATGCCAGCCTGCGAGACCCCGTGTCTCCACCACTGTTTTCAGACTATTTTTGGCACCTTAGCCTGGTTGAAAAATTTTGTTGTGGGTGACATTGTGTCACCCTTCCTGTGCTGGCACCCGGGGCGGTCCGCCCCCTCGCCCCCCCTAGCTACGCCACTGATTGAGCTCTCAGGATTTCATCCTCCTTGGGATTACCCATACGGATTACCAAGTTCTTCATAACTTATATATATATATATATATATATATATATATATATATAGTTATCGAGAAAGAAGGTTCGAAATCCGTATCTGTCGGACTTCAAGTTTCGCAGGCACAATGCTCGTCAGTGTCAGATAAGTCTCTTGAATTCTGTAAATATCCATCATTAGCTGCCATCTCTTGGGCGATTATGTGTTTTTTCCATTCATGACTGATATTCATATAAGATCCTGATGGGCATAAAGTGAGGGTTCGTTTTTTTATTGTCATTAAGTAATAAAATAACCGCCCCCAAAATACTGCCTATTAATATCCTTATTTTTACCACTCCTCTTTCTTTCTTGTATCAATTTGTTTCAACTCAGGATTGTCGTTCCATGGGCGTATCGTCTTTCTTCTCGGTATTCTTGAAAATGTCTCACACGCTTCAGCTGTCATTACTTGATTCCTCAATGCTGTTTTGGTCAAAATTATTTTACATCAGTCTGGAATCTATTTTATTACTGAATTCTAAATTTATTCTGCCATTTCTAAGGATTTGGATATTATACCCCGGCGTTTTTCTTTGGTTTAAGATGGCGGAAGTGAGCTATTTTATTGACTGATGTTGTCTGTTTAGTTACAAGTAATCGGTGATCTGATTCAAAGTAGGAGTTATAATTCTAACATCTGCCTAAGCCAAAAGTCCGAGATGCTGAAGTCAATAATCTTTTTTCGTTACATTATCTGGGCTAAGCCATGTGATGCCATGTTTCATGTGATGAAGTCATGTGTTAAAAATGAAGTATCTTTTTCTAGCAATAGTATTTTCGGCTGGGGCTTCAGAATACGCCGATTGAACCTCTGCTGAGGGGTAAGACCCCACCCAAATGAGGCGTCCTGTGTAAGACCATAAACTACACCCAACAGTAAGGCCTCTGATCAGGTGGTTTTAAGCAGCGTGAAATCACTTTTAAATTGATGGTGTTTCCAGATTCACCCTGACCGGGAGTGGTAGCACCTGTTCAGGTCCCAGCTATGGGCAAATAAACCCCAAACTGGGGTTAAAACGCTATAAAAATGTAAAAAATGGTTTTAATACCAGCAATATATTTTTGTAAAAAATTATTACCAGCAATACATTATTACCAGCAATACATTTTTGAAAAAAACATTACCAGCAATACTTTTTTGAAAAAAATATTACCAGCAATACTTTTTTGAAAAAATATTACCAGCAATACTTTTTTGAAAAAAAGAAAACATTACACGCAATAGGATTTTGAAGAAAAAAATATTACCAGCAATACATTTTTGAAGGAAAAATATTACCAGCAATACATTTTTGAAGGAAAAAATATTACCAGAAATACATTTTTGAAGGAAAAATATTACCAGCAATACATTTCTGAAGGAAAAAATATTACCAGCAATACATTTTTAAAGGAAAAAATGTTACCAGCAATATATTTTTTGAAAGAAAAATATTACCAGCAATACATTTTTGAAGGAAAAAATATTACCAGCAATACATTTTTAAAGGAAAAAATATTACCAGCAATATATTTTTGAAAGAAAAATATTACCAGCAATACATTTTTGAAGGAAAAAATATTACCAGCAATACATTTTTGAAAGAAAAATATTACCAGCAATACATTTTGAAGGAAATAATATTACCAGCAATACAATTTTGAAGGAAAAAATATTACCAGCAATACATTTTGGAAAAAAATTACCAGCAATACACTTTTGAAAAATATTACCAACAATATATATTTGAAAAAAAAATATTACCAGCAATAAAAATCTTGTCGGCATTAATAACCCACTGAGGTGTTGATATGCCGTAAAACAAAACAAACCAAGAATTATCCATTGTTATTTGAGGTTTTCGTTTCAAAGGTCGATGTCTTCTTAACCTCAAAGGAGCAATGGCGTTTTAAAATACTTGAGGTTCTCCATTAATGCGCGGTTTGCTGTTTTTTTTTTTTCTAATATACAAATTTTACTTAATCCTGTGAAGAATTATTTTTTTCTTGACAGCGCTTTATTCTGTGATCCGAGTGATAAGCTGATATCCTTGGATCTTACAGCCATGAACAACAATGTCGGCTGCCAGCAGTCTTTATGACTGGTCTACAATATTTTCTATTGCAATATCTGATGATTTGTATATTGCAATTCCAATTCCATGTTGTCTTTTCTCCGTCCAAAATAAATTGTATCACAAATGCGTAATGGAGACATAACCAAGTCGACGCAACTCTTGCATATACACTGACAATATATACAATACGTCAAAATGTGGAGAAAAGCAAAAAAATCACAATAATATATAATCAAAACACGACAGAAGAAATGTCCTGTTCTCAAAACACTTTGAATCACGTTTCAATCCTGACCAAATCAAATTTAAGATTTCCATATAAATAGAACTAATAAAAATATTCAGCTAATAATTACAAAATTAATTTCCAAACATAGATAATAATGAACCTGCTGATGAGAAAATTAAGAAAGCTATTAAAAAAAAGTAAGCATTAAAAAAACATCACCTGACACTGAGGCTGAACTTTTGAAAACATTACTTTCTCGAGTTCCATAACACATGTCTCTATTTTATAAAAGAAATCTGGAATCAGAAGTACATGTCCGAAAGTGGTATCTATTACGAATTCATGCATTATGGAAACATAAAGTTAAACCTCAAGCGCCTCAAACATATGCTCAGGAAAAACAATGACCTGTTTACTGTTTGGTGCTACTATGATATCTACCGAGGCATTTGCGACCTACCGTAAATGACAATGCATTTATTATTGCTGGAAAATGCTTAGGAAAAACAATGACCTGTTTACTGTTTGGTGCTACTATAGTATGATATCTACCGAGGTATTTGCGACCTACCGTAAATGACAATGCATTTATTATTGCTGGAAAATGCTCAGGAAAAACAATGACCTGTTTACTGTTTGGTGCTACTATAGTATGATATCTACCGAGGTATTTGCGACCTACCGTAAATGACAATGCATTTATTATTGCTTGAAAATGCTCAGGAAAAACAATGACCTGTTTACTGTTTGGTGCTACTATAGTATGATATCTACCGAGGCATTTGCGCCCTACCGTAAATGACGATGCATTTATTATTGCTTGAAAATGCTCAGGAAAACAATGACCTGTTTACTGTTTGGTGCAACTATAGTATGATATCTACCGAGGTATTTGCGACCTACCGTAAATGACAATGCATTTATTATTGCTGGAAAATGCTCAGGAAAAACAATGACCTGTTTACTGTTTGGTGCTACTATAGTATGATATCTACCGAGCCATTTGCGACCTACCGTAAATGACAATGCATTTATTATTGCTGAAAAATGCAAAGGAAAAACAATGACCTGTTTACTGTTTGGTGCTACTATAGTATGATATCTACCGAGGTATTTGCGACCTACCGTAAATGACGATGCATTTATTATTGCTTGAAAATGCTTAGGAAAAACAATGACCTGTTTACTGTTTTTTTTTTTTTTTTTTTTTAATGCCATCAAATCAGATTACAATCATTAAAATCCCTATTTGATTTTTTAGACTTTTTTTTATAAAAAAATGTTTATAATTATTAATCCATAACCAGTTCACTGTTCCCTGCTTTTAACCCTAACCTCTAACCCTAAACCATAACCTCTAACCCTGAACCCTAACCTCTAACCCTAAACCCTAACCCTAACCTATAACCTCTAAGCCTAAAGCCTAACCTCTAACCTTTAACCCCAACCCTATCCCCTAACCCTAAACCCTAACCCTAACCCTAAACCCTAAACCCTAACCCTAAACTCTAAGTGTCAGTCAGCTTAGGCGATTATTTATCTTCTGATATGTGACTGATGAGGCATATTATTCCCCGCAGTAGTTTGCCATTTCTTTTTGCGGTAGACCAGTTGCCACCCGAGGCTATAGAACCCTATCCATTTACCCACAGCTGGTGGGAGAAAAAGTGGATTCATACCTTTCCTAAGGTTATTAGCATGTAAGTGAATGTAATGGAATCGATTGAAATTTGAACTCGGCTCTCCGATTCCTCAGTCCGAGCCGCTATCCATTATTAGCCTTAACCCTAATCCTAAATCCTAACCCTAACATATTTCGTACTTCCAACAGTTGGTAGATATCATACTATAGTAGAAAATTGAGAGTAGATAGCATACTATAGTAGAAAATGGAGAGCAGATATCATACTATAATAGAAAATGGAGAGTAGATATCATACTATAGTAGAAAATGGAGAGCAGATATCATATTATAATAGAAAATGGAGAGCAGATATCATACTATAATAGAAAATGGAGAGTAGATATCATACTATAATAGAAAATGGAGAGTAGATATCATACTATAGTAGAAAATGGAGAGTAGATATCATACTATAATAGAAAATGGAGAGTAGATATCATACTATAGTAGAAAATGGATAGTAGATATCATACTATGGTAGAAAATGGAGAGCAGATATCATACTATAGTAGAAAATGGAGAGCAGATATCATACTATAGTAGAAAATGGAGAGCAGATATCATACTATAGTAGAAAATAGTGAGCAGATATCATACTATAATAGAAAATGGAGAGTAGATATCATACTATAGTAAAAAGAGTAGATATCATACTTTAGTAGAAAATGGAGAGTAGATATCATACTATGGTAGAAAATGGAGATCAGACATCATACCTTAATAGAAAATAGAGAGTAGATATCATACTATAGCAGAAAATGGAGAGTAGATATCCTACTATAGTAGGAAAGTGATAGTAGATATCATACTGTAGTAAAAAGAGTAGATATCATACTTTAGTAGAAAATGAATAGTAGATATTATACAAAAGCAGAAAATAGAGAGTAGATATTATACTATAGTAGAAAATGGTGAGTAGATATCATACTCTAGTAGATAATGGTGAGTATTATAGTATACTATGGTAGAAAATGGAAAGTAGATATCATACCGTAGTACCACCAAACAATCTTTATACCATCCCTGTCGCCTCTTACAAAATCTTTTTTTTTGTTTTTATCATTTCTCCCCAAGCAAGGCTATAATGCAAGTGGTTACAGTGAGTGAAATAGAATGTGGAAACTTTAGTGAAGAGAAAAGACAATAAAAGAACAAGATTCAGGAAGGTAGAAAATGGCGATTGGCGTTGCATTTAGATTTTTGAAGATTGTAGTTGGCAAGGAAACAAGAAATAGGAAGGGATTTCCACGGTCAAGAAAAGAGTACAAACGGTTGCATCTAGCTGCTTTAACAGTAAAACAGTCAAACTTAGATGCCAATCTACTTGTACGCTTAAATTAAACATTAATTATATATATATATATATATATATATATATATATATATATATATATATATATATATATTAAAAGTATCAATTATTACATTAAATTAAATATAAAACTATTAAAATAGAGCTTACAGTAACATCTATCTAGTTCAACAGCAAAACGGTGAGACCTAATTGCCAACCTAGTAGTACGCTAGTAGTTGAGATACCAAAGAGGAATGCACATCAGAACATTTGCCATGAAAATGTTTGTAGAAAAGACAAAAGGAAGCCACGTCATGGCGGTGGGAAAGTGACTGTAGCCGATATGTCAGATCAGGACCGATAACAATGCGGATTGTTCTTTAGTCAAAAATCTCGAGATGTATAGCAGGAGCTCCAGACCAGATATGGCAACATGCCAGGACCAATGGTAGATTTGTAAATGTGCCAGATAGATTTTGACGAGAAAGATTGGCTAGCGCGGCACTGCGAATCAACTTTCCCAACAGCATACCTATCAACTGATTCAATATAATCACTCCACTTCATGTCAGTGAAAAACATTAGCCTGAGAAGGCTAATGTGCCGCTCTCGTAGAGGTTAGCGTCAGCCATGTTGATGAATCATTGTTGCATCATACCTACAGACGATAATGGGTATGTCCCCATTCATATAAATACAGTAGTAAATACTGTATGTTGGTCTGCAGTTGGAGATTCGTCTCCAGGTGCGCTGGTCAAACTCTCTGTCCCAAGGCAGAGAGGATCCGCAGACGAGGTTATGTCGAAGGGCAGAGACTCGTCTCGGGAAACAGCTACTGATCCTGTTTTATACGGGGTCTACAGGGAATTTTTGAGCGATCCTACGGGATCAGATACCTCTCATTAAATTCAGCCTTGTGCTACATCTTACCGCATAGGACGGTTGGTAGATATCCTGCAGTTGGAGATTCATTGTGGAATTCACTTGACTCCCTTCTAGCAGTTGACTACTTCTATGCGCCGCTGGCGTTGTTCTTGTCCTAAGTATTATCGTTCATTACCAACCTTCGCTTGATTATTCTATTCAGTAACTTTCACTAGGTTACAACAGATGATAAAAAGGGTTCTCTCAGACGGTTAAAACAAAGCAGTTTAGTTTTTGAGGTGTTAAAATTAAAAAATCTGTTGTGTCGTAAATAGGAGAAGGTTGACACACATATAGAAAATAAGAAGTAGTTTATTCTAGAGAATAATTCAGTACACGATTGAAAACACTGACCAACGTAATAAACAGTTAATCGTTAACTCCTTTCCCTCAGTGCTTTTTTAGTAGTCGTTTACCATTCTATCTTGTGGGAGTGTTCAGCTACTCCACAACAAAATCCATACCTTGTCCCATTTAACAACAGATTATAGATCATTTTTAGCTCAGCTGCCAATTTGACCATATCGAAACGATCAGACTTACTATTAAGACAAGAGTAAATACTTGTGAACCTTATTTAGTACTCCTCTACCTTTAGTGGCACTTGGGTCTTGTATTGAGTAAACAATAGTAAAATTTAAAAGATCAATAGATAAAAAGTCACATTATCTTTTATATTGGTTTTCTTACAGACGCAATGTCGCTACACCATCGCTATTTCCATGGCAACTGTTCAGATGAGATTCATTCTTTAGTTCCATCGGTTTAGACGTTGTCATCCATGTTACTTCCAGAGAGTCGAATCACGCTCATTTCCCCAGTATTCCAAATTTAAGGAGAAGGATTCATTCCGGCTGCCTTTTCCCTAAAACTGCTACTTCATGGAACATAGTCTCAGTGAAAACTATAGACTTAACCTTTTCGAATCAAGGGTCAATCCTTATCTATCGTCCTTATCCTCATCATTTTCATTTCCTACTACCATCTCTTTTATCGCTATCACGCATCACATTCATCAAAAACATTTTAACAGCACCCCTCTACCTTGATTGGCTCACGAGCTTTGTATTGTGTTATCTTTAGTATCTTCTTCTTGTTCTTTTTCTTCGCCCTTCTTCTTCGTATTTCTTCTTTGTTTTCTCCTTCACTTTTCTTCTTTGTCTTTTTTCTTCTTCTTCCTTCTTCCTCTTTGTCTTTCTCCTACTTCTTCACCTTTCTTCATCTTTTTTCTTTTCCTTTTTCTTCTTTGTCTTTCTTCTTCTTTGTCTTTCCTCTTCTTCTTCTTCTTCTTTTTCTCCTTTATTCTTCTTTGTCTTTCTTTTTCGTCTTTCTTCTTCCTATTCGTCTTCTTCCTCTAATTTTTCCTTCTTCATCTTTGCCTTTCTTCTTTTTCTTTGCTTTTCTTCTTTGTCTTTCTTCTTCTCTTCTTCTTCTTCCTCTTCTTCTTCTTTGTCTTTATTCTAGTTCTCCTTCTTCTTCGTCTTTTTTCTTCTTCTTTGTCGTCCTTCTTAGTCTTTCCTCTTCTTCTTCTTCTTCTTTGTCTTTCTTCGTTCTTCTTTTTCGTCTTTTTTCTTCTTCGTCCTTCTTCTCTGTCCTTCTTCGTCTTTCTTCTTCTTTCTTCTTCTTCATCTCCCAATTCTTCGTCCTTTTTCTCTTTTTCTTCTCCTCCTTCTACTTTTTCTTCTTCTCCTCCTTCTTCTTCTAGGTGCAATGTCTCTCAAGGACGTTGATGGTCACGACTCTCCACAACTTCTCTTTACCTGATACCTGTTCTTTTATTGCCCTTTCTCTTCACTAAAGTCTTCTCACTTCCTTTCTCCTTTTTTTTATTTTTTACTCCGACTAAACCCCTTTCGTCTTAGTGGCTTTATCGCCTTTCATGTGATGAAATGATAAAAAAAGAAAAAGTAAGAAAAGGATGTTGTAAGGGAAGACGAGGATGGAGCAAGAATTGTTTATTATGAGGATATGTAGGATAGATAACGGTTGGCTTTCGACTTGAAAAGGTTATCATTTATGTAGAATAGATCTTTTTACTATCTCTCCAATTCTCTATAAAAATTATAAAAAGGAACACCCTGCAAAATCCATGGAAATCCCATTTTAAGAGAAATACAAAATATTGTCTTGATAAGTACAGCCCGCACATTAAGAAGAAATTTATCCATTTAACGCTAGTGATGTTACGGGGGTTAAAAAAAAAAAAATCATGAAATTTAGCCATAACAACACACCACTAACTGCCTTGGGTCTTCCCACAGACATGGTAGGTAGTGTGACCATAGCAGGAATCGAAATATAATAATAATGAAATAATAATAATATATAGAAGGGATGTTGAAAAGGTCCTACCCAGGACAAGAAATTCTGTTATTTGATGAGATTTTTGGAAGTGAGACGAACCGAGAACTTTTCAGCACCCAATGTTTACCCTACAATTCAAAAGTTTGAAGCCATCCCCAGAATAAGCATGGGATAAACTTGACAGAAGAATAAAAAAAAAAATGAAAAAGATCTCTTGAGTCATTGAAAAAAAAAATTATATTTTTAATTGCTTTTTCATCCTGTTTATAATTAGGGTGTATTCAGATCCTAACCCGCAATCCAGAAATTTTGGACTCCCAAGTTTTCATCACTGCGATTGTTTACGTATTCCACCATGTTGGCTTCTACTGATAAAAACAATTAAAGGGGCACAACTCTCTAACTTTCAATAGCTCATGTTCAAATGAAAAAAATACTGTTCTCAAATTACAGCGGTTCAAAATAAAATTATCCGTGTTTTCAACTTTACTCCAAGAGGCCATATCATACCATTTTGGAATCAGGACGACTCTGTGAGCAAATTAAAAATATTCCAGGCTGGATCCGAATCCGCAATCCTGAAATTTTGGATTTCCAACTTTTCATAACTGTGATTGTTTTCGGCGATTTTATACGTGATTTTCTTTTTTTGCAATACTTAAATGCAGCGATCAATTTTGAGTTCTGTAGTTTATTCTTGCCTATCACATCTACTCTTCCCTACCTATTGTGTTGAAGGCCCAATCAAAGTGCTCTCCGCAAGAGATAGCTTAACTGTCGCCTAATAGGGCGGCTCTTAAGCTAGTTTCTTATAAAAAAAATCAGGTCTCACTATTTTTTTAACCATGTATAAAATGTTTCTCTAATTTAAAATACAAAACAACTGTTTTTTGAGCCAATTTAAAAAAAAAAGATTAACAGAGGTTTCCTCAAACTTTTGAACTGTAGTATCTATCTATCTATCTATCTATCTATCTATCTATCTATCTATCTATGGTGGACTCTCCCGGCGTATTCCACGTATGAGGGTCAAGCAGCTCAGTTCCTAGGAACCGACAGCCAGACACCCAGCACATATGATTTGATTATAGTAGTGAAGGCTTTGTGCAGAACCAACCACACACCGAATACATTTATTATTTTTTGTGGGAGGGGGCGGGAGAACATGGTGCACTACGTGCCACAAGGTCCCAAAACAACCCTCCGCAGGTTTTGAATTCCAAGAGAAGTTATTTCCTCATAACTGGAGGGAGAAGAAGAGGATTAATACCTTTTATATATATATATATATATATATATATATATATATATATATATATAAAGTGAACATAGAAGTCAACACTTAGAGGCGACAGTCTGTTTCATGCTATATGCAATCGTCAGGCCACGTGTGCTGTTATTTTTCTCGGCTATTTATATATATACAGGGTCATATATATATATATATATATATATATATATATATATATATATATATATATAGGTCATATATATATATATTATAAATAATATATTTTTTTTTTTCTCCGCATCCTCTGTCTTTCTTTAATTATATATATATATATATATATATATATATATATATATATATATATATATATATATATCATATATTATCATATATAAATCGTGGGTATGACGATTGCATGAAACAGCCTCTAAGTGTTGCCTTCTGTTTCACTTTTATATTTACACACTCTCTCTCTGATATTGAGTACTTTATCCCATAAATATAGCACATCTTAAGACTATATTTCTTCATATATATTTATATATATATATATAAAATTCTCTAATAATATATATATATATATATATATATATATATATATATATATATATCCGTTGAGTTGACCGATTAAATAGTTCAATGTCTGATCCTTACCCCTTCTTCTGCAATATTAACTATTGTGATAAAAATAAAATAAAAAATAAATTTTAAAACTCTCCCTTCCCTCTCTAAACTCGACCATGTCTCTCACACTATTCCTCACCACCTTCTATGTCAACTTATATAAGCTTAATACTGCCGGTCAAAAGTGCAAATTTTAAATTTATTTTTCGTTTCACCTCTGAAGATTGAGAGAAAAATAAAATTCTCTGGTGAAATACATTATAACAGATGGAGCCTTAAAGTGGTCTGTTTTTCTTTAAATTATATATATATATATATATATATGTGTGTGTGTGTGTGTGTGTGTGTGTGTGTGTGTATGTATTAGAGAGAGAGAGAGAGAGAGAGTGTGAGAGAGAGGATGCGGAGAAAAAAGAAAGTACTTAAGCGGTTTTTTCTGTTATACTATTGTTCACCCGATAAAAGGCCGAAGAGCCACTTCAGGTAGAGCTTTATTGAATGAGATCGTTTTATGGACATAAGAATGACGTGGTAAGTAGTGCGGTTTATGAGGATATGTTGGATAGATAAAGGTTGTTTCAAGACCTAAAGAGGTTAAGATGGTTGTGATCGGGGAAGTATCCTGTCGGGAGTCTGTTCTACAAAGTACCGGTGCTTGGGAAGTAGTTATCCGAATGAAACCTCCATCTTACTAATGAAATACGAAGGCAATGACGATGATTCGATCCTGTGTACGTGGCACGACGTATCCTAGCCATGAAGGTCTGAACTGGTGGAACGAATGAATCTAGCTCGTATGAACATTTGCAATGGAAATAGCGATAGAGTAGTGGGAGGCTTACGATGTTTCGTCTGTTGTAGAGAAGTTGTAGGGTGGAGTATAATCCATCACTCACAAGGCCGCGTACGGGCTTTTGAACTCTATCAAGGATGGAAAGAGAGGCTTGGACAGCTCCTGCCTAGATATGGTAGTATGAAGGTGAATGATCATAAGATCATTCGCATGTCTAGTGTTCAGCTCACATAGATATAGGACTTATATATATATGCATATATATATATATATATATATATATATATATATACAGTGTAACCCGGATATAAGAGAGTTGTCGGGGCCGGAGAAGTCTCTTATATCCGGGTTTCTCTTATATCCGGTTTGGTCTATTTTATACATTAACACAGGCTCTAATTTGGGACCAGAGAAAATCTCTCTTATATCCGGGTCTCTTATATCCGGGTTACACTGTATATATATATATATATATATATATATTTATACATATACAGAGAGAGAGAGAGAGAGTAAGAGAAAGAGAGAAAGATGAATAGAAACTAAGATAAATAGATAGATATAGAACTGATATATATATATATATATATATATATAGAGAGAGAGAGAGAGAGAGATGAATAGAAACTGTGATAAATAGATATGAATTGAGATAGAGAGAGATATGAATAATAACTGAGATATGAATAGAGACAGATAGATAAATAGGTAGATAAATATATTGATTGATATAAATCGAAACTGAGATAGATAGAGAGATAGATAGATAGATATGAGGCTGATATATATATATATATATATATATGTGTGTGTGTGTGTGTGTGTGTGTGTGTGTGTGTATATATATATTAATAATTAACTGATTTAAAATATGGTTTCTTCGCTACACAGGAATTACCATGTTTCAAAAACCGAAGCTGAAAACTTCAAATTACTTATATAATTAAATTAAAATCATTAGTTCTGTTTCATCTTCAATCGAAGTTTTTAGCTTCGGTTTTTGAAACATGGTAATTCCTGTGTAGCGAAGAAACCATATTTTAAATCAGTTAATTATTAATAATTATGCTCTGTAAATTTACATTGAGCACTGTTTTTTAAAAATACAAATATCAATAAGAACACTGGATTATATATCGTACTGTTCTTTCTTTTTATCATAATATATATATATATATATATATATATATATAATTCAGGCAGATAGATAAATAGATAAATTGATTGACTGATATGAATCGAAACTTGATAGATAGATATGTGGTGGCTGATATATATATATATATATATATATATATATATATATATATATATATAATATCCTATATCTAAAAATTTTTTTACATAAAATAAATGGACAACACTTGTCTATATTATTTAATGAAACGTACATGAATGAAAAATGCTCCCTGAAATACACACATATATATATATATATATATATATATATATATATATATATATATATATATATATATATATATCAGCCTCATATCTGTCTATCTATCTATCTATCTATCTATATATATATATATATATATATATATATATATATATATATCGAGAGAGAGAGAGAGAGAAAGAGACAGAGACAGACAGACAGAGATATGAACAGAAACTAAGACAGATAGGTTGATATGAATTGAAATAGATATGAATTGAGATAGATAAATAGATAGATAGATAGATAGAAAGAAAGAAAGAAAGAAATACTGTCAAAAGCCTCTGTGTTATATTTTAGAGACGATAAGATTTCATCAACTTAGTAAAAAATCCTGAGATGATAAAATATTAGATAATGATTAATGAAACAAATAAAGCCAAACTTCACTATAAAATCACCGTTTAAAATTTACAAAGTGAAACAGATTCCCTTTTTTTATACAAATGAAAGTAAGACATTAATTTTTTTATTAGAATATTTTTGGGATAAAAAGTTATAATTGTTTTGTTATACGTGTTTTAAAAGCCTCAATATGTTCAACAATTTTCATTGCACACGAATCGATATATCTATGGAAATGCATTAGCCGCTTATTTAATGTGTTGGATAGATACTTAATTAGATGTGTGGGTTAACAGATGGACGGGCTGCTATTTCAAGAAATAAAAAAGAACACACAGATAGATAAACTGACTAACGCATAGATAGAATTACACTTACCGTGGAAGTACTGTCATAAAAATCTATTGCCAAGATAACGAAACTGTAAGAATTTCAACTTGGATATTCAAAGTCTTGTAAAATTGTTCAAAGAATTTTACTGCTTCTTCAGCACTCGATTCCGCTATGAAGCCCTTTTTTTTTTTTAGACTTTATCTTTTTTTTAATTTTCTTTTACCAACCCCTTCTTTTCCCCAACACAAGTTTTATGATCAGATTATCGGTCCTTGAATTGTAGGATTAATTTTGAATCTATGAACAGTTGTCTAAAAAAAAAGGGGATATCTTTCGGATCGCTCCGGAACAGGGGAATATAGGTATTTTTTAAAAAACAGGTTTAGTTCCGTCTAGCACAAGACCACGGTAAACGTATCCAGTAGGACTCGATCAAGCTAGAACGTCTTTTAAAATCGCCCAAACAATTTTCGTAATTCCGTCTTCCCTTCTTTTGTAAAGTTTTTTTTTAAATCTTATTTTATATATTTTTTTTAATTTAAATTTTAATTTAATTTTTTTTTTTTTTTTTACCAAACCTTTCTCTCCTTAACTCCAAATTCTTATGAAGACATTATCGATTTTTTTTTTTATTGTAGAATTAATTCTGGACCCATGAACAGCTGTTTAGAAAAGATATTTCATAATTCCTGGGAACAGGTACAAAATAAAACTTCGTTTCGTCTGGCACAAGGTAACGGGCATAACATATCCAGTAGGATTCGAACACGCTAAATGTCTTGTAAAATTGTCCAAAGAATATTGGTACCTTTGCCTGCTCTTCTACCGTAAAAAAGTCTTCTTATTTTATTTTATTTTTTAAAATTTTTACCAAATCTTTCTCTCTTCAACTCAAAGTTTTATGAAAGAAACCGTTATCCATTCTTTTATTATAGAATTAAATTTAAATCTGTGAATAGCACAAATATCTTGAGTCGAGTTGAATAATAGTCTTAAACAACATTTCGTCTGGCACAGGGTTACGGGTGTAAGTCATCCAGTGGAATCCAAAAAGTCTTGTAAAATCTTTCAAAGACTGTTGGTATTGCTACCGTAAATCTTTTTTCTAGTTTATTTATTTTTATTTTATTTTTTTTAATTTATTTTTCTCTCTACAATCCAAATCTAAGTTTTTATAAAGATCGATCCGTATATCGCCGTATTAATTTTAAATCCGTTAACAGCTGTCTAGAAGAGATTTCTTTCGGATTTCCAGGGAACAGGTATTTAAACCAAGCCTGGCTTCGTCTAGCACAAGGTCATGGGTGTGTGGCGCAACCAGTGAGATTCAAGATCGCCAAAAAGTAATGACGCTATGCTATGTCTAACAGGCGATTGAAAACTTTTATCCACGAAGGTTTTTGCTAGTTGATACAAGCAGTCATGGAGATTTCTTTTCCCTCTAACCCTACCCACTCTGTTTCAAAGGGGGGAAAAATCCGACTAAATGAAGAAAGCTTAGGAATTTACCGTATGTGTGTGCCTGCATATGAGGGGATGTGTGAGTGTGTGCGAGGGTGTATGAAAGAAAGACAAGATGGGCGGCTCTGTGTCTGGACTATTTGCGATTGCCTTGTGTGTCGCTGACGATGGCTGAGGCGGTCTGTGAATGAATGAATGAGTGAATGAATGAATGGGACATGAAGAGGATGTTGGGCCGAAGAGAGAGAGAGAGAGAGGGGGGAGAGAGGGGGGGAGAGGGGGGAGAGGGGGAGAGAGGGGAGAGAGGTGGGGAGAGAGGGGGGTTGCTGGTGACAGTGATGCAGTGGTCGAATAGTGAGAACTCTTCTTTCACGTTCTCTAGTATCAGTGCTTCAAGGATATTTACGCCCGGTGCGAGGACACTGTGAGTCTATTGAGGCATCTCTCTTTTGTAGTCGGTCGTCGTCTTCTTTCCGTGTGGGATAAATTTCTCTCTCTCTCTCTCTCTTTCTCTCTCTGCATTCTTTCTTTATCACTTTTCTTTATCATTCCTTCATTCTACCACATAATTCTTTCTTTCTTTCTTTCTTTCTTTCTTTCTTTCTTTCTTTCTAACATTCATTCAACCTTTCTTTTTTCTTTTTCTTTCTTCTACTCTTCCTTGGTTCAATCAATTCTTTCTTTCTTTCTTTCTTCTACGATTCCTTGGTTCTACCAATTCTTTCTTTCTTTCTTTCTACGATTCCGTGGTTCTACCAATTCTTTCTTTCTTTCTTTCTTTCTTTCTTTCTTTCTTTCTTATACCATTACTTCATTCTACCATCTTTCTTTCTTTCTTTCTTTCTTTTTTCTTTCTTTTCTTTCTTTCTTTCTCATACCATTACTTCATTCTACCATTTTTCTTTCTTTCTTTCTTTCTTTCTTTCTTTCTTTCTTTCTTTCTTTCTTTCTTATACCATTACTTCATTCTACCATCTTTCTTTCTTTCTTTCTTTCTTTCTTTCTTTCTTTCTTTCTTTCTTTCTCATACCATTACTTCATTCTACCATTTTTCTTTCTTTCTTTCTTTCTTTCTTTCTTTCTTTCTTTCTTATACCATTACTTCATTCTACCATTTTTCTTTCTTTCTTTCTTTTTCCTTTTCTTTCTTTCTTTCTTTCTTTCTTTCTTTCTTTCTTTCTTTCTTTCTTTCTTATAGCATTGATCACTTCTTTGTTGTTTTTCTTTTTCACTTTCTTTCATTTTTCCTTCTTTCTGTCTTTCTTTATCACTTTCTTTCTTCAACCATTCCTTTATTCGACAATTTCTTTCTTTCTTTCTTTCTTTCTTTCTTTCTTTCTTTCTTTCTTTCTTTCTTTCTTTCTTTCTCCATACCCTCTATCTTTGTTTCTATATTCTTTCTTTCTTTCTTTCTTTCTTTCTTTCTTTCTTTCTTTCTTTCTTTCTTTCTTTCTTCTACCATGTCTCTGTTATTGATACTTTTTCATCGCGCATTTTTATTCGTTTCATTAGATCCCCGTCCTTTCTTTCTTTTTTCTTTCTTTCTTCACAAATGATTTCTTTATCATGACAGCGCGCGCTCTTTCCGTTCATTTTAAATCTTAACCGTTCCAGAGCTTCTATTTTTTTGAAAATAAATTATTTTTATTTAGTGATTTTTTTTTGTGAATATGCAGTTAACTGTTTTAATCATTACTGATGATCTCTATGGCCGACAGCAGCAAATACAATAGCGTGAATGGTCTCGATAGATTTCACAGCCATCACTAACAGGACCAGACGATAATCCCATCGAAGGGGCAGAGAGGATATAGGTGACGCTATAAAATCATTTAATCCACAATTTATTCACCATCACCCCATTTGCTTTCTGATTTTTCAAAGAGAAATCGTCCAGTTTAACAGGAAGGGGAAAATACTGTTGTCTTTTAGACAAGTTTGACACAAAGCTAAACTTGAGGAGCAAATATTAAGACATATCGTCGCCTGCAACGACTTGCGACCCAGCATCGATCTACGAAAAGGTGTGCAGGCAGCCATTTTAAATACGACCCAACGCACGGAAACACACACATGTGTGTGCGTTTATAAGTACATCAGTAAGTCTGAAAACTAGTGATTAAAAAAACAAACAAAAAAAAAACATTTATTTAACAAATATTTATTTTTGACATAATCTTCTTATTAATCACGGAACGATTTTAAATTATTGCTAACACTTTGCATCTTGGTTGTAGAATAACCCAGGTAGGTGTCAAGATTTCATGTCACCCACCACGCCGAAACTATGATACGAACCCCCACCCCACCCTACTACATCTTAATTTTCAAAAAAAAAATTATTGCAACCTAATTATGTACAATAATGAATCATATGCAATATAGCTGAACAATTCAACTAGAAAAATTGAAAATAAAGACAATATATCAAAATAAAAATTAGAGACCTGTCATAATAGATCATTCCATCTTAAATAAAATCAACAATGTTTTTCAGTAATTTTTTACATCAACTTTTCTAATAAGCTAAAGAAGATACTACAAGTGTTCATATTGTTCGTGATGGGGTCTCTGTGTCACTTCTACTAACTTTGACAGTCCTTTCATCTGTTAACACTTCACTTCCAGGGTCGGTGTAAGAGTCTCGTGTCCCCAATCTATGATGCAGGCCCTCGACTCTACTAATTCACAATTTTCAGAAGGTAATATTCATATAAAATACAAATTTTATTGTAATCTAATTATGTACAATAATGGATCATATGCAATAGAGGTGAACAATTCTCACTTAGAAAAATTGAAAATAAATACAATGTATCTAAATACAAATTAGAGACATGTCATTATTCCAACTTAAATAAATAAATAAATTGTGGCAATTTTTAACATAATTTACGATTTTTTTTAATAATTTCAACACGTCGAACATTATAGATAAAAAAATAATGAATTTTATATAGTGTTTTTTTTTTCCCAAGACTTAGCCTGAACAAAGCAAATTCACGGATTTGAATACCCCCACCCCCCAAAAATGACGTCAAAATCAGCGAAAAGTTTTCAACCTTTAATAGTTTTGTAATCCGTCACACGTACAATAACAGAAAAAACTTAAATGTAAAAGAATAAATTATTTAATTAACAAAACGTAATTAAAATACATTAACAACAAATAAGTAAAGAATCAACAGAAAGATTATTGATTACTTATAAGTTAATAAACGACTGCGTAGAGCTGCTAAAAAAATACTAATTCGTCTTGAAACACGAGACACTCGACTTTAACGTCCAGGTTAACACAATAGTCAAACGTTTAATTGTAACCCCTCAGTCAGTGGCATGATATCTCTATTTGTAGTAAATGGCGGTCTACATTTCCATTGTCTAGAGATGCACGTTCAAACTCCAGTGTCAACAGTGTTATAGACAAGCGTATAGTTGCAAGAAAGAAATACGACAACAGTAGAAATAGATTTACGTGGTTTATTTCAACAGGAACGTGAGGGTTTGGGACAGCTACCTTGGTGTGGTAAAGCTCATAAACCGGCTTTCGGATCTGGTCGATCTCTCATAGTAGTTAACACATGTTGACGGTGGTTGATCGCTCCCCTGCTGCTGATCGCTCGGCCTGACCGTCAGGTCTGTTCGCTGGCCACCTGTTGACTGCCTGTTGAACTTCCGTGTGACACCTTTTATAGCTATTTTTATGGCTTAACAGGCTCGAGAAATGAAGCGAGTATAATTAGGAGGGAAGCATTTTTATTGGACGAAAAATAGCGCACTTTAAATATTATTTTATTTTTCGACCGGAACACGTGTGTCGAGAACATTTGTGAAGAAAGATAATGGTCATTTTGTGACGGGGCTTTGTCCCGTTCACATCCGGTTCTCGCTCTTGAGTATTTGCCTGTAAATCAGCCGAGATATGTCTTATTTTATTTTATAACAACAGTGTCACTTTTCATTCATATATGACAAATAGTCAGTTGTGCTTAGTTTAATTTATAACGTAATAGGTAGAAAAAGCAGATGTTGATAAGATAGCGATGGTTACAAAGTACAGTCCGGGGTCCTCAATCAGACACCCCACCCTAGTTGTTTGGGGTTGTACGCATCGGTTCTGACGTTGTGCTGACGTTATTGTAACTTTGCAATCAAATTTTTTCCTAAGTTTTTCTAAGAAGAAAAAGAAGAAGAAGAAGAAGAAGAAGAAGAAGAAGAAGAAGAAGAAAAGGACCTCTAATCGGTTGTTGACTAGGGCAAGGATTGTCTTGTTAACTTTAACACCTCAAAACTCTGTTACCCACCACAGAGAACCTTCCCTACCTCCCATTAGAATGTCTGGTGCCCAACTCCACAAGAGCACCTCTTTGCGACTATATATATATATATATATATATATATATATATATATATATATATATATATATATATAAATTTGTGTAATTAGGCAGCAATCCTTCTTTCATGCACATTTTATTGAAAACGACAGAAAAGGTACTTTTACTTATTTATTTATACAATTTCTCATGCGATCTAATCATTTTTTCTTTTTCGGATGATAAATTATATTGAAACTGATATATATATATATATATATATATATATATATATATATATATATATATATATAAGAGTAGCCGATGAGGCAATGTTGAATGGTATCTTTAAGCGAAATTCCACTCGTCATAGATACTAAACAGAACTTATCAGATATGAAAAATGTAAGATATCAGTTATCTAACAAATAAAAATAAACGTTTAAACAAAAATAAATGAATAAATAAAAGAAAAGAAAAGAAAAAATTAAAAAAAAATGTGTTAAAAACCAAAAACTATCTTCTTTCATGGCGGTTATTTTCTCACCCTAGAAAATAAATGCTTTTTTTACTGGCTGATAGTTACAACGAAATTATAAGTTATAAATTATATATTAAATTATGTATACATTATATATTATAAAGTATATATTAGATTATATATAAATTATATATTATATAAATTACATATTATAAATTACATATATATATATAAGTTATAAATCTTTGCAAAGAAATTAATATAGACGATGGCTAGGATTAACAATTGCTGTTCTTTGTTTACGAAGAGCCGTAGGTGAAGTTATTCCACTTTTAAGCACACACATCGAATATATATTTTGCAATGTTTGTGCATATTTCCGCTTCAAATCTTGTAAATTAATTTAATATATATATATATATATATATATATATATATATATATTTATATATATATATATATATATGCTGGAAGTCCTCTTCGATTGTTCCTGTCTTCAAGAACTCCGGCGACCCCCCTGACCCTTCCAACTACCGTCCTATCAGTCTCCTTCCCTCTTCGGCAAAATCTTCGAAGCTCTAATCAATACCGGGGTGGTTAACCACCTCATCCAATAATCTGCTCTCAGACAAGCAATATGGTTTCCGCTTTGCCAGATCTACAGCCGATGTGCTCACAGCCATCACGGAAACAGTCTACCGAACTCTCCAAAATAACGGGGAAGCCCGAGCCGTGGCACTAGATATCTCAAAGCATTTGATAGGGTTTGGCACGCCGGCCTTCTCCGCAAGATCCAGGTTATGGCATTACGGGTCAATTATATAACGTAATACAATCATTCCTGTCAAACCGTGAATTGAAGGTCGTTCACAACGGATTCTCCTCCAGTTCCTACCCCACGAACGCAGGAGTTCCTCAAGGCTCCATCCTAGGCCCCACTCTATTCCTTATCTATATAAATGACCTTCCTGACGCCGTAACTTCTCAAGTCGGCATCTACGCGGATGACACCACAATTTATTCCTGCCTCAAAAACAAATCCAGTCTCGCTGACAAAACTCACCTTGCCGTGCGCCTCGAAAAGGACCTCAATCGATTGTGAACTGGGGCAAGATTTGGCTGGTCAACTTCAACGCTTCGAAGACTAAACTGCTCTCTATTAATCACCACAGAGAGCCTTCCTTCCCTCCATTATAATGTCTGACGCTCAACTTCCTGAGAGCAACTCTCTGCGGCTTCTCGGTCTCACGTTGACTGCTGACCTGAGATGGAATAAATACATCGAGTCAATTGCCTCGTCCACTGCGAGGAAAGTTTGCTCGCTGACCCGGGCTAGGAAGTTTTTCTCCTCTGAGTCGATCCTCCAGATCTACAAATCAACAATTCGCCCTTGCATGGAGTATTGCTGCCATATATGGTCTGGCGCCCCTTCTGTTTGCCTCGGGGTTCTTGATAGGCTCCAGAGGCGGATATGTAATATGGTTGGCCCTACCCTGGCGTCTCGTCTACAGTCACTTTCTCACAGACGCACCGTCGCCTCCCTCTGTCTGTTCTACAAATACTTTCATGGAAATTGCTCCGAGGAACTGCATTCGCTGGTTCCCAAACTTCATGAGTTCAAGCGCCCTACGAGGCTGGCATCCCGCTCTCACCCCTTCACTGTCGAAACTCATAAATGTAGCCGTCTCTACTACTCTAATAGCTTCATGTCTCGCACCTCTCGCCTGTGGAACTCTCTTCCCTTCTCCTGTTTCCCTGAGAGTTATAATCTCCAGCTATTCAAGTGTAATGTCAATCGACATCTCCAGTTGCCTTAATCTATCTACTACCCTCATCCTTTCTTCTATCACTCCTATCTGATCTTCCTATTTTCTGTAACCCCTTGCGTCCTAGTGGCTCCCCGCCTTGCTTGGGGTGAAATGCTTAAAAAAAAAAAAAAAAAAATATATATATATATATATATATATGTACTAGCTTAAAGTTAGCCTTATAGGGTGGCACTTAAGCTAGTTCCCTGCGAAGGGCTCTTGATTGGGCCTTCATCCCAATAGGTAGGGAGGAGTAGATAAGATAAGCAACAATAAACTACAGAAGAAATCAAAACTTATCGCTGCTTTTGAGTATTGCATTAATATTTATTCTTACCTTTTAAATGTTCCACGAAGGAGATGAGCTATTGGGAGTTGAGTCCCTTTAATTGAAAAAAACAATGACACAGTGATATTGGCATTATATATATATATATATATATATATATATATATATATATATATATATATACGTTTCATTAAATAATATAGACAAGTGATTGTATTAAAAAATATGGATCAATATTGTGAATTTCTTTCTTCATTCAATGATAATGTTATTAAACTTATCAGACGTTATGAAAAGAATTTACATAAAATAGACAACACTTGTCTATATTATTTAATGAAACGTGTATGAATGAAAAGATGTTGCCGAAATGTATATATATATATATATATATATATATAGATAGAGAGAGAGAGAGAGAGAGAGCTGTCTGTCTCTATATGTGTGTGTGTTTTATAATGATGTTCACACTATACAAGGCGCAAGTAGAGGGTTACAGAATAAGAGGCATACTTTATAGGGATATGTGGGGAAGATAGCTGTTGATTCTAGTCTTGAACAAGTTAAAATTGCAGTGCTCGGGGAAGCATCCTCTTGGTAGTGGGTCCGACGAAGCACCGACTCGAGGAAAGAAGCAGTTCGAGTGGAACTTACATCTCACTAATGGAATACGAAGGGAATGAGGGTGTGTTGCCACAATGTGCGTACCATGACGGGTTTTTCTCGTGAAGGTTAGAACTAGTGAGACTAAAGAATGTAGTTTGTCTGAGCACTTTCCATGGAAATGGCCATAGTGACGCTTTGTCTGTGAGAAAGTGGTTGTAGTGTGTAAAATAAATTGTCACCCACAAGGATGCGGAGACGTTTTTGGACTCGATCGAAACTAGAAAGTGAAGACTGGGCAGTTCCTGTTCGTATATATATATATATATATATATATATATATATATATATATATAAGCAAATGTAAA
Source organism: Acanthosepion pharaonis (assembly GCA_903632075.3). Lineage (NCBI taxonomy): Eukaryota > Metazoa > Mollusca > Cephalopoda > Sepiida > Sepiidae > Acanthosepion > Acanthosepion pharaonis. The sequence continues at coordinate 1,029,853 of CAHIKZ030003271.1, read as the reverse complement.
TGGATATAGATCCGACAGAATGAAGAAAATTTGGAAAAAACAAACAAAAATCCTTAAATGCAATTATGTTGTTTTAAAATGAATGAAATGTCGACGTCTGACGTTTCGGTTTAATAAACCTTTTTCAAGACAATATTCATTAAAATACAATTCAGTTCAATTTGACAAAAGACAATGGACAAAAAAACAAGTCTTATCCAAATCAGATAACTGAAAATTTTTAAAATGATCAGCTTTCCGTTTAGCATGGTCACGTTGTCGTCACATGGGCGACGCTTTCAAAACGTATTCCTAAAAATTTGTGATTATTTTGAAATGAAAAAGAAAATGAAAAGAATTCTATTAGGATCTAAAATTTTTATGTGTGAGCTTGTCGAGCATTAATCTCGCTAAAAAAGGGGAAATATTAAAGAAACCAGGTCTAGTATTCACCGTGCGTGAGATAAGTTTTGGATAAGACTTGTTGTTTATGTCCATCGTCTTTGTCAAATTGAACTGAATTGTATTTTAATGAATATTGTCTTGAAAAAGGTTTATTAAACCGAAACGTCAGACGTCGACATTTCATTCATTTTAAACAACATAATTGCATTTAAGGATTTTTGTTTGTTTTTTCCAAATTTTTCTTCATATATATATATATATATATATATATATATATATAAAAACATAATTGTATATAAGGATTTTTGTTTTGATTTTTCCGTATATATTTTTCGTCATATATATATATATATATATATATATATATATATATATATCAAGCATTTTACCACAAGCAAGACGGGAGTGCCACTAATGCGAAGGGGTTAAAGACAGTGCAAGTAAAAAATAAAAGATTGGGTACAAGGGTGGGGGATTGAGGAAAGGATAAAAAGAGAAACGGGGCTCAAGGCATCCGAAGATGACGATTGACATTACATTAAATTTTTGGAAAATTATAGTTATCAGGGAAGCAAGTAAGACGAAGCGAATTTCACTGTCGGGAAGTGCGGTTAAATATGGTTGCAGTACTCCAGTTATTCACTAATAATCGCCCCAAATCCTCTAAATTAATTAAAAATATATATAAATCTGGCTGTTTGTCCCTCTGTGTGTGTATGTGCCTGTATGTATGCGTGCATGTGTTTCTGTGTGTGTGTGCGTGTGTGTAAACAAATAAAATAACTGATATATAAAGTTGCCTGTTTGTCCCTCTCTGTGTGTGTGTGTATGTATGTATGTTTGTGTGTGCGTCTTTGTATGTCTGCGTGTGTGTGTTTCTCTGACTGTATATTCGTATGCGTGCGTGCGTGCGTGTGTGTGTGTGTGTGTAAAATAAAATCTCAAGCTCAGGATTATAAATAATCTGAAAGCCTTAGCCCTGTAAAAAAAAACTGTTTTACACCGTTCATATATATATATATATATATATATATATATATATATATATAAATAAAAGGAAGAGGTTATAGTAGTTCCAACGAGAGAAAAATGTGTATATTAAAAAGAAGAGAGATACCGCAAACGTTTTTGGTTGTAATGTAATTTTTTTTAAAAATTTTATGTTTTTTTTTTCCATAATTTTTCCATAATTTTACTACACGGGTTTCTGATCTAGCGACCGTCATCAGGCAAAGGGTGGCGATTTCCACATATTAAAACTGATTAATTTTTTTCTCCTTTATGTTTTTCGATGTTAAATATTCTCGATACCAGACATTCTCTTTTTATGTGTTAGTAATCCGAATTTCTTTCTTGAACTGGCAATGAAGAGTTCTGTGCGAAGGGTCATAAAACAATTAAGATTGGTCCGAGAGAAATGATGAATTAATTATCTGTATCTTATCTTTTAATGTTTTAATGACACCTGTGTGTTCTTAGATCTATTTCCATTTTCGTGTGTTTCTCTCAGCATATATATATATATATATATATATACTAATTCATCGCAGTGAGACAGTGTATATATACATATATATATATATATATATATATATATATATATATATATATATATATATATATATATATATGTATGTATGTATGTATATATAAGCATTTCACAAAGCAAGTCCGTAGTACCACTTGTACGCAAGGGGTTACAGAGAAAGTAAAGTAACAGAAAAAGCCTGGGTACAGGGGTGGGGGATTGAGGAAAAGATAAAAAAGAGAAACAGAGTTCAAGGCATCAGAAGATGACAATTGACATCAGATTTAATTTTTTGAAAATTATAGTTATCAGGGAAGCAAGCAAGAGGAAGGGAGTTTCACTGTTGGGAAGTGCGGTTAAATATGGTTGCAGTACTCCAGATATTCACCAATGATCGCCCCAAATCTTGTAAATTAATTAAACATATAAAGCTGGCTGGTTGTCACTCTGTGTGTGTATGTATCTGTATGTGTTCGTGTGTGTGTTTCTCTCTGTGTGTGTTTGCGTGTATGTGCGCGTGTGTAAATCAATAAAATATAAATCTTAAGTTCAGGATTATAAATAAGTCACTTTAGTCAGGTTGTGAAAAAGGTCGGTTTTTAACTTAGTGATAGCCGGTCATACCACCGCTGCTTAACAGATGTCACGCAACGGTGGGGCGAGAACGCAAGGGAGGAGAGAAGGCCTCCGGCACGGAACAGATACTACAACCGCAGCATCCATCCCGACGGAAAAAAAAACTCATTTTTCTCCTCTGCCAATCCCTTCGGAAGTATCCGGAAGGAAAGTCACTCCCCACCGCACCTCTGAAAACATTAGCCATTAAAAATCTGTTTTACACCCTCCTTTCTGAAAAGCTCCAGTAACACAGAGAGAGAGAGGAAAGAGAGAGAGAGAGGCAGAGAGAGGCAGAGAGAGAGAGAGAGAGAGAGCCTACATAAAGAGGAGTAATACGGGATTTAATAATCGCTTAAGATGCGAAAATACCAGTCACCATTCAGTGTTGATTTCTATGAGAGAAGTTTTCATTTTTTGCTTCCTGTCAAACACAACGCCTTACCATTCCTTAGCCTCATTCTTGAAGATGGCTATTTTCTTTCTTATTTCTTTCTTGTTTAGTTTTTTTCCTTTTTTCTCTCTTAATCATTTATTTTCTTTCTTTCGTTATTTTCTTTACTTTTTTTATTTCTTCATTAAATTTCTTCTTTCACTTGCTTTCCTTCCTTCTTTCTTATTTTTCTTTTCTTTCTTCATTATTTCTTTTCCTTTTTCTTTCATTTTACTTATTTTTGTTTTTCTTTATTTTTTCATTATTTTTTATTTATTTATTTGTTATTTGTTATTTCTCTTTCCTCTCTTTCTTTCTTTCTTTCTTTCTTTTGTTTTCTTTCTTTCTTTTTTGTTCGTTCTTCTTTATTTATATCCACTCCCTTTGTTTCTTTGTTTCTTTCTTGTTCGTTATTAATTCTTTTTCTGTTCTTCCTTTCTTTCTTTTCTTTTCTTTTTTCTTCGTTCTTGTTTATTTGACCTTTCTTTCTTTCTTTCTTTCTTTCTTTCTTTCTTTCTTTTTTGTTCTTTGTTTTCTTTTCCTAATTCATTTGTTTTGTTTTTTTTCTCTCCTTTTTTCTGTTCTTTTTTTCTTTCTCTGCAATTAATATTTACAATGTCTCTCTTAATGAATCACTGGGCTACAAATATGGGGCCTCCATCAAGGATCTGACTCAAAAGAACAGGAATAGCGAGAAAGAGAGATTGATAAGCGGTGTAAAACGGTGGAATTCCTTTCCTTTGCTTTTAATTTGATTGTATTCAACGACATCTTCGCCGCTTCCATCGCCTTATTAGCCGCCGCCATTCGTTTCCCCCTTTTGATCTGTCATTGAGGCACCGTCAGCTCTTTTCGACTGATCAGTCCTCTTCAAACGACAGTCTACGACATACATTGTTCAACTGTCATCCGACGGGAAAACTCCAGTGTGCTTCTCTCCCTACAAACTTGCCACGAATCCTACGAACCAACAAAAGTACAAAAAAAATCCGTTACCAGAGTTCTTCAGTAGAGGTTTACGTTCAGCCATGACTTATCAATAAAAATGCTAAATAAAGGCCCCTGTGCTTCTTCTTCTTCTTCTTCTTCTTCTTCTTCTTCTTCTTCTTCTTCTTCTTCTTCTTCTTCTATGTACCGTGTCCCTTCAGGTCGTTGGTGATCATTGTCCTCCATAATTACCTGTTCTTTGCATTTCTTTTTGTTATCTCTCCTAAACCCTGTTTTGCCAGTCATTTGCACAAACTCATTCTTCTTCTTCTTCTTCTTCTTCTTCTTCTTCTTCTTCTTCTTCTTCTTCGTGCCGTCTCCATACAGGTCGAGAACGATCACGACTCTCCACAGCTTCCTATCTCTTCTTTTGTCTTTTTATCTATCTTACATATCTATAAGTCTGTCATTTGTTCATCTTTAGAATATTGCTGCCATATATGGTCCGGTGTCCCTGTTAGTTTCCTTGAACTCCTTAATAAGGTCCAAAGAAGAATCAGCAATATCATTGGTGCTGATCTGGCATCTCGGCTTCAGTCACTTACTCACCGCCGCAAGGTTGCCTATCCGTGTCTTTTCTATAAATACTTTCATGGTAATTATTCGGATGAGCTATTCGCTATGGTACCTAGATTTTTTTAAATTTAATCGCAGTACTAGACTGGCACGGTGGAGTAACGGATAGCGGCTCGGATTGAGGAATCGGAGAGCTGAGTTCAAATTACAGTCGAATCTATCATATTCATTTGCGTGCTAATACCCTTGGGGGAAGGTATGCATCCAGCTTCTTCTCCTCCCAGCTACATATCAGCCTTCTTATCATTCTCCTGTAGAACTACCTCGCTATAACCTTTTGTCTTCTCTTTATTTGTGAGGAAATTGTCCAGCTTTCTCTGCCATGTAGGAGGACTGATATTGAATAGAATTTCAACATACTTTTTTTTTGTATTCTCAGCATCCTTCTGAAGAGGCACACTTCCGTTGCCTCCAGTTTTCTGTGGGAAGATAGTTCACTATCATATCGAGGGATTGATATTACACAGTAGTTCAACACACTTCTTTGCTTATACAAAATAAAGATTGCTGGATTTGTTTTAAAGAACTGATCAAAGACTATTGGCTACAATTACTCAAATAATGTACAGTAAGTCCCAGACCTGCAACGATTCGTAGTTACGATGCAGTCTCCGTTAAACTTACGCCCTTTACCTCATACATAAAGCGGCGTGGTTCAATTTCTGGTTGTCCGCCATATTGGATTGTTGTGCATTCATTCTCTCGTTCGTTTATGTTGCAATTGTGGAAATTTATTGCCCCTCGTTATGACCCCCCAATCGTAGTGTACCCTCTTCTGGGGGGCGTTGCTTTAAAGAAAAGGAAAGCTGTCACCATGGAAAGGAAAAGAGACATTGTTAAACGCTCATGAAAGGGAGAAACATCAACGAACACTGGCCGGCGTTGTTTGGCTTAAGTCATTCGACCTTCACTTTAAAAAATGTAGATAGGTGTATACATATTGAGGTTTTCAAAAGATAAGGACATTTCCTTGTTAAACTCTAAGTTGGCGAATTCCTGATAAAAAAAGAAACTACAAGAGTACTACAAGAAAGACAAGATTAGTCATCTCTTTTACCGAGAACCAATGACATAAATATACAAGCAACTTAAAAAATTCATTTTATTATATGTATTATATTTATGAGCACCATATATTTTTTTAGTCTTAATTATGTTAACATATATCATAGAAATGTGTTGTTATTTTATAGAGCAGGGGTTGTCAAACTTTTTCAAGCAGACACCTTTTGTTTTTCTTTCTCCCACAGCGACCCCAATTCAAAATATGTTTGAACTTTTAAACTTGCACTGATGTTGGTAATTAAAATGTTAACTAAAATGTATGAAAAGTTAAGAAATGTTGATCAGGTTCAGAATTTTCCCGCTTGCATCATCAGGTTCAGAATTTTCCCGCTTGCATCATCAGGTTCAGAATTTTCCCGCCTGCATCATCAGGTTCAGAATTTTCCCGCTTGCATCATCAGGTTCAGAATTTTCCCGCCTGCATCATCAGGTTCAGAATTTTCCCGCCTGCATCATCAGGTTCAGATTTTCATCATCAGTTCAGAATTTTCCCTTACCTGCATCATCAGGTTCAGAATTTTCCCGCTTGCATCATCAGGTTCAAAATATTCCCGCCTGCATCATCAGGTTCAGAATTTTCCCGCTTGCATCATCAGGTTCAGAATTTTCTCGCTTGCATCATCAGGTTCAGAATTTTCTCGCTTGAATCATCAGGTTCAGAATTTTCCCGCTAGCATCATCAGGTTCAGAATTTTCCCGCTTCCATCATCAGGTTCAGAATTTTCCCGCTTCCATCATCAGGTTCAGAATTTTCCCGCTTGCATCATCAGGTTCAGAATTTTCCCGCTTTCATCATCAGGTTCAGAATTTTCCCGCCTGCATCATCAGGTTCAGAATTTTCCCGCTTGCATCATCAGGTTCAGAATTTTCCCGCCTGCATCATCAGGTTCAGAATTTTCCCGCTTGCATCATCAGGTTCAAAATATTCCCGCCTGCATCATCAGGTTCAGAATTTTCCCGCTTGCATCATCAGGTTCAGAATTTTCCCGCCTGCATCATCAGGTTCAGAATTTTCCCGCTTGCATCATCAGGTTCAAAATATTCCCGCCTGCATCATCAGGTTCAGAATTTTCCCGCTTGCATCATCAGGTTCAGAATTTTCCCGCCTGCATCATCAGGTTCAGAATTTTCCCGCTTGCATCATCAGGTTCAAAATATTCCCGCCTGCATCATCAGGTTCAGAATTTTCCCGCTTGCATCATCAGGTTCAAAATATTCCCGCCTGCATCATCAGGTTCAGAATTTTCCCGCTTGCATCATCAGGTTCAGAATTTTCTCGCTTGCATCATCAGGTTCAGAATTTTCAGTGATGGAGAAACGTTCGAATATCTTAATTTATTGCCGAAAAAGAAAATGGAAGATTACGTCTGTGGTCCGAAGGGATTATCTTAAATATCTTTTTTGTTGCGATAATGTTTATCGATTTTCTCATTCTGTTCTTTGGATCCGGGATATACGTTGAAAATCTTCTCGTCATCCTGCCAAATAATTCCTGAGTCTTTTGTGTCCATTCTGTTCGTACACCAGGCGACGTCAAACTTTTTCGACAAGTGACCTCCGCCCTTTTTGTTCCTCTTCCTTCCCCTCTGATCCGCATTTAAAATATATTTGAACCATTTTCAAAATTTTCCCACCAGCGTCACCAGGTTTAAAATTTTTCCTCAAAAATAGATTTACGAAAATATATAAAAATAACCCCAATGAATCGAGCAAATAATAAATGAAGTAGGCCAAGCCTAAATTTAGCTCAGTGTCATTCAAAAAACGACCCTCATTCGACCCCTTCACTATCACCGACACGCTGGAACTCCTCACCGACCACTAATGTCTAAGTGGCTTGCATGGGGTGAAAAAGATTAAAAAAAAAAAAACTCCCATCGCCCGTCCTGCCATGCCCGTCGGGTAGGTAGCCCACTGACTTCCCCTGTCCATTTAAAACGTGAGCGATCATGTTTGGTTAAAAAAATAGGAATTTAATTAAAATCTTTTTAGTAAATGTTTTTATGGAATTTTATGTATTTTTTTTAACGTGAAGTTACTTTTTTCTTCAGGACGTTGCGGATCGTGGCTCTCCACAACTTCTTATCCTTCGTAGCTCTAAGTTAAGTAATATTCCCTTATTATTCCTCCTAGTACCTGTTCAATCATTTATTTACACAAGCTTCGTTATTTGCTATTTCTCTCTGCCCTTCTTGCTGTCTAAATACACCCGATGTTATTAAACAGAAACACACATAACCGCTATTAATACCCAACTGTACAACTATACTAAATGATTAAATTGAACAAATATTTGATACAATTATACCAATCAAGCCAAATGATCTTCATAATTGTAAACTCTATTTTACAGTTAGGGGATTGTTACCTGAAAATCAATTTGGAATGATTGGCAAGGAATCAGGTCGCTGTCATAGGTAGCTTAAAATTCTGACATGAATCCAATAGAACATGTTTGGGGGCACCTTGACCGAAGACTTCGAGAACGTGTAACCAAAATCACGTCAGTTGCAACCCTTAAAGAAACATTGCTAAAGGAGTGTCAAAATATGGATCAGACGATTGTTGATAACTTGGATCAAATCCATGAAACATCGACTACAAGCACTGAAACTAGCAAATGAAGGACGTACTCCATACTAGTTCCAAATACTGTTTATTTATATTCAGTTGGGATTACGTAATTAAATTTTGAAATTGGATGTATTTCTCCTGGCTAAAAAAACTTTTCTTAGGTCACTGTACAACCGTACTAAATAATTAAATTAAACAAATATTGCATCATATTTGATGCAATTATACCAATCAGGCCATATGATCTTTATAATCGTAAACTCTATTTTACAGTTAGGTGATTGTTACCTGAAAATCAACTTGGACCAATAAAAAAAAGAGCAATCCAATGCCCAATGAAACTTTAAATAAGTCTCATCAAAATAAGTTCAAAGCGATTTGGATAGATAAATTTTTGATCCTGTTCATTGTCAAGTTCAGTGCTTTTCTTTCATCTCCACCGAAGAATACAACATACATGGACACTAACTAAAATTTAGCTCAGTGTCATTCGCAAAACGATCCTCATTCGACCCCTTCACTATCATCGACCCGCTGAAACTCCTCACCGACCCCCAGGTGTCATTCGGACCCCATTTGACGACCGCTGATCTAGATTTTTACTTTACTATTGCGTTAGTAAAGGTGAGTGAAGTAAGTGCTTTGTTATGATGACCAAAACTTAGTAGCCGTAGATATCCTACGTACATTGCCTCAAAAGTTGCCCGTGAGCTAGAGTTATAGCTGTCTTTATGCTACTTATCCATTAGCTAAACCAATCCAATTACATTTCCTTGAATTTTGTTTTGGTTTCACGCCCTGCGTGGATCTACGTCTTCTACATTCCCTTCACTTATCACTGGTTTCATGAGTATTTCTCGTTATGGGGGACCTTGATCAAGTTCTTTTATTCTCAGTGTACCATGTTTCGTACTCCGAGTCGTCTGAAGAACTTTGATCGTCCATTGATTTCTCTGACTTGCTTTCTTGTTCATATGTAGATACATAGGCATTCGAACTAACTTCGCGTTGAAATGACTCGTAATTTTTTATTCTGTCACGTGACTCAAAGCATTTTATCCAAATCTTTTGGTTTTCAGGTTCTGTGTTCAACAACGATACTTCAGGCGACGCCATTTTGTTATGATGATCTTCGTAGCCGTTGATATCCTACGTACACGCGGTATTTACTCTGTCCCCCCCCACTAGGACGAGATGTGACATAAGGTCTACACGCGGGATAGAAACAAAAATTCCCGTCAACCCCTGCAACCGTCGGTTGCGCTGGCCTCGGTGCGAGCACCGATCCCTCTCTCTGGTGCAATGGGAGGGCGCGGCCTCACGCAGCTGTTCCCCAGGACTGGGCGCCTCTCAGTATTATTTTCCGCAGTTGCCCCTCTGTTCTTTGACAGAGAAGCCCCTGAGCGCACTCTGCTCAAAGAGAGACGCAACTGAGAGATGGTAAGTAGACGTGAACGTACCCAAAATGAGTAAGGTACACGCTAATATCCTACGTACACGGTATTTATTGTATCAAAAAAAAAATACAATTATGGCACAAGGCTGAAAAAGGAGAGGGGTCGAGAATGGTCTTAACTAACTATCCTATACCTAGCCAATCCGATTCACGACCCATTCACTCATTACAATTTCACATTCACCATAAAAACTCGCCCGTCACCAATCAATCCTCCATACACCATAATACCGCATCCTCTCAAGGGAGACCTACAAAACGCGCCCCGTGACATAAAAATTTAATGATACTAAAATATATATAAAAATCTATGATGAAAAATGAGAGGGGAGGGAGATGAACCCAATAACAAACTAAAATATTAACCCAAATCAAATTAAACATAACTGATGTTAGTAGGGCCTGTCAAACCCTCAAAACAGAGAGGCCGCTGTATTCTACCCATTGGACAAAATCAAGAAGCTCTCTCGCTAAGGGAGTGGGAAATGGATAAAAAATCATACGGGCATGGGAAAATATAAAGCTGGCCTAGTCGAGATAAAAAGGGGTCGAAAACAAACTGGGGAGGTTGAGAATCTCATCCTAGATCATAACTAAAGATGTGCCCGGGGACAGGCCGGAAACAACACTTACTGACATTAACTAGGTACACAAAAGCTTGTCGTACCTAAACAAGGGTAGGGCTCCGCAGGGAACCACCTCGATGTGACGTAGGCTTGACCTAATTTCCTACGTACACCGTGTTTACTCATTCCCCCACGAGAATGAGATGTGATACGAGGTCGGATTAATGCGGGGACCCGAGCGCATGCACCCGGGCAGGGTAAAAAATTCCCCTCAGCCTCCGTAACCGTCGGTTGCGCTGGACTCGGTGCGAGCACCGATCCCTCCCTCTTGTGCAATGGGAGGGCGCAGCCTCAGACAGCTGTTCCCCAGGGCTGGGCACCTCTTCAGTATAATTTTCCTCAGTTGCCCCTCTGTCCTTTGACAGAGAAGCCCCTGAGCGCACTCTGTCCAAGGACAGAGACGCTACTGAGAGATGATAAATAATGCGAAATCCCCCAAAGGAGGAATTTATGCGTTATATCCTACGTACACTACCTCAAAATTGCCCGTGAGCTATAGTTATAGCTCTTTTTATGCTAATTACTACTAGCTAAACCAATCACAATGCTTATTCACGGAAAATTGCCGGTATGTTCGGAAAATCGCGTACGACGGAACTTTGTCGTAAGTCGAGGATACATTGAACTCATTTTATTTTATTTTAAAAAATTTTGTATGGGCGCAAAGCAAAACTATTAATATGTATTTTTTACTATCTTATCGGAGTAATCAACATGAAAAAAAAAAAAAAAGATGGCGTAAGTCCAGTTCAAGGAAGTTAAGATTTATATTTCCTGGATGTTTTCTTTATGAATTGACGAATTAACAGAAGTTAGGGAATCCAGAAAGCTAGACTTCTTTTTTTTTCTTTTTTCATATTAAATAAAACCTTATCAGAAAAAATAAATAACAAATTATATGTTTCTTTTCTTCCTCAAATAAACAGCCGATCTTTTTGAATATACACGCATAACTAATGAAAAAAAATCGTAAATTCCGCTTCAAATGAAACCTCTGATAAATAAGTTAAGCTTTCGATTTTGATTATATCATCATGACTAAATACTTCACTTTATTTGATAAATAAAAATATATCTTCAAAGAATATACAGTAGAACCACTGACAACCGGACTAAGGAGGCTTTCCGGATATGAGGAATTGGTTACAAAGTCCGGATAAGAGGGATTACGGATAAGAGGGATTTCGGATATGAGGGATTCCGGATAAGAGGGATTTCGGATATGAGGGATTACGGATATGAGAAACTCCGGATATGAGGGATTCCGGATATGAGGAATTGGTTACAAAGTCTGGATATGAAGGGTTATATTTAGATTAAAATAAAAGAATTGAAATCAGGTTTAAAATGTATTTTCAGTGTTTCATAGGAAACAAAATAATCTAACGGTGAGTGAAATATAACGGAATTGATTTTAAGAAAAAAGAAATAAATTATGTAATGTTAATGAAAATTCATTAAATTAAATTTGCCACGTATGCAAAACAAATAATGTAACGAAGATTTTTTAATCGCCGTTGCATGATGATTCTTTCTCTTCTAATGTCATTCTCAACTTTTTCCGTATTTCGTTTTGTTTTTGTTCTTGAAATTTTTTAAACGAAAGACACTTTTCTTTAACTCTGCGTGCGTTATTGCAATCGTCATAGCTGAATGTTGGCTTTCTTTCCATAAAACTGACAACCTTTTTCAATTTCAGTCTAGGTTTTATCAAAATCACGTTTTTTTTCCTTGATCATTGTGACTGTGAAAGCTGAAGAATAATTTCTTTAGAAGATTTTATATCATACAATGTTGACTCAGACATTAGTTACACCTTAAAGAACATTAAAATCATATTTTTTAAAAAGAAAATAATTATAATATATATGTGTGTGTACTAGCTTAAATGTAGCCCTATCGGGCGGTATCTAAGCTACCTATTGCAGAGGGTTCTTGATTGGGCCTTCGTCTCAATAGCTAGGGTGGAGTAGATGCCATAGGCAACAATAAACTACAAAAGACTTCAAAACTGATCACTGCATCAAAGTATTGAATCAATATTTAAGCTTAGATTTTAAAACTTCAATGATAATTCTTCTGCCGATACTCAATTTAAAGACAATTGTTAACAATTTCTATACGAAGAATTATTTTTATTTCATGGGTGACTTTCGCAATCGATGATTCCCAAATTTATTTCCAAGTTATAAAAATTGTTGTCGTACAAAAGATTTCGTCGTAAAACAACGCCGAAAACAATGGCAGTAATAAACATTTCGGAATCCAAAATTTCAGAATCGCGAGTCCGGATCCAACACGGAATGTTTTTAATTTGCTCACAGAGTCGACCTGATTCCAAAATGGTATGATATTTTGAACTACGATCTCCAGGAGTAATATTAAGAAAGTGTGACACAGTGACACACTGATATTTGCATCTGGAGCCCCCTCTGTTTGCCTCGGGGTTCTTGATAGGCTCCAGAGGCGGATATGCAATATAATTGGCCCTGCTCTGGCATCTCGGCTACAGTCACTTTCTCACAGACGCACCGTCGCCTCTCTCTGTCTGTTTTACAAATACTTTCATGGCAATTGCTCCGAGGAGCTGCATTCGCTGGTTCCCAGACTTCATAAGTTCCAGCGCCCTACGAGGCTGGCATCCCGCTCTCACCCCTTCACTGTTGAAACTCCTAAATATAGCCGTCTCTTCTACTCCAATAGCTTCATGTCTCGCAGCTCTCGCCTTTGGAACCCCCTTTCCTATTCCAGTTTCCCTGAGAGCTATAATCTCCAGCTATTCAAATGTAATGTCAATCGACATCTCCAGTTGCCTTGATCTATCCACTACCCTTCCCCTCATCCTTTCTTCTATCACTCCTATCTGATCTTGCTCCAAATTTTCTTGCTTGGGGTGAAAAGCAATATATATATATATATATATATATATATATATATATATATATATATATATATGTGTGTGTGTGCGTGTGTTTTGAACAATAAAAATTATTAAAAAATTAAAGTTTTAAGACACGCTGGGTTGTATACTAATGTTTTTATTTTATTATTTCAATTAGGTTCCTCGACTAGTTTCATCATCAGGAGAAAAAATCCCTGCTTGTTAGTAGCAGTGAATTACAGGAGTGAATTACTGTCTCTAAAGAAAGTGAACTTTATCCGTAGTTTTCATTTTTTCTTTTTCTTTAATTTTGGTCAGTCCTTGTGTTGTTCAAACGGCCTCTTTCAAGTTGTTTTTAAGATAGAGGATGGGAGATTCCTGAGTTTCAGAATTTCCTCCTTTTTTATTGGTTGCTGGGAATGGGATGTGTGTGGGTTAAGTTTATGCTATCTTTTAGTTTTTGGGGAGCGTTTGTGTGATGGGTGTATGTGTATATATTTGTATGAGTGTGTGTATATGTATGAGACCTCAACACCTCTGCAATCATGTCTGTCTTGTGTGGGTGAGAAATGTGAGTAGGGCTTGATTTATGGAGTTATTAATTCTATCCGTGATGTTAATTTTTTAGTTAAGTCCGTCTGGACAAAGTGTTTTGAGGCGCAAAATCCATTTGTCTTCATGTTCCTCACGTCGTTTTCTAATGTTATCTTTACTGTCCATTTATATTATAGTGAATTTTGCATGTTTTTCTTGGCGGAAATGTTGTTCTACAGGTAATAATCTTTCATGGGGAGCCGACTTAATCCGATTCTGATAATTATTAATTCTATAGTGAAAGGGTCTTTCATATTTTCCCGCATATGGTTTTTGGCACGGTGTGCCTTCTAAAAAGTAAACTATGTTATGACTTTTACAGTTAGAGTTGTGGTAAATTTTGAAAGTAAATTTAGTGACTGAACTAGTAAAAGAATTGGTATGTCTAATGTGTTACAACATAGGCTCTTTTTGTTGTTACATGGTTGGGAAAATACTATTGTTTTTATTATTGGTATATCAAGGTTTACCTTATTATCTGAAATTTGCTCACTACCTATAGTTTCCATAAGGTTCTACGATATGCTAGTAGGACGGGTTCCTCATACAAAGTTTTTAGGTCTGGTTTGAGATGTAGTGAATCCCAGCGACTTTTGATTATCTGAGATAATGGAGGCAGAGTGTTGCTGAAAGTGGTTACTAGAGGGAGGCGTCTTGATTTATTTTTAATTTTATACATTAGGGTGTCTACTCTAGGTGTGGAAATTGCTTTATTTATTTGTAGCCTGATTAGATGTTGTTTATAGCCACGTGTTGTGAATTGATGCTCGAGATTTTTAACGTGTTTACTTAGTTCTTTATTATTAGAACATGTGTGTATGTGTGCGCACGTGTGCGTGTGTGTGCGTATTTGAGAGACTATTAAGGACTAAACTCACACCCGATCTCAAGTAGAAGTCTTATATACGATTCATCGCTAAAGATGCAGAAAAAATGGCTGGCACCCTGACGTCACATGCTATCCTCTACCTTTACAAGATCAGACCGAAAATGGAGTACTGTTTTCATATTTGGCCGGGAGCTGCCCAGTTGCTCACTTTCCAGTCTCTATAGAGTCCAAAAGCGTCTCCGAGTCCTTTTGGGTGACAAATTATTTTCCACCATACCAACCTCTCCCTCTCACAGGCGGTATGTGGCGTACCTCTCACTGCTCAATCGCTATTTCCATGGAAAGTGCGCAGACGAACTACATTCCTTGGTTCCAAGGAATTCTAACCTTCACGGCTAGGACCCGTCATGCCACTTACATTGCAGCAAATATATATATATATATATATATATATATATATATATATATATATATATATATATTCCGTATATTTTGCAATCATATTGTCATTTACACATGACTGATTAAACAATTTAAACATATTGTGTTTATTCATTTTCAATAAAATCCTTTCGTAATCACGTATAAGCTTTCTTGTTTCATGATTAAAGACAACAAAAAATGTATTGTGGTTATATTTATTCATTTTTATTTTTCCCGAGTACTTTCGATATTTTCCAATATCATCATCAGGCTTTTGATGCCTAAGACAAATAATTGTGTTTGTCCGAAATTAATTTTTACTTTTATGGTTAAACCGTTAACAATTCCGGTCATGCGCAAAGTCACCAACGCTGATTTAAAAAAGGAAATGGTGGTAGAGAAATTCTTTGTGATTGAATTATTACAATTGTGAATATTCTTGTGAACATAACATTAATTTCATAATTTAAAAAAAAAGTATGTAAGAGATTTAACTTCGTTAATAATTGAAATATTAATAGAAGGTTATAATTTACTTGTTTTTAAACTGTTTAGTCGTAATTTAGATACTAAAAAACTATATACTATAAGCATTTCAGCGCATTTATACTATATTCTTAATAAATTTTGTTATGGAAAATAAAACAATAAAAAATAAGACATAATATTTAAAAAAAAATAAAACAATATTTTTTAAAAACTCCACTTTACTACCAAAAACATTTGCGGCTTCTCTCTTCTTTTTAATATACACACTTTTCTCTCGTTGGAACTACTATAACCTCTTCCCTTTATTTATATATATATATATATATATATATATATATATATTACGGAATAGACGAAATCCAACAATTATTTTAATTTTAATTTGTTATTGATACAATTATTTAAGTAACGGCTCTGTTTATAATAAACAGTATTAACAACATTTACCGGCCTGGATGTCCAAGAAATAAAATAGAAAAAAAGTGTCCTCCGACAGGAATCGAACTGTATTCTATACAGAGCCGTCATATGGCCTGACGTGCTATACCATTTAGCTACAGAGGAAGTGTCTGGTTAGCAAGGTCGAATTACAGTTTTTAAGCAACAAATTTCCCATGATTTTTCTCGAACGTTCATATCTGATCGAAGCGTATCTTAACGTAAGCAAATGACATTATGAATTGAAGTCCGACAATTATTTAAATATATTTTCTGTTTATGTTATTTTTGTAGATACAAATATTTAATAAAATGCTGTCTTTATAATAAACAGTATTAACTATAATTACTGGCCTGAATGTCTGAGAAATTGCGTAGAAAATATGTGTCCTCCGACAGGAATCGAACCTGTGTCCTACACGGAACCGTCATTTGATCGTGGGAATTTTGTTGTTTCAAAACAGCAATTTTCTTCTGTATCTGACTGGTATAGCACGTCAGGTAATTCAGTTTTAGTTAAATCCCCTTGAGAATTCAACCCTCCAAGTTTCATTTCCGTCTGCTGTATCAAGGTATTGAACTCAATTCTGGGTCAAGTTACTCTTGGAGCAATCAACAAACGCCTTTACCTACAGCGCTATGTACCCTTCTACCAAGGCCGGGGCGCACAACGTCGGGAATATGGCAATAAAGATGCCGAAATAATAAGTCCGAAAAATTTAAATGAAAATTGTTGCAATACCTCAACTCAGAAACACACACACACACACACACACACACATATATATATATAATAGTGAAATGTTTAATGGTCAGTGTTGGATCATATATATATATATATATATATATGAAATGGAAAAAGTTCAACAATTATTTTAAGACATTTTTATGTTCATACATTCTTTTTTATAGATACAAATATTTAAATAAATGCTCTGTTTATAATAAACAGTATTAACAACATTTACCAGCCTGAATGTCAGAAAAATTGTCATAGAAAATATGCGTCCCCCGACAGGAATCGAACCTGTGCCCTATATGGAACCGTATATAGCCTGACGTGCTTTTACCGATTTCGCCACAGAGGAGTGTTTCGGTTAGCAAGGTCGATTTTTACTGTTTTTAAACTACAATTTTCCATGATTTTCTCACGTACATTCATATCTACTCGATGCGTATCCAAATGTAAACGAATGACGTCACATATTATGAAATGGACAAAGTCCGACAATTATTTTAAGACATTTTTATGTTTATACATTCTTTTTTATATATAGTTGTAGACAAAATTATTCGCCCCCACTGAATATTCGTATATTTTCTGAGGAAATTTTTGTAAGTACTTACTCAATTTACCATAAATAGTTGATTTCGTATTTAATTTTGAATAATTCTTCAAATTCTCAGAAGTTTCGATCTATTATATTCATAGGTATATATTTTTCTAAAAATTGGTGCAGTCCAAAATGATTCTCCCCTCCCATGTCAATTGTAATGTTTTTGGTTTTTTTTTAAATTTAACATTTAATACAAACACTCTTTGAAAATGAAATAGTATTGACCTGATTCTATAACATTCTAAAAGTTAATGAAGAAGATAATATGAGAGGGCCACGTCCCACGATAACTCATTTGTTCTGAAACTATGGCGAAGATGGCTGAGCTTGACAAGGAACCCCGAGTAAAGAGAGTTGACGCGTACAAACAAGGTTATGGATATACAACAGTTTCCAAGCGTTCAAAAGTTCCTAGATTCAATTCGTAGCATTATCTGTAAGTACAATGTGCTGAGAATACATTAAGGACTGGCAAAATAAAACGGTTAATTTCTGAGAGAATGGAAAGGAAAATTGTCAGGGAATCCTTATTTAATGACAAAGAACATTGCCAATGATATAAAGACATCAGAGTTGAATGTATCGACGAAGACAGTCACTGAATGTCTTCACCGAGCAGGACTTCGAGCTGGTCGCTCTAGGAAAACACCCTTGAGGAAGGCTAGACATGTAAAATGCAGTTTAACTTATGCTAAAAGTCATCTAGAACATGGGAGTAAATATTGGAACTGTTTTATGGCCAGATGAAACCAAACTAGAATTATTTGGTCATATGAACTCCTGTTATGCATGGAGGAAAATGAATGAAGTTCACACACCAAAAATACCCCCCCCCCGCCTAAAATTACGCAAGATGGACCTCTGGGGATTTTTTGCTGCTTCTGCACGAGGAGAACTAGGGAAAGTACAGGGTATCATGGATAAATTGCAGTATTTGGCTATTCTTAAAAATAGTATAAAACAAAATGCATGAAAGCCATCTTTGGGACGTCATTGGATGTTCCAGTATAGAAATGACCCAATACACACAGCACGAATGCTTAGAAAATACTAAGATGACAGCAAAATTAAGATATTGACGTAACCCACACAAAGTCCTGACCCATTGAAAATTTATGGGCATACTTAAAGAAAAAGTAAGACAAAGAAGTCCTCTAAATTTGGAGGACTTAAAAGCTATTGCCAAGGAAGAATGGAACTAAATATCGATCAGTGTGTGTAGTGATCTTGTAAGGATCTCTCAAAAATAATTAAAAGAATAAGGTTTACACAATTGATTATCGACGCAAGAGGGCCAATAATTTTGTTCTATGTTAAATGTTTTTTGGTGATTTTTTTTATATTATTGTTTGACATTAAAATGAAAATTTTGTTGTGGGCATCACCGTCCATTCTTTCAAATCCATTATTTAATCTTTTGTTAAAAAGGCACACGAAGTTTCCATGAAAATTTGAGGTATCAGAGCTTTTTTGTGTAATTATGGAAACGGGTGTGAATAATTCTGCCCACAACTGTATATATATATATATATATATATATATATATATATATATATATATATATATATATATTTACGGAATAGACGAAATCCAACAATTATTTTAATTTTAATTTTTTATTGATACAATTATTTAAGTAACGGCTCTGTTTATAATAAACAGTATTAACAACATTTACCGGCCTGGATGTCCAAGAAATAAAATAGAAAAAAGTGTCCTCCGACAGGAATCGAACTGTATCCTATACAGAGCCGTTATATGGCCTGACGTGCTATACCATTTAGCTACAGAGGAAGCGTCTGGTTAGCAAGGTCGAATTACAGTTTTTAAGCAACAAATTTCCCATGATTTTTCTCGAACGTTCATATCTGATCGAAGCTAAGTTTACGATAGAATCAGGAACCCGCCGCAAGTTTTGTACAAATATTTTTGGATTGTGTCATGGATTAGCAGCGTCTACCGTAAACTTTATACTTTACTCAAAAAAATGGACGATTTACGGACATATTTTTATATGGACTTTTGTCTTTGTTTAATGCGAGAAACCCACCTCCAAAGTTTGTAAAAGTATTTTTGATACACACTGTATATATAAAATGTTTTCATCGTTGTATTACTCAAATAAAGTACATTTTATTAGTCTGTTATTTGCTCTAATTTCTGGGAGTAAATATAGCAAAGAAAAAATGATGTTTGCAATCAGTCTTTTTGCATACAGGATAATTCTAATATGATTTAATCCTGTAACATATTTTTTGATGGCTACTTTCTCATTCATCATGGGTCAGGGATCAATTTGAAAAGATTTTTTTTTTTTTTACAAATATTCTCAAACTAGCAGGATAACCCGTCTTCGATCGGGTGTTTCATTACTGGAAATTTTTCCGTTCACTTGGAACCGTTTAAGTTTAAAGTCATCCCACCCGAAGATCAATATTAGCAACAACAACTGGGTGCAATTGAGCCCTCCACCCAAATGGAAGGATTAACAATTTGAAGGGTGGCCGGAAAAGGTCATTTTTGCGTTCTCACTCTTGCAAGGAAGGAACCTCTTCCATGGACCGACATAATAATAATGTACGATGATTTTTATTTATAATATATTTCTTTTTTTTTTATAATTCTAATAATCTTTTGCGTTAGATTTCAACTCTCTAAATTGATTGTACGCTGTTTTTTACAGACATTAAATTTGTCTTTGATTTTTGCGCAAAGTGTAAAAAAATCAGTTTTTTTCGATTTTTCACGGTTTAGGTTGTAATTTTTTTTCCAGCCAATTTGGACTCAAAACCGGCACTGAAGAATTATCTAACAATAAAAAAAAAAAAAAAAAAAACGAAATCGGATGCAAACTGTGGAAATGCATAAGCAACATCGATCACACACACACACACACACACACACACACACACACACACACACACACACACACACACACACAGAGATACACACTCACATTTTGAGAATTATAGTCGCTATTTTGTGCTATTCCCAAATGTTGTCCGTTCTATCTCATTTTCATAACTGTTCAACACTTATGACTGCCATTTGTCGTGATCTCTTAACATCTCGCTGTCAACGAGAAGTGTGAACGAGTCTTCGCCCGCACTGATTAATATAGACAGTTCCTGTTGCTAGTTTTTAAATCAAACTTTCTTTTATTTTCTAAGTTGGTCCAACCCAGCAGAAGATAGAACTGAAATTAGAGAAAAAGTGTAACATTTTAACAGCAGCATGTGTGGTGATTGGTGACTACGTCCGTTGTTTCATACTGAGCCGTATCAATTGTCTCACTACGGTAGTTTTAACAACTGTCTTCAGTCCAAGACATCAAAGTCGCATTGTTTCTGTTTCTTACTGAAAGTTAAATCATGAGATAGCTTTTCTCATAGTTTAAATTGCACAACGCATATAGATTGTATTGGCTAGTTATACTTTCCACACTAGAGAAGTCTTGCCGACTACTTGTCAGTGACGGACAGGGTAAAGTTAGAGAACTTATAGTCCTAGGATTTTGCAGACCCATGTGTTCATTTCCAAGCAAAAAATTATCGTTTGGTGGGTTGATTTTCTTTAGCGACATATCAACACCTCTATGGGTTATTTAATACCGAAATCTAAATATTTTGATTGGTTTGGTTGCTTGATTTTGTTTAGCGGCATATCAACACCTCTATGGGTTATTTAATGCCAAAATCTAAATATTTTTATTGGTTTTGCTTCTTGATTTTGTTTAGCGGCATATCAACACCTCTATGGGTTATTTAATGACGAACTCTAAATATTTTTTGTAAGCAATCTTATTTTATTTTTGGAGATAATAATTGTTTAGTGACACAAGTCTTATTAATTAACCCATAGCTGGGGGAGAAGAGGTGGATTCATGCCTTTCCCAAGAGTATTTGCGCGTAAGTGAATATAACGAACCCGACTGGAATTGGAACTCGGCTCTTCTATTAACAATTCTGAGTCATTATCCGTCACACCACCCGCACATCCACGCATACAGCACCTGGTATTCCTAAGTGCTCACCCATCTAGCTACTGACCAGACTCGACGTTACTTAACTTCGATTTCTCATTCCGAGCCGTTATCCATTACACCAACCGCACATCCAAGCTTACAGTACCTGGTATTCCCAAGTGGTCACCCATTTAGGTATTGACCAGGCTAGACGTTGCGTAACTACGATTTCTCATTCCGAGTCGTTATCCATTACACCAAGAGCACATCCAAACTTACAGCACCTGGTATTCCCAAGTGCTTACCCATCTAGTTACTGACCAGACTCGACGTTGCTTAACTTCGATTTCTCATTCCGAGCCGTTATCCATTACACCACCCGCACATCCAAACTCACCTGGTATTCCCATGTAGTCACTCATCTGGTTACTGACCAGGCTCGATGCTGCTTAACTTCGGTGATTGGACAGGAAGCGATGTTTCAACGGGATGTGGCAGTAAGCACTTGCTGCCGGATGTAGTTCATCATCATACCCAGGATTAAGCATTCTTGATAATGACTTTAGTGATAATACTACTTTAATATGACGTCATAATTTAATCATTTATAATGTTTGGCAGCTCTTATCCATATTTGATTGTCTAGCCAATCCCTATTGGAGACGCCTGCTCAGTAAGGTTCGTCTTGGCTGCAAAGATCTAAGCTGTTGGCATTAAATAACGATAGGCCTGCAACGTTGCTTCTGTGTGATATAAACTGGGCTGTAGCGGTGAAAATAACGCATAAGGACAACTCGTTCATTTTCTTTCTTTCTTTTTTTTTCCACCAGCTGAATGTTACGTCATCATTGATTTCATTTGTTCTGTCGATGTGGTGTCGAGTTAAAAGCAAAACCCAAAATGGCGAACGTTGAACTGGATACAGGATTGCTTACGGCTCAGGTCACTTCCATTACAGACAAAGACCGGGAGAGATGAACGAGCCACTTGGAAGAATGGAAGGTCGACAAAGTCAAAATGGTGGGTGGACAGAGGTTAATCCGGGTCCCAGAGTCACATAGAGGTTAATAAGTGCAGTAAGTTGAAAACTAGCCTGTCTCCAGAACGATCTTGAATAACTGATTAGCAATAAAGAGAAATCAGTCCTGACTAGCTGCGTGTGTATACGCAGATTACGCACACATGAAGAACTGTAATCAAGCGTAAACCGCCACACACACACACACACACACACACACACACACACACATATATATATGGTTTACGCTTGGTTACAGTGATATATATATATATATATAGTGTATCGCTGTAAATATGTAATACACACACACACACACACACGCGCGCGCACACACACACACACACACACACATATATATATATATATATGGCGGTTTACAACGATTACAGTGATATATATATATATATATATATATATATATATATATATATATATATATATATATATATATATATATATATATATATATAAAGTGCGCAGGTATGCAGAAAATGGAAAAGAACACGTTGGGTGCATAATCCGGAGTTCCTTAGTATTTTGTTTTTTATTTTTAAGAAGACAGTGCTCCATATATAAGTAGAGCTTTATTATAATAATATATTTTTTGTTGTTGTTGTTTTGCTTAAAAATTTGATCATATTTTTAAACAAAATATATATATATATGTGTGTGTGTGTGTGTGTGTGTGTGTGTATATATATATGCCAATGTCAATGTGTCACACTTTTTCAACTTTACACCTAGAGGTCGTAGCCAACATATCATATCATTTTGGAATCAGGCCGACTCCATGAGCAAATTAAAAAACATTTCAGACCAGTTCCGGATCGGCAATCCTGAAAATTTGGATTTCAAAGTTTTCATTACTGCGAATGTTTTCAGCAATTTTTTATACTTGATTTTTTCTGACGAATTCCTTTGTACGATTTTATAACTTGGAAATAAATTTTGGAATAATTTAAATTAATTATGAAAACTAGCGAAAGTCACGCATAAAATAAAAATAATTGTTTGTACGGAAAGTAAGGACCTACGTACATCAAATTTTCTTCAAATTAAGTGGCGACAGAAGAATTATCGTTGACCTTTTAAAAGGTAAGCTTAAATATTAATGCAATACTTAAATGCAGCAATCAATTTTGAATTCTTTCGTAGTTTATTGTTGCCTATCGCATACGGCAGCAGTATGCCTCGCCAAAAGAAAAATCAGCCAACAGAGGCTCAGATTGCAGTTAAAAGAGCCAACGATGCAACGGGGAAAAGAAAGCCCCATGCAAATGAAATCCCAGATCAAACGGCAACCAGGAGAGCTTCAATGCTGAGAATATGCAAAGACTCAAACTCCTGAACTAACTAAAGGTCCAAACAAGTGCTTAAATACCACCCTTGGCTAATATACATATATATATATATATATATATATATATATATATATATATATATATATATAATGAACAATAAATCCAAAATTACCTCATATGGGTAATAGCCTATTTCGGCTAGATTCCCGGTTTAGATTGAGTTCGTATCTATCCAGTTAGTAAGCCGGGGAATAGAATTTAACTGTGAATGCTTAAAATCCAAGCTGTCGAAAAATTAGTACAGAATTTATCCATTTCAATGTTTCAGTCAGACGAAAGGCACGAGACATGGGTCAGGGGAGGGTGGAAGAAGTTTTTTTAAAATTAAACCCGAATATTAACCTTATGACATTAATTTGATGTTATATGAAGAATGAAATATTAATCTAAAATTAAAAAAGGAGTAAAAAGGGGTTTGAAAATAGATTTAAAATATAAAGATAAAAAGATGTAAAGGATTAATGGAGAGAGAGTTTGGGAAATCTTAGAGTAGGGGAAAGTTTAGAAATTATAATTAAAATAAGTAAAGAGTTTATAGAGGTGGGGATATATAGAAATTAAAATTAGTTATACTTTCGACCTTTGAAGTGTCAGAGGGGAGTGAATATTATGGAAATGTAGCTAATTAAGTTATACCTATATTATGGAAATTTGAATTTGTTTTTATGTCGACATTTTAACGCTAATTCATTCCTCCGATTTAATAGTTGTCTTTGATTATCGTATTTTATTATTATATTTTTTTTCTACTTAACATAAGTCACGCCTTTCTCTAAGACTATTAGGAGTACGGGCGGAACCTATAATCTTCTAAACTATCCGCAGGCTCAAACCTTTCTCCTTCAGTTCCCATCATTTTTTGAAAGAGCTGTCTGGTGTTTTAGTTTCGGGTTAGAAAATGTGTGCCTATATGTATAAAATCTCTGTTTCCATATATTGCTCTGTATTAATAAATACACTGAACTGTTTTTGTGGATCAGTTTGAATATTTTATATTACTAGGATCCACTTTGGTTATATAACCTTTACTATATATATATATATATATATATATATATGAAGAAAAATATGGAAAAACAAAAATCCGAATATGCAAGTATGCTGTTTTAATGTTGTTTCAATGTCGACGTCAGACGTTTCGGTCTAGTAGATCTTCTTCAGGACATAGTTATTAAAACATAATTAACATTAGACGATATTCAAATCAACATGAAAAGACGATAGACATAAGACTAATCAAAACAGAATAACTGAAATTTTTAAGATCAGCGTTCCGTTTCGTAATACGATCACGTCGGCGTCACGTGGGCGATGTTGTGACAACGTATTTCTAAAATAAGAATGTCTACTAGACCGAAACGTCTGATGTCGACATTGAAACAACATTAAAACAGCATACTTGCATATTCGGATTTTTGTTTTTCCATATTTTTCTTCATACTGTCGGATCTATATCCACATATTTGCTTATATATATATATATATATATATATATATAATGCGATCTAATAATTTTTTTCTTTTCAGATGATAAATTATATAAAAACTGTCCGAATGTTTTTTTTTATCCGAGCGCTTTCAGCTATACATTTAGCCTTTTTTCCTTTTAATTATTATCATGAGTGTTAGTATTAAAACATAAATAAAGTTTGTCTATTCATGGCTGTTATAAAGAAATGATTGCACCACCTGAAGAAGGCCGGAGCGTAAAACGGCCGAAACGTAATAAATATGGCGACAAAGATGTGGAAAATACTTCGAATAATGTAAATAGTGAGAAATGATTGCATTTTTTCCCACCACCATAAAGTTGCCTTCTTGTGGTTAAAGTTTGAAGAGATTTTAAGAATTAAATGAAGTGGAAAGATTATATTGAATCAATTGCTTGGTCTGCTGCTAAGAAAGTTGGTTCACTGTGTCGGGCTTGACAATTTTTCTCTCCAGAATTTATCTTACATATCTATAAGTCTTCCATTCGTCCATGCTTAATATATTGCTGCCACATCTAGCCTGGTGCTTCTGCTATACATTTCAGAACAACAGGTGAAGATTTCCAACAAGCAGGAAAGCAACAACAACCTTCCTGGTGTTATCAGTTCCGATCTCGGCTGATGACCCAACAATTTACAAAGAAGAATCAGCAAATAGCAGGAAAGACCAGGTGCCTTGGATGGCAACTGGTCTATCACAAAAAAAAAATGGCAACCTACTGCGGGAAAAAATCTGCCTCGCCAGTCATGTATCGAAAGATACATAACGCCTAAGCGTGTACCACGCATGGCACATAACTGACTAGATTGGCGGCAAGGTTTCGTCATTTTATGGTTGAAATATCTAGATGCAACCGTGAGTTCTATGCTAACAGTTTCTTCTCTTGCATTTCTTGTTTGTGGAACATTCTTCCGGCTTTTTGCTTTCTAGTCAACTTTGCTCTTCAAAAATATAAATACAATGTCAATGGTTGACTTTTGTCTTCTTAATTCCTGTTCTTTTATTGTTTCTGTAACATTAACAATGTCTTTTTCCTCACGTGTACGCTGATTAACCCCTCGCGTCTTAGTGGCTTAATTGCCGTGCTTAGGGAGAAATGATTAAAAAGAATATGCGTCGAATATGTTGGTATGTATGGACTTGATAAGAAATCTTCATCAATCCATCGTTGCTGTGGTTTTTCTTTTCACCATTGTGCTTGTGGCCCGTAAAAGCAAATTTTTCACTTGGCTAAAGAAGTCACGATTGGGTTTCGTTATCGGTTTATTGATTTGAAGAATTATGAATGATGGATCCAGAATCCGATTATGCCTATGCTCTTTCATATATTAAAACATACATAATTCTTTCATTTTTTTTCTTTCTTTTTCTTCTTTTCGACATTTCCTTGAAATTTTTTTTAATCATTACTCTCTTTTCTTTTGAGCTTTTTTTCTGTTTTTTTTTCTACCTTTTTCTTCTCCTACCAGATCCTTGTTGATTTATTCTTTCTTTCTTTCTTTCTTTCTTTCTTTCTTCAACCATATCTCTGGTGATTCATTCTAAATTTTTTGTTTGTTTGTTTGTTTGTTTCTTTCTTTCTTTCTTTTACACGCTCTCATACCATAGCCCTATTGATTCTTTCTTTCTTTCTTTCTTTCTTTCTTTCTTTCTTTCTTTCTTTCTTTCTTTCTTTCTTTCTTCTACCATATTTCTGTTGATTCTTTCTTTTTTCGTTCTCTTACACATTCTCCTACCAGACGCCTATTGATTCATTTCAGATTCTTTCTTTCTTTCTTTCTTTCTTTCTTTCTTTCTTTCTTTCTTTCTTTCTCCAACCATATCTCTGGTGATTCATTCTAAATTTTTTGTTTGTTTCTTCTTTCTTTCTTTTACACGCACTCATACCATAGCCCTATTGATTCTTTCTTTCTTTCTTTCTTTCTTTCTTTCTTTCTTTCTTTCTTTCTTTCTTTCTTTCTTCTCAATCTCTGTTGATTCTTTCTTTCTTTCTTTCTTTCTTTCTTTCTTTCTTTCTTTCTTTCTTTCTTCTACCATATTTCTGTTGATTCTTTCTTTTTTCGTTCTCTTACACATTCTCCTACCAGACGCCTATTGATTCATTTCAGATTCTTTCTTTCTTTCTTTCTTTTCTTTCTTTCTTTCTTTTTCTTTCTTTCTTTCTCCGACCATATCTCTGGTGATTCATTTCTAAATTTTTTTGTTTGTTTCTTCTTTCTTTCTTTTACACGCACTCATACCATAGCCCTATTGATTCTTTCTTTCTTTCTTTCTTTCTTTCTTTCTTTCTTTCTTTCTTCAACCATATCTCTGGTGATTCATTCTAAATTTTTTGTTTGTTTGTTTGTTTGTTTCTGTCTTTCTTTCTTTTACACGCTCTCATACCATAGCCCTATTGATTCTTTCTTTCTTTCTTTCTTTCTTTCTTTCTTTCTTCTACCATATTTCTGTTGATTCTTTCTTTTTTTCGTTCTCTTACATTCTCTACCAGACGCCTATTGATTCATTTCAGATTCTTTTCTTTCTTTCTTTCTTTCTTTCTTTCTTTCTTTCTTTCTTTCTTTCTCCAACCATATCTCTGGTGATTCATTCTAAATTTTTGTTTGTTTCTTCTTTCTTTTTTTTTTTGCACTCATACCATAGCCCTATTGATTCTTTCTTTCTTTCTTTCTTTCTTTCTTTCTTTCTTTCTTTCTTTCTTTTCATTCTTTCTTTCTTTCTTTCTTTCTTCTACTCTATCTCTGTTGATTCTTTCTTTTTTCTTTCTTTCTTTCTTTCTTTCTTCTACCATATTTCTGTTGATTCTTTCTTTTTTCGTTCTCTTACACATTCTCCTACCAGACGCCTATTGATTCATTTCAGATTCTTTCTTTCTTTCTTTCTTTCTTTCTTTCTTTCTTTCTTTCTTTCTTTCTTTCTTTCTTTCTCCGACCATATCTCTGGTGATTCATTCTAAATTTTTTGTTTGTTTCTTCTTTCTTTCTTTTACACGCACTCATACCATAGCCCTATTGATTCTTTCTTTCTTTCTTTCTTTCTTTCTTTCTTTCTTTCTTTCTTTCTTCTACTATCTCTGTTCTTTCTTTCTTTTTTCTTTACAGTTCTTTCTTTCTTTCTTCTACCATATTTCTGTTGATTCTTTCTTTTTCGTTCTCTTACACATTCTCCTACCAGACGCCTATTGATTCATTTCAGATTCTTTCTTTCTTTCTTTCTTTCTTTTCTTCTTTCTTTCTTTTTTCTTTCTTTCTTTTCTTTCTCCAACCATATCTCTGGTGATTCATTCTAAATTTTTTGTTTGTTTCTTCTTTCTTTCTTTTACACGCTCTCATACCATAGCCCTATTGATTCTTTCGTTCTTTCTTTCTTTCTTTCTTTTTTTCTTTCTTTCTTTCTTCTACCATATTTCTGTTGATTCTTTCTTTTTTCGTACTCTTACACATTCTCCTACCAGACGTCTATTGATTCATTTCAGATTCTTTCTTTCTTTCTTTCTTTCTTTCTTTCTTTCTTTCTTTCTTTCTTTCTTTCCCTACCATTTCTTTCTTCCTTTTCCCCTACCATATCTTGATCTTTCTTTTTTTTCTTTCTGTTTCTTTTCCAAATCTATGTAATTAGAAATATTTTTTCGATGACACATCATTTAATGAGTCTATATAAGTCATACAATGACAGAATGTAAAAGTAACACCGAAATATCAATATTTGATTAACAAACCCGAAAATCTTGGGGCACAAGTCTCCTCCCTCTTATCATTTCATCTCGATATGGACTTTTAGTAATTTACTTTTGCCAGAAAATTTATGGGCAACACAATGACATCGACTTTCAGCTTCTTTCATTAATGTAACAACTTATATTTATTTATGCGTAAATCTCTCTGTTTCTTGTTTAGACTAAAGTGTGCTCGATAATAAAATATGACGCCTAACGAGTTTTATTACATAATAAGGATCCAAGCAATTTGACCAATTGGAGGTGAGTGCAATAAACGAGGTACTATTGGAACATATCCCGCCTAGACCTAACGAAATAACGCCATGACAGCAGCACAAGGGAAATTCACGAAGTTTTCATTCATTCATTCGTTCTTTCTTTCTTTCTTTCTTTCTTTTACCATATCTCCGTTGTTTGTTTGTTTGTTTGTTTCTTTCTTTCTTTCTTCTACCATGTCCCTGGGGATTCATTTCAAATTGTTTGTTTGTTTGTTTTTTCTTTCTTTTTTTGTTTCTTTCTTTCTTTTACACACACTCTTACCATATCCATATTGATTCTTTCTTTCTTTCGTTCTTTCTTTCTTTCTTTCTTTCTTTTACCATATCATCGTTGATTGTTTGTTTGTTTCTTTCTTTCTTTCTTTCTCCTACCATATCTCTGTTGATTGTTTGTTTGTTTGTTTCTTTCTTTCTTTCTTCTATCATGTCCCTGGTGATTCCTTCCAAATTGTTTGTTTGTTTTTTTCTTTCTTTTTTGTTTGTTTCTTTCTTTTACACACACTCTTACCATATCCATATTGATTCTTTCTTTCTTTCGTTCTTTCTTTTTTTCTTTCTTTCTTTTTTTCTTTCTTTCTTTTTTCTTTCTTTCTCCTACCATATCTCTGTTAATTCTTTTTTTTCCTTCTTTCTTTCTTTCTTCTACCATGACTCTGGTGGTTCATTTCAAATTGTTTGTTTCTGACCAATTGGAGGTGAGTGTAATAAACGAGGTACTATTGGAACATATCCCGCCTAGACCTAACGAAATAACGCCATGACAGCAGCACAAGGGAAATTCACGAAGTTTTCATTCATTCATTCGTTCTTTCTTTCTTTCTTTCTTTCTTCTACCATATCTCTGTTAATTCTTTTTTTCCTTCTTTCTTTCTTTCTTCTACCATGACTCTGGTGGTTCATTTCAAATTGTTTGTTTCTGACCAATTGGAGGTGAGTGTAATAAACGAGGTACTATTGGAACATATCCCGCCTAGACCTAACGAAATGACATCATGACAGCAGCACAAGGGAAATTCAAAAAGCATGGAAAGGCATGCTATAAGAAAACTATGCAAACACTTCAATATTTCTTTACAGGAAAGTAAATTTGGACTTCCGTTTTACAACCTGTACAAGCCGGAAGTATTTCAACGTAAACGTTTGTTTAACGGCATATCAACTCGTTATGGGTCATTTAACATATTGGCTTTACCGGTGGCGTAATGTTTAGCGACTCGGAACAGAGTTCGAATTCCTGTCGTGTTAGTTGCCCACACTTTCGCACAAATATCCTTGGAGAAAGTATATATTCATCTCGTCGTCTATATTGGATGGAAACAAATTAAGGAGAAGAACAGCAATTCCAAAACCTGAGGAAGTTTGGGGACCTGGTATTCAATTCTACCCAAAAGAGAGAATGGCTCTGCACAAGCCTTCGCCACCATAATAAAATATGAGGATGAGTACTTATTATTGGACCGAAGGATCCATCACACACGTACATTTAGGTAAGTATAGAATGCTATCCGAACAAAAGAGGAAGTAATAAGAAGCTATCTCTATTAAAAAATTGAAACCAACCCTTAATAAAATTAATTAGGAAGACTGCACAAATATTTTAAAATGTTTACAGTGGATAGTTTAAAATATATACGTTTTAACTAATAGCTTTAATTTGTTGTTTTTTTAATATCTAGACATTTCAATAACTTAGTTATTGACGTTTGTCGTGTGTTTACAATAATTAAAAATTGTACAGTACATAACATGAGCGTTTTTCAATTCACAAGTAAAAAGTTAATTTTCAGATGAATACAACAATTTTGTCATAAAGACATAATAAACATAATAATTTTTTGTTTTAGAAAAAACAAGACCCTGATGATGACATTGTGCTAATGTCGAAAGTACTTGGAATAAAATTAATATGAATCAACATGGTAATTTTCTTTCTTTCTTTAATAAGGATACTAAGAAACTTGTTCGTAATTATGAGAGGATCCTATTAAAAATTAGTAGACAAAACTTTATATATATATATATATATATATATATATATATGCGTGTGTGTGTTTAGGCAGAGTGTCTTCATATATAGTCACATTTTAGTCACTTTGTTCGCGATGCACTGGCTGACATCTACCATGACAGATGGGTAGGTAGGGGAGGACGTCCCCCCCAACGTTAATTCTTTGGATTTTTATCTGTAGGGATGCCTAAAACAATTGGTTTATGCAGCAGACATTAATAATGCAGAGACGCTTCATCAACGTGTCACGGGTGTCTGCGAAGCCATTCGACACCGTGTGGGAGTATTTGAAAGGGTCCGCCAGTCAATGATCTGACGGGTGCGGGTTTAGAAACAAGCGGAGGACATTTTGAACATTTGTTATGAGTTGGGGATATATTTTACCAAGTTTAGGTGTCAGAAACCCGATCCTTAAGTTTGTAAAAGTGTTTTTGGATTGCACATTTAAGAGCGTCTATCATAAAGTTCCTTTAAACTTAGTAACTCAGAAACGAAGGATTCGCAGACATATTTTTATATAGACTTTTGTCCTTGTTTTGGTGCGAGCAACCGCCCCGCAAACTTTGTAAAAATATTAATCATATATATATATATATATATATATATATATATGTGTGTGTGTGTGTGTGTGTGTGTGTGTGTGTGTGTGGGGGCACAGTCCTATGGTTAGAGAGAACGCAGTATGGTTCCACCACGGAATATGTGAGCGAGCGGCGCTATGTTGAGTCTGATTTGCCCATTGAATCAGTTGGTATGATGTTTGCTTGACAACCTAACTGTCAGGGTTTCAATTCTCGGTAGTGGATGCGCACTGCTGATGAGTCCCAAATATAGGACGAAACGGCCGTTCAGTGCTTTCTGCATTCTGTTGAGGTTTCTATCAGATTCGATGAATTAATTAAATATATACATATATATATATATATATATATATATGATTATTACAATTTTTTAAAATTAATTTGTTGAGGTTTATTCTAGATTCGATGAATTACTTAATTATAATTACCTCAAATCCTCCTAATTTCTATCACTTGTATATCCTTGCTTGAACCGGCTACTAATACTCTGGGTGGAGCGGCTTGGGAATAGTAGCCGTGGATCGTGGGGGCACAGTCCTCTGGGTAAAAGAGAAACTCGGATGAGTTCCACCAGAGAGTATGTGATCGAGCAGCGCTATATCGAGTTTGATTCGCTACCTCTTCGTCAGCGAGGCCCGTTGGAACAATTCGCGGTAGTGTATGCGCACTGCTGATGAAGTCCCAAACACGAGATGAAACGGCCGTCCAGTGATTTCTGCGTTCTGTTATGGTTTCTACTAGACTCGATGGATTACTTAATTATATATATATAGGGATCAAATATTGAGTCGAATTCGAGAGAATGATAGGATAAAGGAAAAGTTTATTAAATCTAATGTTTCGCTTTCATTAAAGCTTCGTCAGAGAAAAAAATATGGAGGAGAGAGAAAATTCTGGCGTTTTTTATTTTATGGTTGCAGGAAGATTAATTTTAGATTCTTTAAGTATGCCCAGGATATCCTACGTACACGGTATTTACTCATTCCCCCACGAGAATGTGATGTGACACAAGGTCGGATTAATGCGGGGACCCGAGCTCGTGCACTCGGGCAGGGTCAAAAATTCCCCTCAGCCCCCGTAACCGTCGGTTGCGCTGGCCTCGGTACGAGCACCGATCCCTCCCTCTGGTGCAATGGGAGGGCGCGACCTCGGGCAGTTGTTCCCCAGGGCTGGGCACCTCTCAGTATTATTTTATCAGTTGCCCCTCTGTCCTTTGACAGAGAAGCCCCTGAGCGCACTCTGCCCAAAGACATTTTTCTTTTTATGTGCCGTGTCCTTTCAGGACGTAGACGATCATAGCTCTCCACTTCCTCCTATCCCTTGTAGTTTTCAATAAGTTTTGTCCCTCTGTCACCTCCCCAAGACCATGTTTTGTCATCCACTTGCTCAAGCCCGCTAGGTATGATATGCGTTGCTTTTCCTTGTCTGTCTTTCCCTCTATTCGAACTGTGAGTATCAGATTCTTCAAGCCCTTCTTTCTCATTACGTATAGTATAAATTTTAAATTTTAGCTCTGCTGTTATACAATGATCACTCTTTTATCAACATCAACACTCACTGATCGATACTTTATATTTATATATATATATATATATATAAACTGTGATCAAATATGGAGTAGAATCCGAGAGAATAAAAATAGGATAAAAAACAAATAGGAAAAGTTTATGAAATTTAACATGTTTCGCTTTTATTAAAGCTTCGTCAGAGAATGAAATATGGAAGAGAGAAGAAGGTATTTTTATTTTTGTATGGCTTGTTTTCCTTTACTTAAGCAGACCCCACGTGTATTCGTTCTGCTCGTTAGTGTGGCATTCATGTGGATAATTCTTTTATGTATTCGTGTCTTAATTCTAGTTTTTTTTGTGCTGGAATCGGTTGAGAATCGTTCGCGTGCGTCTAGTGGGCATTTTTATTTATATCTGGTAAAATCCGTGTTGTTGATTGAGAGAGTGAAAAAAAATACGTTACACCAGTTATTGTTGGCGAAAGATTAATCTGAGATTCTTTAAGTATGGATTTTATAAATGACGGTCTTATACTAAAATGTGTTTGGCGTGTGTTTATTGATGGTAAAATATTTATCAGGGTTCCTTCGAGGTATTTTCTACATAATAAATTGTGTTCTTTTCTTACCAGGTAACATTTATTAAGTCGAAGTCATGGCCTGTCTTATTTCTGTTACAAGAGAATTTAAACGTTTGTTGCAACGTAAGTCTCTCTTAGTATTAACTCTTTCCCCCCACTTGGACGAGATGTGACACAAGGTCTTATTTAGATCGGGACCCAGGAACGTACGCCCAGGACAAGGACAAAAATTGCCCTCAGCCTCCGCAACCGTCAGTTGCGCTGGCCTCGGTGCGTTCACCGATCCCTCCCTCTGCTGCAATGGGATGTCGCGGCCTCGGACAGCTGTTCCCCAGGGCTGGGCGCCTCTCAGTATAATTTTATCAGTTGCCTCTCTGTCCTTTGACAGAGAAGCCCTTGAGCGCACTCTGCCCAAAGACAGAGACGCAACTGAGAGATGATAAGCCTGCGTTGAAAATCCTTCCAAAGAGGAATTTATACGCTATATATCTTATATTCTGTAGATGCGGGTTTTAAGATTTCTAGAAGTTTCGCCAATGTACCTTTGGTGGCAATGCTGGCCTTTATATACAGGGTGCGATGTGTAAATTGTCGCCATTTTATATTTTTAATTTTGCGCATGCAGTGTATCTGTAAAGAAATGATATTTAGTAGTGCGGCCAGCTTTATGATGAACTGTATCTCATGGGGTCCACTGTCTGAAAAATATTGCCCATGCCTGAGCTAAAGAAAGGATCGTTCGTATTGGTTCAATGATTCCGACTACAGTCAAATAATGATGATGAGTTTAACGGAGCCCACAAATCTTGTCCAACACTAATTTCATCAGTCGAGAAAATCTACCAGCAAAACACACGCGTCACATATTCTGTCTCCAACATTTATTTCTCATCTTTTGTCTATATTATTCTTTAAATCTCTTCAGAGAAAAATGAATTTCGCCCGCTTGTCTTCCTCCTCGCATAGCGACATCCAGAAAACCCGGCCAGTTCGTAACAGACCAGTTGTGACGGCTTTTGTTCCGTTTGTGTATTTAACAGGACACATTTTTCTGCATATTCATGACGATTGAGTCATGTCATTTTGTTTACAATCACAGTTATGGACAAGCGGTATGATCCGTGAATACTTTTTCATCAAAAACCTCGTTCGCCTGTCTTTTTCAGTATGTCTACATTATAGGAAATTAGTCCGTATTGATTAAACATGCGCACAATCGGTGCAATCCTGTGTCACTTTCTCTGTGTGCGTCAGTGTGAGTGTCTGTGTGTCTTTCACTGTCTACCTTTTCTGCTGTGCGTCGGATTCTGGCCGTTCGTAGCCTGCTAGTAGCGAATCATCATCATATAATTTCGCTTCGGCCTCCCTCCCTTAGGTAGTTAGCACGTACGAGAGTGGGCTGAAAAGTTCATAGGCTGAAGGAGTGATGCTAGAACTGTGAAATCTGGCATGCATTCATTTCAGCTCTTCTTATTAATAACTGCATTGCTTCTTCCAGGTATGAGGATTGGCTGAAAAGTTCATAAGCTGACTATGAAGGAGTGATGCTAGAACTGTGAAATCTGGCCTGCATTCATTTCAACTCTTCTTATTAATAACTGCATTGTTTCTTTCCTGGTACGTTATTATTATCATTAGTTGGTCCTTGCACCCCGTATCTCTTACATCTCTTCTGTCCTGCTGGGAGTAAACACTGTTTTTCTCAAGGAAGTTGTATGTATTCCCTGTTATAATAGAAGTGAGGATCTTATTATTATTATTTCCTTCCCTTTGATTTTTTTCTTTCCGGGTCCCGACGACAGATTTAAAGTCAGAAATGGCATCATGACACTTTCCACTTAGCATTTTGAAAAAATAAAAATAACACATCTTTTTACATAGATAAAGCTGTTATAATAATTATTATTATTACTATTATTATTATTATTATTGTAATCTAGGGAAGGTCACTGAATAGAACAATCACACGAATGTTGGTAATGAACGATAATACTTAGGACACGAACAACACATATAAGATTCGCCAGCGGCGCGTAGAAGTGTTTAACTGCTAGAAGTGACTCAAATGAATTCCACAATGAATCTCCAACTGCAAGATATCTACCAACCGTCCCACGCGGTCAGATATGGAACAAGGCTGAATTTAATGTGGGGCATCCGAGCACGTCGGATCGGCCAAAAATTCTCCGTATAAAACAGGGTCGAGTAGCTGCTTCCCGAGACGAGACTCTGCCCTTCGACATAGCCTCGTCTGGGGATCCTCTCTGCCCAGAAGCAGAGAGTTTGACCAGCATAGCTAGAGACGAATCTCCGACTGCAGACTAACATACAGTATTTACTACTGTATTTATGTGAATAGGGACATAACCATTATCGTCCGTAGATATGTTACAACATATACATTGTAGCCAAATTCCCATTTTATGAACATTTCTCTTAATAATAATTTTTAATAATTTAAAAATAATTCAGCATTTTATTTATGGTAACCGGATTTTTGGCGATTGCCTTAGTCGGTTTCTGTCATTCGATACTGTGCGTCTAAAAAATGGCGCTTTTATCGTAGTCGTCATAGCTTCTCGGCCTATTGGCTAAGATCAAAATATAGTATCGATTCTTATCAGCTTAATCTGATTCTCTATATATATATCTCTCTCTCCACTTATATCTTCTCTTCTTTCTTTATTTCTTTCTTTCATTTTCTTACTGAAACCAAGTTGTATATGTCCCCCTCTTTCTTACGGGATCAAAATGCGGAATAGTCCCTTATTTATGGGGTACTGTCAGGTGACGTTAAAAACTTATTTCTTTGTTGCTTTTTTTTCTCACTGGAGCTAAGTAGTATTTATTCCCCTCTTTCAATTCGATCAAAACGGAATAAATTATGAGTTATTGGTAGGGCGTAACGGTCGTGCGAGGTATCGTAGAGAGAAACAAGCACACATAATAGGATAACAGTAATTACATCGACGCTTCATCGAAGCGTGGTGGGGGTCCTTAAGTATGAGAAATAACCTTGCGAGTTGAGAAATTCAAATTAGCAGTAATATGGTGTGATTAACTGTTTCCATAGAGAAAACATTTGACATTCATTGATTGAACAGTTGTAGTACAAAGGGTTCAAGGCAGTCACGAGGTCAAGTGGGCTGTAAATGATTTTGTTTGTGCCAGGAGTACCAGCGGTTTTTGAGTCGACCAATAGTAAAATCGAGAAAATAGGAAAAAATAATAATAAATAAATAAAAACTTTCGGTACCAAGTGTCACTAGATCGGAAGGTAGGGAATCCGATTACCTATAGGCTTATATAAAATTAAGCCGTATTCTAGATAAGAGCCAGAGTCACAAAGCGAGCAGAGGGACAAGCCGTCCCTCGTGATGTACAGCAGGGCAGAGAGGCGGCCGAAAGAGTCGACAGTCAGAGGGAAGGCACAAGATGAATAAGCAGTTGCAGTTAGATATAGGCAGTGGAGTCCTCTTGAAAATTTATTACTTTAAATATTTATAGAAGTGGACGTGTGTGTGACATAGAGAAATTTTATACGTTTAAAATATTATTACACACAGTTTATAGGAGAAAAGATTCGTGGTTTTCTTTTCGCTTTATCTTTTTAAAATACAGTGGATATGCAATATTATTGGTCTTGCCTTGGTATCTCGGCTCCAGTTACTTTCCATACGCTCTATCGTAGCTTCCCCCGTGCTTTTTCTACAAATATTTTCCAGGTAATTGTTTGGATGAAATTTTCTCTATACTACGTAGAATTTATGATTTTAAGCGCAGTACTAGTTTGGCAGCAAGGTCTCATCATTTTAGAGTTGAAATGGCTAGATGGAACCGTAAGTTCTATGCTATGAGTTTCTTCTTTCGTACGTATTGCCTGTGGAACACTCTTCTGGTTCCATGTTTTCCAGCCAACTTTGATCTTAAATTTAAATGCAACATCAATCGTTATCTTCTGTTTTCATAATTACCGTTTTTTTATTTATCACTCTTCTTAATAATGATTTTTCCTCATATTCTCTCATACTCAGTTATCCCTTGTGTCTTAGTGGCTTTATTGCCTTGTTTGTGGTGAAATGATTATAACACGTTTGATTAACAATTTAGTTATGTTTATGTGTAAATTTATATATATATATATATATATATATATATATATATATATATATATATATTATTTCACTCTAAATTATTAATATAATAAATAATTCTTCCGTATTAGATAAGACGATAAACTACATCTGACAGAAAGGCCTCTGATCAGGAGGTTTTGAGGAGCGTGGAACCACCTCTTAATTGCTGATGTTCACTGGTCCAACCTAATTCGGGGTGGAAGGATTTGTTAGGGGCCCATCTATGGGCAAATAGTTGACCTCCAAACCGGGGTCAAAACGTGGTGAAAGTGTAAAAATAGATTTTAATACCAGCAATACATTTTTGAGGAGAAAATTATTATCAGGAATAGATTTTTGAAAAGAAAATTTTTACCCGCAATACTTTGTTGAAGAAAGATTATTACCAGCAATACAGGTTTGAATGAAAAATTATTATCAGCAATACTTTGTTGAAGGAAAAATTATTATTATCAGCAATACATGTTTGAAGGAAAAATTATTGCCAAAAATACTTTATGAGGGGGAAATTATTAACAGCAATACATTTTTGAAGGAAAAATTATTGTCAGAAATACTCTTTTGAAGGAAAATTATTACCAGCAATACATTTTTGAAGGAAAATTATTACCAACAATACTGGTTTGAAGGAAAAGTTATTACCAGAAATACTTTTTTGGAGGAAAATTATTACCAGCAATACATTTTTGAATGAAAAAAATATTAACAGAAATACTTTTTTGAAGGAAAATTATTACCAGCAATACATTTTTGAAGGAAAAAATATTACCAGGAATACATTTTTGAAGGAAAATTATTACCAACAATACTGGTTTGAAGGAAAAGTTATTACCAGAAATACATTTTTGGAGGAAAATTATTACCAGCAATACATTTTTGAATGAAAAAATATTAACAGAAATACTTTTTTGAAGGAAAATTATTACCAGCAATAATACATTTTTGAATGAAAAAATATTAACAGAAATACTTTTTTGAAGGAAAAATATTAACAGAAATAAAAATCTTGTCGGCATTAAATAACCCATTGAGTAAAACAAAACAAAACAAGCCAAAAAAATCGTCTGCTGGCATTAAATAATTCTTTATGGTTGATATGGCATAAAACAAAGCAAGCGAATTCAAACGAAATCAAATAATTCGTTTTGTTGAACTTGACCGTGAGAGAAACACTCATTTGAAATGGCTGGAGGTGATACATTAATAGTTGTACAAGAAATGAAAGAAGGAAACAAAGAAATGCGGACAAAATAAAGATAAAATTTTAAGAATTGTCGAAATAATCTTTAACACATTTGAAAAGACTTTTAGTAAACTTGCTTTGAAATTACGGGAATGTCATCTGGCGTTGGAATTATCCAACAATCCGTAAAATCAAGATTGGACAAGAAAATGATTTCCTTTGGCAAAATATAGATTTTTTTCTCCAGGGATAATTAGAAAGCACTTTTTAAGTTTTTTTTTCTTTATGTATCTACTTGGCTAATGTAATGGTTGCATTTAGAGTAGTTCATCTATCTATCTATCTATCTATCTATCTATCTATCTATCTATCACAGTCTGTTCATACATATTTAAATTTTATCATCCTTCTCTCTATCTATCAATCCCAGTCTATTCATACATATTTAATTTTTTCATCTATCTATCTATCTATCTATCTATCTATCTATCTATCTATCTATCTATCTTAATCTATTCATCTATCTATTTCTCTATCTCTCCATCTCCCTCTCTCTCCATACACCTCTCTCTCTCCATACACCTCTCTCTCTCCATACACCTCTCTCTCTCTCTCTCTCTATATATATATATATATATATATATATATATATATATATATATATATACACACACACACACACACACACATACATATATATGTATATCCGTTTTATGTTTTTCATTTAACTGATACCTTCATTTGAAATAGATTTCTAAATGTCTTCAGCTCCCTCAGCTGAAGCTTTGAAGCCAAGATGCACTCCTACATTCCAAAGTGCTTCCTTCCGGCCGCACTAGATTCGACAGTTTCATACGGCGTACGACTTACGATGCTGCGCGATCAAATCTGCGTTCGCAGAAGGAAATGGCGCGTACATTGGTCTTTGCTTCAACAGGGTGAACAGGTCTCAGAAGCGTCAGGAAGCCGTCCACAAAACTCCGATGACAGATAATGTGACAAGTTAGTCTTACTATGACTGCTAGAAGCGAAGTAAAACTAAATGCGAAGGGGTGTGTCGGGGGGTCTGGAAATTTACACAAACACTGCTTTATTATATTCGTGAAGCTTAGCTCCTCGGGATCTGTCTGCCATGCAGCACCCCCTACTTCATTATAAGGTGCATGTACAGAGTATATTTGTGAAAAGAAACTAGAATTAATTACGGTAAAATATAAAACACTAATTCATTTACATTTTTTAACAAAGTTGCAATAGATGTATGATCTTATTATAATTGTAAAATTAGTCGTTTTCATGCAAGAAACATTTGGCATTTATTGCTGTTTATTGACTGAACAGTTAATGTCAGTCTATTTTTCTGAGATGAGGTATTATGTACATTATTTACATTATTTGGACTATTGTCCTCATCTTTGTCGCCATATTTATTACAACGTTTCGGCCGTTGTACACTCCGGCTTTCTTCAGGTGGTTGGAATTTCAAACTGAACCCTTTATTTCGCTCACTGGGGTAGACTGTTCTAGTTCAAGAACACCAGAAAGCTGTAACGCGAGGGGAAGTAGAAAAATCAGGCGTGGCCGACCACATATGGAGAGAGAAGGGAGATCACCGCCCTCTGTGGGATCATGTTGAGATCATAGACAAGGAACACCATTGGAAAATTCGTAAACTTAAGGAATCAGCACATATGCTAGGCCACAAAAATCTCCTGTGCCAACCAAGCATAGAAATAAATACAATATGGGGACCAGTAATAAGGAGTGCCAGAGAAAAGCAATGATAACAAAGTTGTAATATGAGCTCTGGTAAAAACATGAATTGATAACAGCAAAATTGCAATATGAGCACTGGTATAAATGGTTGCTGAAGACATTAGGTTTATAATACCCAGAAATTCATACCCAGATGTCCTCAAGGACACATGGCACAGTGGATAAAGGCGTTGGTTAGATCCAGTGACAGGACCCAAAGAGTTCAATACCCCGTTTAAGGCAGTGGAGAACTTTCAGAGCGAAATTAGCAGGAGATAACTGATAACTGACATCCATCAAAACATGGCACGTGGAACTAGAACAGTCTACCCCAATGAGCGAAATAAAGCTTTCAGTTCGAAATTCCAACCACCTGAAGAAGGCCGGGGCGCACAACGGCCGAAACGTTGTGATAAATATGGCGACAAAGATGAGGACAATACTTCGAATAATGTAAATAATGTACAGTTAATGTCAGTTGATTTTTTATATAAATTTTTCTCTTGAATCAGCTTTTCAGGAAAATTGGCTTCTTAAGTTCACTCAAAAGCTAGATAGAATATTAAGAAACAGATAAACTTCGTTAGAAACAAAGAAGAAGACAGGCGGTTATATCATCGTTAGGTCGAATCAGAGGACATATTGGATATGCAGCTAGAGAGACTGCGAGTTCCAAAGTTATTCATTTACCCAAAAGAAGTAATGTGGCCTTGGAGCGAACTTCAACTACAGTAACAACGGCAACAGCTTCAGCTTCCGTATCAGAGGCTGAATCAGAGAGTTAATATGAAGTTCTGAAGAATAAACCCCAAGAAATAGGAAGAATTACAGCAAAACCAAAACTGTAACCAATTTAGCAGCATTTTCAAACTTATTGTCATATAGGAAGAAAATGAGTAACTACCCACACTGAGGTTCGAGCGTGACACTCTGGATTTATGAAGATATGTTTTCCGCCAGGTGTATAATTAGTGGTGTCAGGCTACTGACTATAGTGAGTATTGAGTGACTGTTGAGTGGAACTATCCAGTCGAATTAGTGTGAATTATTGTGCGTCGATGATTTGAGTTTTGATTTAGGATTTACCGGACGTTAAGCCGAGCCGCGCTACTAACAAAATATTACACTGAAATGATTAATTATCTTTAGTTGACTTTTACTTCTTTGTTCTTGTTAAGTATTTATTTGCGGTTGTAATTAAATACTGTTTTATCTTAACATTGAAGTCTTGAGTTATACTTAATTATTTACTGTCACTGTATGTCACAAAAAATAACATATAGTTCTACAGAAGGAAATAACGTAAGGCGGATGAGATAACATATGGTAAATTCTCTGAGCGTTCCCACATCTAAAAATCCATACCTTTTGTCCATATACATTCTAAGTAGTTTTTTTTTTAGTTTTTTTTTTACAGTAACGTTCTCCGTGTAGAAGGCCCGGGAGCCACTCGAGGTAGAGGTTATGTTTATATGTATAGGAGGGTTTAGTTTATATGTATAGGAAGGGAAGATAACAGTTAACTCTAGACTTGAACAGGTTAAGATTTTAGTGATAGGGGAAAATCCCCTTGGGAGTCTGTTCCACAGAGTAGTGGTTCATGGGAAGAAGATACTACTGTGTAAACTAG
The DNA here is from genome assembly GCA_903632075.3 of Acanthosepion pharaonis. Classification (NCBI taxonomy): domain Eukaryota; kingdom Metazoa; phylum Mollusca; class Cephalopoda; order Sepiida; family Sepiidae; genus Acanthosepion; species Acanthosepion pharaonis. Next base: position 987,404 of record CAHIKZ030003271.1, on the reverse strand, counting down.
TCACTACGATTCTCCTGGGTGCCCCATTATTGTCGTCCTGGACAAAACTAAGCTCAGCTTAGTAACAAATAACAGGAATCATCATAAGGTAATGGTTAATGAGTTAGTACTGAGCTATTACTGAGTAAATTAATGAGTTCGATCCTCATTGGGTGCCCGATTCTTGTGGTTTTGAACCAAACTAAGCTCAGCGTAGTAACAAATAACAGGAGAAATCAGCATAGGGTAATGGTTAACGAGTTAATCTAGTTGACTGCTACTACTGATGAAAGTAGTGAGTTCGATTTTTACTGGGTGGCCCATAATGGTAGTCTAGCGTCAAGCTCAGCTTAGTGTGGGGTAATGGTTAACGAGTTAATTGCGTTGATTTTTACTACTGAGTTTTAAAGTAATGAGTTTGATCCTCAGTCAGTGCTCCATACTTGTGGCCTTGAGCCAAACTTAATGAAGCTTATAAATAACAGGATGACTCGACGTTGGATAAAGAGTTAGTCTTGTTGGCTCCTGAAGTAATGAGATCGATCTTCACTGAGTGCTCTGAACTTGTCGCCATGTGCCAAACTCAGCTAAGCGTAATAAATAACAGGGGCCTTGTCGTGAGATCATAGTTAACGAGTTTGTGTTTGTACTGAGTAGTGAGTTTGATCCATGCTGAGTGCTCTATAATCGTGACCTTGTACCAAACTGAGCAACCATTAGTAAGTAATTACAAACGATAAAGGCTCGACTGCGTAAAATATACTTGCAATTTGGTTGTCATATTGCGCTAGAATTTAAGACCACAATGTAAAAAAAAAAATAAAAAAGGACAAAGAAGAATTGTGGATCCCTCTGCAGACGACAGAAGGCACGTCCTTAGAAAGAATCTCCATTATCGATTATAATTCTCACGTCCAAAGAACGAATCTTTCGTATTACTTTCCGGTATTTTTTTTACATTTTTTGTTTGTTTGTTTGTTTTTCCCCTTTCTGTGAAATTCAGTCTTCGGTCCTTCCTTTTCATATGCAAGTTAAGTCCGAATTTGATTTCAGCTTTGCCGGATGCCAGTCCGAGGCTAAACAACAAAAACAACAACAACAACAACAACAATAATAATAATGATAATAATAATAATAATAATAATGATAATAATGGTATCAGAGGTTTTGCATTATTTATAAAAAATAAAGGTAGGGGGTCAAATACAACGACAAGAAAATCGTAAAACAAACAAAAGAAAAGGAAAATAAATCAACAAAAGAAAGAAAGAAGTAACATAATAAGATAGAATGTATTTAAAAAAAAGTAAAAAAAGATCGAAACAAGTAAATAAATATAAAAGATAGATATAGAAAGAAAGAAAATCGTGGGAGAAATGATTAGCATAGATAGATAGATAGATAGATAGATAAAGAAAAAGAAAGAAAGAAGTAAATAAAAAAGAATAAAAAGAACAGGAATGAAATAAAAAGAAAGAAAAGTAACGAGACAAAGAAAAAGAAAGAAATTGAATGAGAAAAAAAATAAAAGAAAAAGTACGAGACAAAGAAAGAGAAAGAAATTGAAACGAAAGAAAAGGAACGAGACAGAGAAAGAAAGAAAGAAAGAGAAAGAAAGATATTGAAAGAGAAAATGAACGATACAAATAATGAGAAAAAAGAAAAAATTAAAAAAGAAAAGGAACGATACAAAGAAAAAGAAAGAAAGAAGAAAGAAATTGAAAAAAAAGAAAAGGAACGATACAAATAAAGAGAAAGAAAGAAGGAAAGAAAGAAAGAAGAAAGAAAGAAATTGAAAAAAGAAAAGGAACGATACAAAGAAAGAGAAAGAAAGAAAAAGAAAGAAAGAAAGAAAGAAGAAAGTAATTGAAAAAGAAAAGGAACGATACAAAGAAAGAGAAAGAAAGAAAGAAAGAAGAAAGAAAGAAATTGAAAAAAGAAAAGGAACGATACAAAGAAAGAGAAAGAAAGAAAGAAAGAAAGAAGAAAGAAAGAAATTGAAAAAGAAAAGGAACGATACAAAGAAAGAGAAAGAAAGAAAGAAAGAAAGAAAGAAAGAAAGAAAGAAAGAAGAAAGAAAGAAATTGAAAAAGAAAAGGAACGATACAAATAAAGAGAAAGAAAGAAGGGAAGAAAGAAAGAAGAAAGAAAGAAATTGAAAAAGAAAAGGAACGATACAAAGAAAGAGAAAGAAAGAAAGAAAGAAAGAAGAAAGAAAGAAATTGAAAAAGAAAAGGAACGATACAAAGAAAGAGAAAGAAAGAAAGAAAGAAAGAAAGAAGAAATAAATAAATTGAAAATAGAAAAGGAAGGTTACAAAGAAAGAGAAAGAAAGAAAGAAAGTAATTGAAAAAGAAAAGGAACGATACAAAGAAAGAGAAAGAAAGAAAGAAAGAAAGAAGAAAGAAAGAAATTGAAAAAGAAAAGGAACGATACAAAAGAAAGAAAAGAAAGAAAAAAAAAAAAAGAAAGAAAAAGAAAGAAATTGAAAAAGAAAAGGAACCATACAAAGAAAGAGAAAGAAAGAAAGAAAGAAAGAAGAAAAAAGAAATTGAAAAAAAAAGGAAACGATACAAAGAAAGAGAAAGAAAGAAGAAAGAAATTGAAAAGAAAGAAATACAAAAAAGAAAAGGAAAGAAGAAAGAAATAAATTAAAAAAAGAAAAGAACGAAAAAAGAAAAAAAAAAGAAAGAAGAAAGAAAGAAATTGAAAAAGAAAAGGAACGATACAAAGAAAGAGAAAGAAAGAAAGAAAGAAAGAAGAAAGAAAGAAATTGAAAAAAGAAAAGGAACGATACAAAGAAAGAGAAAGAAAGAAAGAAAGAAGAAAGAAAGAAATTGAAAAAAGAAAAGGAACGATACAAAGAAAGAGAAAGAAAGAAAGAAAGAAGAAAGAAAGAAATTGAAAAAAGAAAAGGAACGATAAGAAGAAAAAGAAAGAAAGAAAGAAAGAAATTGAAAAAAGAAAAGGAACGATACAAAGAAAGAAAAGAAAAAAGAAAGAAAGAAGAAAGAAAGAAATTGAAAAAGAAAAGGAACGATACAAAAGAAAGAAAAGAAAGAAAGAAGAAAAGAAAGAAATTGAAAAAAGAAAAGGAACGATACAAAGAAAGAGAAAGAAAGAAAGAAAAGAAAGAAGAAATAAAAAATTGAAAATAGAAAAGGAACGATACAAAGAAAGAGAAAGAAAGAAAGAAAGAAGAAGAAAGAAAGAAATTGAAAAAAAAAAGAAATACAAAGAAAGAAAAGAAAGAAAAAGAAAGAAATTGAAAAAAAAAAAGAACGATAGAAAGAAAAAGAAAGAAAGAAAGAAAGAAAGAAAGAAATTGAAAAAGAAAAGGATCGATAAAAGAAAGAGAAAGAAAGAAAAAAGAAAGAAAGAAAGAAGAAAGTCCAATTGAAAAAGAAAAGGAACGATACAAAGAAAGAGAAAGAAAGAAAGAAAGAAAGAAATTGAAAAAAATTGAAAATAGAAAAGGAACGATACAAAAGAAAGAGAAAGAAAGAAAGAAAGAAAAAGAAAAAATTGAAAAAAAAAGGAAATTACAAAGAAAAAAGAAAGAAGAAAAATTGAAAAAAGAAAAGGAACGATACAAAGAAAGAGAAAGAAAGAAAAAGAAAGAAAAAGAAAAGAACGATACAAAGAAAGAAAAGAAAGAAAAAGAAAGAAATTGAAAAAAGAAAAGGAACGATACAAAGAAAGAGAAAGAAAGAAAGAAAGAAATTGAAAAAAAAGGAACGAACAAAGAAAATAGAAAAGGAAAAGAAAAAAACAAAGAAGAAAGAAAGAAATTGAAAAGAAAAGGAACGAAAAAAAAGAAGAAAGAAGAAAGAAAGAAATTGAAAAAGAAAAGGAACGATACAAAGAAAGAGAAAGAAAGAAGAAAGAAAGAAATTGAAAAAGAAAAGGAACGATACAAAGAAAGAGAAAGAAAGAAGAAAGAAAGAAATTGAAAAAGAAAAGGAACGATACAAAGAAAGGAAAGAAGAAAGAAAGAAATTGAAAAGAAAAGAAAAAAAGAAAGAAAAGAAAGAAGAAAGAAAGAAATTGAAAAAGAAAAGGAACGATACAAAGAAAGAGAAAGAAAGAAGAAAGAAAGAAATTGAAAGAAAAGAAATAAATAAATTGAAAAAAGAAAAGGAACGATACAAAAGAAAAGAACGAAAGAAAGAGAAAGAAAGAAAAGAAAGAAATTGAAAAAGAAAAGGAACGATACAAAGAAAGAGAAAGAAAGAAGAAAGAAAGAAATTGAAAAAGAAAAGGAACGATACAAAGAAAGAGAAAGAAAGAAGAAAGAAAGAAATTGAAAAAAGAAAAGGAACGATACAAAGAAAGAGAAAGAAAGAAGAAAGAAAGAAATTGAAAAGAAAAGGAACGATACAAAAAAGAAAAGAAAGAAGAAAAGAAAAAAAAAAAGAAAAGGAACGATACAAAGAAAGAAAAGAAAGAAGAAAAAGAAAGAAATTGAAAAGAAAAGGAACGATACAAAGAAAGGAAAGAAAGAAAGAAAGAAAGAAGAAATAAATAAATTGAAAATAGAAAAGGAACGATACAAAGAAAGAGAAAGAAAGAAAGAAAGAAAGAAAGAAGAAAGAAAGAAATTGAAAAAAGAAAAGGAACGATACAAAGAAAGAGAAAGAAAGAAGAAAGAAAGAAATTGAAAAAGAAAAGGAACGATACAAAGAAAGAGAAAGAAAGAAAAAAAGAAAGAAAGAAAGAAGAAAGAAAGAAATTGAAAAAGAAAAGGAACGATACAAAGAAAGAGAAAGAAAGAAAGAAAGAAAGAAGAAATAAATAAATTGAAAATAGAAAAGGAACGATACAAAGAAAGAGAAAGAAAGAAAGAAGAAAGAAAGAAATTGAAAAAGAAAAGGAACGATACAAAGAAAGAGAAAGAAAGAAGAAAGAAATAAATTGAAAAAAGAAAAGGAACGATACAAAGAAAGAGAAAGAAAGAAAGAAGAAAGAAATTGAAAAAAAAAGGAACGATACAAAGGTAGAGAAAGAAAGAAAGAAAGAGAAATAAAAGAAAAGAAGAGAGACAAAGAAAAAGGAGAAAAAAATGAATCAGACAAAAAAAAAAAGAAGAAAAGAAATGAAACGAGCCATATCTATAAAAAGACAAGACAAGAAAGAGAAATAGACAAAAAGAAAAAGATGAAGAAATTGTAGACATGGAAATTCTACCTTAATTCCTGAAGATGATATCTACATCTAAATATGTATTATAGCCGATTCTACTCATGCAAGACTGATCTCAGTGAGGAAGGGTCGTTTCGCCATATCCTGCCTGTCAACTACTTACATTAAATATTACAAAGGGTAATGAAAGCTTAACATACGGACACAAGAAGGAACAAGGAAAATTATAATAAAGTGCTCTCATTTTAAATTTACAACAACATTCTGAATGTTAGAGAATCATGCCTGTCCTTTTGTAGCTTATGGCGTCTTTTTCTTCTGTGTGCTGTGTCCCGTCAGGACGTGGCTGATCATGGCTCTCCAAAACCGACGATATTTCGTAACTCTAAATAAAGTTTGTCTTCTTACACACCAGTTCCTGTTTTGTTACCCATTTACACAATCTCGCTAGATAAGTTACTCGCTGTTTCTCTGTCCCTCTTTCCTTCAGTGTTTCCTGAGAGTGCCAAATTCTCCAAGCCATCTTTCCTCATTATTGTGACCTAGATTTTTAATTGTTTCTTTCTGATATTAAGTATAAGTTATGTTTCCATTTTCTTTAAAACGTCCATGTTACTCTGTCCATTCTATTCTCAGCATGCTTCTGTAGAACCTCATCTCTGTTGCCTCAAGTCTTCATTCACTGTCATATTGTATGACTTATATTACATATCATTTCAGCGTCTTGGGTAAGACGATAAACTACATCTGCGTCCTGGGTAAGACGATAAACTACATCCGCGTCCTGGGTAAGACGATAAACTACATCCGCGTCCTGGATAAGATGATAAACTACATCCGCGTCCTGGGTAAGACGATAAACTACATCCAACAGCACGGGGTCTGATTAGAAGGCTTTCAGGGGCGTGGAACCACCTCTTAATTGCTAAAAATTGCTAAAAAAAATTGCGTAAACCGGGGTGGTAGCACCTGTTAGGGTCCTAGCTATGGGAAATAACCATTTCCCATAGCAAACTGGGGTCAAAACACTATGAAAGTGTAAAAATAGGTTTTAATACCAGCAATATGTTTTTGTTTTTTTTTTGTTTTTTTTTTTAAATTACCAGCAATAAATTTTTGAAGAAAATTTTTTTTACCAGCAATACATTTTTAAAAATAAATATTAACAACAATACATTTTTGGATAAAAATATTGCTAGCAATAAAGTTTTGAAGAAAAATATTATACATCTCGTCTCAAAGAGAGAGATTTTAGAATGGAAAATAATTTGCCCCTCACAAGGACTTGGAGACGATTTTGGAACACTATAGAGACTGGAATGTAAGGACTGGGCAGCTCCTGCCCAAATATGACAACAGTTTTCACTGGTGCCCCGACTGCATGAATTTAAGCGTGCTACTAAGTTGGCATCTCGGTCCCACCCTTTCACTATCGAAACAGTTAAATGTAACCGCCTCTTCTACTCCAACAGCTTCTTCTCTCGCACTTCCCGGCAGTGGAACTCCCTTCCTCTTACTTGTTTCCCTGATAACTATAATCATCAAAATATTAAATGTAATGTCAATCGACATCTTCTGTTGTCTTGATCCTCCCCCGTTCTTCTTTTTATCCTTTCCTCACATCCTATACCCAGTCTTTTCCTTTACACTCTTTGTAACCCCTTGCCTACTAGTGGCACTCCTGCCTTGCTTGGGGTGAAAAAAAAGTACTCCATTTTAGGCCTAATCTGGCTCCTGTAAAGATAGAGGATAGCAAAAGGAGTCAGGTGTTACTGGCGCGGTGCATTGAATCGACCATTATTCCTGCATCTTTAGCAATGGATCGTATGTATGAGTCTCATTTGAGGCCAGGGGTGAGTTTGAGGCACAATAGTCTCTAAAAAGCACAGATAGGTGGGTAAGATAACGGTTAACCCTAGACTTGAACAGGTTAAGATTGTAGTGATCAGAGAAACATCCTCTTGGGAGTCGATTCCACAGAGCAGTGGTTCGTGGGAAGAAACTACTCGAGTGGCACTTACTTGTCACTGATGGAATAACAAGGGAATGTGGGTGGCTTGCTACAATATAAGTGTCATGGCGGTCATAGCCGTGAAGATTAGAACTGGCGGAACCGAAGAATGTAGTTCGTCTGAGCACTTTCCATGGAAGTATCAATAGAGTAGTGAGAGGCTTACTACATCCCGTCTGTGAGAAAGGCGTTGCAGAGCGGAAAATAATTGGTCACCCACAAGGACGCGAGACTGGAAAGAGAGAACTGGGCAGCTCCTGCCCAAATATGACAGTAGTAGTCCATTTTAGGCCTGATCTGGCTCTGGCTCTGGCTCTTGTAACGGTAGAGGATAGCAGAAGGAATCAGGTGCTTACTGAAGCGGTACAGGGAGCCGACCGTTTTTCCGGCATCTTAAGCGTACGAGTTCTACTTGAATGTGAGGGGTGAGTTTACGGCACAATAGTCTCTCGCAGTACCTGCCCAAGGGGACAATCATTCTTCGTGACTGGCGGTAGTTCGGTGCCCAATGTAACTAGTTTGGTTTTCGATGCATTAAATGTAAACAGCTACCCCCCCCCCCAGCGAGGAAGTTGTTCTTTCTCCTTAGTGTTTTTTTATTTATTTTATTTTCTCATATTCTTTCACATTTTGTAACAAAGTAAGTGATGGATCATAGACGTGATGGTTAGAATTGGCAGAACCAAGGAATTTAGTTCGTCCGAGCACTTTGCACGGTAGTAGCAATAGAGTAATGATAGGCTCACCAAATCCTGTCTGTGAGAGAAAGGTTAGAGAGTGGAAAATAGTTCTTCTCCAACAAGGACTCAAAAACGTTTTTGAACTCTACCAAGACTGGAAAGGGAGAACTGGGTAGATCCCACCCAAAGGTGACAACAGTACCCCATTTTTGGCTCTTATAAAGGTAGACGTTAGCATGAGGAGTCAGGTACTTACGGGAGTGGCACAGGGAGCCAATCATTTTACTTAAATCTTTAGCAATGGATTGTACGTAAGAGTTCCATGAGGTGAGGTTTGAGTTTGAGGCCCAATATTCTGTCAAGGCATTTTGCCTCCCTGAGAGAAAATCCGTTCATCATGGCTGGTGGTAGTTTGGGATCTGATCGGTGGTGATAGAATGTAACTAGTTTCGTTTTCAAGGCCAGTTTTTCCCCCAACTAGGAAGTTGTTCTTTCTCCTTAATAGTGTTTTTTTTTATTTTCTCATATTCTTTCACATTTTGTAGCACCATCTGTCTTAGTGGCTTTATTGCCTTGCTTCAGGTGAAATGATTAAAAAAAATTACTATGACATGAATGCCATGACCCAGTATTTTAATTAACTACTCCCTTGAAAACAGTCCCTCACTATGGATTAAATAAAGAGTTCAGTTTGAATTCTCGGAAGGTTACTGAGAGTGACAGATACCTGAAGAAAGCTGGAGGGCACAACAGCCAAAAGGTTTTGACAGCAAAAACAAAAATGAGGTCATCCTGTTACGGTTTCATATTTCCATCTAATGTTAGAAATTGATGTGAGTGATTGGTTTATTGGTTTGTTTTTACAGCTTGTCAACCCTTTTTGGGTTATTTAACGTTGAAACATATTTTAGATTGCATGTGTTATTCTCTTTTTGCAAGTGAATATTGCATTAACACTTTGCAAGAAGCTGTTTGAGTAGAATGTACTTGTCACTTCTTACTTCTCAGTAATGGAATATGAAGAGGATGTGGGTGGTTTGTTATAAAGTAAGTGGTGGGTCATAGCCATGAAGGTTAGAATTGTCAGAACAAAGGAATTTAGTTTGTCTGAGCACTTTGCATGGTAGTAGCTATAGAGTAATGATAGGCTCACCAAATCCTGTCTGTGAGAGAAAGGTTAGAGAGTGGAAAATAATAATTCTCCAACAAGACTCAAAAACGTTTTTGAACTCTACCAAGACTGGAAAGTGAGGACTGGGTAGCTCCCACCCAAATGTGACAACAGTACCCCATTTTTGGCTCTTATAAAGGTAAAGGATAGCAGGGAGCTGATCATTTTACCTACATCTTTACCGATGGATTTTATGTAAGAGTTTCACAATGTCAGATATGAGTTTACAGCACAATAGTCTCTCAAGGCGCAGTGCCTGTCCAAGCAGACATTCATTCATCGTGACTGGTGGTAGTTCGGTGCCCAATCGGCGATGATGGAATATACCTAATTTCTTTATCGAGGCATTGAATTTAACCAGCCAGTCTTTCCCCAACTGACATGTTAGAACTAGATCGGATGAGATGGTAATGGTAATTTTAGCTATTTCCTTATAAGAAAACATTATACACCCTTGCGTAAATTAATTAAAACAACAGCTTTACTTTCTTTTCCTTCACCATACGGTCAGTTTTAGACCCACTGGATTGACAGAGTGTAATAGATTTCTATTTTTTCTTTAGATTAGATCATTTGCAGTAGTGTGCAGTAATATAAATAGGTTTTATGGGTGTATGATGAAATTTGTTTGGCTTTGAAAAATATTGCGTTATCTGTGAATGCAACAGATTTTCATCACGCCCAGACATTATTATCTCGACTGTCGATTAGTTGTCCCACGACCATTGTCTTCTACAAGGAAGCGTACGAAAATTGTAACGTTGCACGAACACAATGGCAAGCCTTACCAGTGAGCAAATCAAAGTACTATCGGCTAGCTTGGAAACTCTTCTGATTTAAATCCAATCTAGAATCTGTGGTCAGTCAGCAAGGAAAGACTTCGTCGGATGGACATACAAAGTACTAACATGGGCACTGGATCATGTTTCATTGGAAAAATACGAAAAAAAAGTAAATAATAACGGAATTATTCATTTTCTTTCAATTAATTTGCACAAGGGTGTAGATTATTATTTAAAGATAAGTTATATTTTTTTACACTGAAACATAGAATTATCATTATAAGATAGTCATGGAGAAGTAGTTGAAGTAAGTGCTTATTCAAAGACGTTTTTCTTTTTAACACGCCAGTGACAAGATATTTTAGTAAATATTTCAGTCGACATCGGACTTTGTATATATGAATAGATGAAAACTAGACAAACATATACAAAAAGTACCGTATTTGACGGCATATAAGGCGCACTTTTTTTTACTAAAAATATCTTTAAAATTCCCCTGCGTCTTACATGCCATATGTAGGTTTAAAATTCGCGATAGTCAGTCGAAATTAGCTACCTGGCAACTCCTATTAGCTTAGACTTAAACATGAATGAGCAATGGAACACGTGTATGGTAATGCCTGGTCACGACCTTACACTTACAGGAAGAATAAAAAGACCCAGCCTTACACAAGTTTGCGAATGGGTGAAACAAGCTTGGGATAATATTAGACAAGAAATTGTTGTGAAATCTTTTAAAAAATGTGGCATTAGCAATGCTCTCAATGGAACGGAAGATGACACATTATTTAACAACGATGATAATAGTATTGAAAATGAATATCAGTTTTGATAACGAAAACAACGAATTTTATGGATTTGAAGATGAATAAAATTTTAATGGTAACTGTACTGTTTTGCTCAGTTGTAATAATTGCTTGATTTTTATTTTGTTTTCTTACCTTTGGATATGATAGAGTTTTTATAGTCTTGTCTTCTTTTTTCCTATTAATTTTCGTTTAATTGTAATAATGTCTTGTTTAACCAAAATAATACTTCATAAATATAGCCTAGGCTGTACCATTTACTAATAATTTTACTAATTTTCTCTTGATTTTCCCTGCTGAAATTGGGGTGCGTCTTATACACCCGTGCGTCTTATATGCCGTCAAATACGGTAAATATAAACTAAGATAAACATGAATTAAAAAAAACATGAAATGAATCCGACAGAGTGACTAACTAAGGAACAAAAAGGAAAACGTTTCTAAAATTAACATGTTTCGCTTTTATTTTAGCTTCATTGGATATTTGGAGGGATTCTTTTCTTCTTTTTCTTTTTTTTGATTCATTTCACCCAAAACAAGGCTATAATGTAACTAAGACGCAAGGGGTTACTGGGAGTAAAAGAGAATGGGAAGTCTTTAGGAGAAGGAGGCGGAAACCTAATCTTGAACAGGGAAAAAAAAGGGATAAACCTCTACTGCAGTTCAAAATACTAAGGAGGAGTGTAAACCGGGCGATAGTTAAGAAAGAGAATATTTCGGTATTTCGAATTTTGAGTTTGTTTTCTTTACGTCAGATAAGTTTTACGTGTTCAGTACATATGGCATTAATTTGTGTGTGTGGGTAGGGGGCGCTCGAATTCTTTGCATTTTTTATGTCTGTCTGGAGGTGTCTCTGTTTAATTACTTAAGATGGTACTTAGAAGAAATTGCGTGTATGTGTGTGTGTGTGTGTGTGTGTGTGTGTGTGTGTGTGTGTATCAAATTTCTAGTTGTGGTTAAAATGTTCGGAGTAAATTTTATAGTGTGTATCAGGAAATTTTTGGCATCTAGTATAGATGGACATATGTTTGTGTATTTGGTTGAATTCTTTTATTATTATTATTATTATTATTATTATTATTATATAAAATCTATAAGTGTATTGGGAGATATTTGTTCTGTGCTGGAGAAAAGGTCTTTTCGGTCTGTGGTGAGTGTATCATTCAAGTGAATATGATCAAACAGAAACAGGTATAACCAGATATAAATGATAACGGAAATAGATAGATAGATAGATAGATAGATAGATAGATAGATAGATAGATAGATAGATAGATAGATATGAATGGACTGAGATAGATAGATAGATAGATAGATAGATAGATAGATAGATAGATATGAATGGACTGAATGGATAGATAGATAGATAGATAGATAGATAGATAGATAGATAGATAGATAGATAGATAGATAGATAGATATGAACAGACTGGAATAGATAGATATGAATATAATGAGATAGATAGATAGAAATGAATAGACTTAGAAATGAATAAAATGAGATAGATAAATAGATAGAAAGAAAATCGACAGACTGACAGACAGACAGAAAAAACCGACTGAGAAAGAAAGAAAGAAAATGAACAGACTGAGATAGATAGATTTGAGCAGAATTAAATTGATAAATATGAATAAAATCAGATAGATAGTTATGAATATATATAAATGGAAACTTAAGGTTGTCTCTTTCTTAATGGCTTAATTAATTATATATGTTGACAATTGGAAACGTCCATGAAAGTAGATTTGTTTCGAAATATATCCGATAATGAACTTCGCCATTTAAGGCTTCATCAGATTCGAAAGCGGAAGAATGAAATGCGTGCATGTGTATTTGTGTGTATGTTTAAATAAGGAAATCTTAGTGCTTTTTCCCTAAGCTGCCCCATCTCGTAAGTAAAGAAGAAAGAACTTGAGTGACATTTAAAAAGTCGTTAACATTTATTCTGGTATCTTTTCTTTACTCTAAGTTCGAGTCGAAAGTTGTTAATGTATTTTCCCAGCTTTCCTGTATCGAATTTTTTTTTTTAAGCATTTAAAAGCAAATCCTCTTCTCCTTATCAGAATGGCTCAAAAGTTACAAATTTATTTAGCATTTTCTAAAATTGGATCCAAGGTAAATCCTCAAATAATCCTTCAGAATAGATTGAAATTAAAAGATTTGTTTACATTATTTACATTATTCGGACTACTGTCCTCATCTTTTTCACCATATTTATCACAACGTTTCGGCTGTTGTACGACCCGGCCTTCTTCAGGTGGTTGGAATGTCGAACTGAACCCTTTATTTCTCTCACTGGGGTAGACTGTTCTAGTTCCACGTGCCATGTTTGATGGATGTCAGTAATCAGTTATCTCCTGTTAATTTCCCTCTGAAAATTCTCCACTGCCTTACACGTGGAACTAGAACACGTTGCTTCACTGGAAGTAATATCGGCTTCACTTTCTTACGGAAAATCAAAAACCATCTTTTCTTCAGACAAAAAGTTTTCTTGTAATAAAAAATGGTACAGCGAAATGGGGTTTGCATCTGCCAATTTTATTGTCTCCAGTATGGAAACATTACCGATTACTTGTCAATGTCGGAGTGGATACAGAGAGGAACACCTTTGACTTTACCAGGAAATCTCGCCTTCTCGTTAATTGCTGATTAGTCAATTCACGGACCAACGAAAAGACCCTGCCAGATCCTACTTTTTCCTTGTGGGAATGTGACCGACAAGTGACCCTGTCAGATATATCGTATTTTGGAAATACGATATATTTCCAATAACTTGTAAGGTTGGTTTTTAGCATTTTTTTAAAAAAAAGTCATATCGCCTCATGCAATACAGTAAAGCCACTTATACAAAAGGGGGTACTAAGTGTGAAAGAATAAGACTAAGAGAAACATTATTAAGGAGCTAGAACAATAGAAGAGCAATCATAATTAGGGGGGGGGTCTAATGAATACTGATCTCACTATTCCCTAACAAGTATCTACTAATCTACCACACTTTCCGATATTCTCAGGCCGAGGCACAATAAATATTTACAAAGCTTACCTTAGTTTGACACAAGGCTATAAGGACTATCCAATACAAATTGAACTCGCTACTCGCTAGCAAAAATCAAGTAATCTACCCCTGTTACCCTTACCCACACAACGAGACACTAGAAACATTTACAAAGCTTAGCTTAGTTTGGCACAAGGTTACATGTATGGAGCATCCAATGCGGACTAAACTCAGGTCAACAAGACTAACTGAATTTCTTTTTCCGCGCGCCGACATTGGCCTAAATTATTTACGCCGAGACTCTTTAAATATTTACAAAGCGTACTATAATTTGGCACAAGGCCACAAGTATGGGGCACCTTAGGAGTATTGAACTTACTACTCGTCAGTAATGGTCAACCAGACTGGCACCCAATGAGGATTGAACTCACTATTTGTCAGTAATGGTCAACCAGACTGGGACCCAATGAGGATTGAATACTCACTGTTCGTCAGTAATGGTCGACCAGCCTCGGACCCAATAAGGATTGAACTCACTATTCGTCAGTAATAGTTGTTGCAGTTTTTTGTGTATATATATCTACTAGTGAGCTAGCCCAAATGACTTGACTCACTTTATAGTCCACCAATAGAAGGTTAACCAATCAGAAGACGTAGAACATGCAATCCGTCGTGTATAAAGGCGGCCATTTTGTTCACTCTCTCCGAATGTCCAGTGCCATCTTGTCAGGCGAAAGAACAGAAGGAAGAACTACTAAACTACGCTCTGCTACTTTACCGGGATATCCACTGCTGACCTGAACAACGCTTCCCTACTGTCTTCAAAATATTCACTGATAACCTCTGGATTCTATACTCAAAGACGACCTTCATCATGAACAACAATAGTTAACCATACTGGCACCCAATGAGTATTATACTCACTATGCGTCAGTAATGGTCAACCAGTCTCGGATTCAATGTGGATTGAACTCATTGTGCGTCAGTAATGGTCAACCAGTCTCGGATTCAATGAGGATTGAACTCACTATGCGTCAGTAATGGTCAACCAGTCTCGGATTCAATGAGGATTGAACTCACTATGCGTCAGTAATGGTCAACCAGCCTCGGACCCAATGAGGATTGAACTCACTATGCGTCAGTAATGGTCAACCGGTCTCGGATTCAATGAGGATTGAACTCACTATGCGTCAGTAATGGCCAACCAGCCTCTCACTATGCGTCAGACCCAACCAGCCTCGGACCCAATGAGGATTGAACTCACTATGCGTCAGTAATGGTCAACCGGTCTCGGATTCAATGATTCAATGAGTAATGGTCAACCAGCCTCAGACCCAATGAGGATTGAACTCACTATGCGTCAGTAATGGCCAACCAGCCTCGGACCCAATGAGGATTGAACTCACTATGCGTCAGTAATGGTCAACCAGCCTCGGACCCAATGAGGATTGAACTCACTATTCTTCAGTAAATGAGGATTGAACTCACTATGCGTCAGTAATGGCTAACCAGCCTCGGACAGTGGTTCGCTAGTCTTTTGGCGGACATCAATAGTCTGCGCCCGTCATGAATAATTAGCAAACACGAGACATGTAAATAGAATCTGACATTTGATGAATCGTTGATTGGTTTATTTTCCTCTGATGCGAACAGATTCTTTGACTCTTTTATTCTGTTCTTTTGTTCCAGTTTCGTACCAATGAAGGCGTAGAACAACTATTGCTTTGCACTAAAACTCCTTTGTCAATGCTATAGCTGGCTGATTTCCTGTGTAATATTTCAATCTTGGCTGATAACTGTCGCGTTTCTGACGTCACTCGGATGTTGACGGTTTGATTGCCTCACAATGCAATTTTCCGGTGACCAATACGAAATTTATTGCTGAGATAAAATAAAATGCGAGGCCAATTTTACTAATTTGAGGCTCTCGCCTGTCTACAATCTGCTTCACAACCGAGTAATGGTGCCTGAGTCAACGCAGTGCCCTCTTCATCTACCGGTACCCTTCTAGATGATGAGTGCACACGGGTCGGAGTGGCGATCTATCTTGGCTCATAATTATGTAAGCGTCAGAGATGCATATGTGGAGCTTCCATTCGTGAGTTCGGTTTACACTCTCTCCTGTCGTCATAGTGCCGACCGCTTTCCAAGGCATGCAGCAATAAACGACATCTTCAGAAATCGAACCCGTAGGTCTTGACCATGGTGATGGAAAGCGGCCGGATGGTGTTACCATTTTCCCTTTTAAAACGGGGAAGTCGTTGATTTGGGATGCGACCTGTGCTGATATATTTTCGATCGGTAATTTGATCAGGTCTGCGGTTGAGCCAGGATCCGTCGCTCGGGATGCAGAGATAAAAGAAATAGTTAAATATTCTTCTCTTGTGGATAGATTTATTTTTACTCCAGTGGCAGGGGAGATGTCTGGGGTTATTGTCCCTCGTCCGATGGGATGGCGTTTCGATTGAGGGACGAGCCTCGCGAAACGGAGTGGCTCTTGCTGCGTGTCTCACTGGCGATAGTGCGAGGTAATGCTTTCTCCATCATTGCGGCTGGCAGAGGATAGAAAAAAAAACAAACAAAAAATACATTTTGTTTATAGTTACTTTGTTCAAACTTTTTTCAATAAATCTCTTTCTTAATTTTATAGTCTGAAAATTACGTTAAAAAAATTAATTGCTTTCGTTCCCATATTATGCAGGTAATGTAATGGCAAGATGTCCGGAACGAAAAATCGGTATGTCGAATTTTAATTCAGGTCGAATTTTGGCATTTTGGCGCAAATACATTTGTAGAATATATGGATCTAAATTTTTTTTTTGTCTTTTAGTGAAACTGCTTAAATATAGTGATCCTAAAAAATAGAAAAAAAAATTAGGTGTAAATAATTTTTATAGATTAGCGTTATTTTGAACTTCCTTAAGCCGCGCCATTTATCAGAATAGAAAAAAAGTTGACGGGACAAAATATTGCGCCTTCTCGGTCTAACATTTTCTGCTAATATGAAGTGGAAAGATTATATTGAATCAATTGCTTGGTCTGCTGCTAGGAAAGTTGGTTCACTGTGTCTACCATTCGTCCATGCATTGAATATTACAGTCCCATATGGTCCTGCTATACATTCAGAAATTCTTGATAAAGTCCAAAGAAGAATCTGCAACGTTATTGGTCCTGACATGACATCTTCCCTTCAGTCACGTCCCCACTGCCGTAATGTACAGGGTGGTCCGAAAATTTTGTCACCCCTATGTAATATAATTTTCTATTTCAGATGGCTGACACGAAAATGATGTTCATACAGACCTTCACGGTGTGTTACAGCGGTAATGAAAGTGAATTAAACGGAACCAAGCACATGTGTATTTGTATTACCGTGTTACTTGTTCTATTGTTCTCATTACATTTTCGTAGGGGGTGACGAGACTTTCGGACCACCCTGGAGCTTCCCTGGACATTTTCTATAAATATTACCATGTTAATTGTTCTGATGAGCTTTTTCTATGGTACCTTGGACTTAATGAATTTAAGCGCAGTACTAGATTGGCGGCAAGGTCTCATCATTTTACAGTTGGAATGGCTAGATGTAACCGTAAGTTCTAAGCTAACAGTTTCTTCTATTGCACTTCTCGCTTGTGGAACTCCCATTTAGCTTCTTGCTTTTTAGTCAACTTTGATCTTCAAAAATTTAAATGCAATGTCAATTTTTATCTACTTAATTGTTATTCTTTATTTATCCGCTCTCAATATTATTTTCTCATTATCTCTAACACTTAGTAACCCCCTGTCGTCTTAGTGGCTTTATTGCCTTGCTTGGGGTGGGAAATGATTTAAAACAATCTTAAAGGGTTTCTGTTCCTAATGTCAGTATACTGTAAAATCAAAATGAAGTATTGCTACCCAGTCTTGACATTACAGTCTTGATAGAATCCAAAAGCGTCTATGCAATCGTTTAACGTCAAATGCCCTGAAATCATGTAGTAGATACATGGATGATTTATATATATATATATATATATATATATATATATATATATATATATATATTAGACTCTCCTCTCCCGTATTCGACGTATGAGGATCAAACAGATTAGTTCCAAGGAAACCGACAGCTCGACAACAGCACATGAGAATTGATTATAGTGGTGAAGGTTTCGTGCAGGACCATCCACACTTTTTGAAGGGCCGAATACAGAGACATGGTGCACTACATGCCACAAGGTCCCAAAATGACCCTCCTCAGGTTTTGAATTCAGAGTTGTCCTTCTCCTGTACCAGTTGCCATCCAAGGCTATAAAACCCAGGTTGTCCTGCTATTTACCCATAGCTGGACGGAGAAAAATAGGATTTATACCTTTCCCAAAGGTATTGACACGTAAGTGAATGTAATGGATTCGACTGGAATTCGAACTCGGCTCTCTGATTCGTAAATCCGAGCCTCTATCCATTACTTCACCGTGTCTTCGAGAGGAGGCATGGTGGAGCAATGGAGTAATTTCAGTGGGGGATTGTGCAAAAACAGGCTTGATCTGACCCTTTTGATATGTAATTGATGCAATACTTGATTGAATGAATTGATGAGCAGATTTCAACATGGATATGACAGTTGAGTTGTCGCAAAAATATGTATTGTAAGGCACTACCCACTATTTGGAGATTTCTTGCTCAACTTGACGTCTATATTGTCTCGTTTTGATCTTGCTGATGTGACCTCCATCTTCTGGCTTTCTCCTTCTATATTTTGGATAGGAGTCATCCATTTGTTCAAATTTAAATTTAAGTTAAGTCAAAGGGAAAAAAAATTCAGTCAGGTTTTGTGCCCACCCGGGGCTTCCTTTGATCAAAATGAAATACACTTATCCAAGTACCCTGGGAGTCATTTCCTTGTTCAAATTTAAATTTAATTTATATCAATGGGGGGAAAACATGCAGGGGTGGTGGTGACCTCCTTTGATCAAAATGAAATATACTTACCCAAGTACACTGAGTAATGTAGTTTCAGAATATATATAGTTAGGCAGGTCTACCTCCAAAACCCTAGGAGGAGTTCTATAACAAAGACAGAGACTACAACTTTATATATATATATATATATATATATATATATATATATATATATATATATATATATATATATATATATATATCCTGGTCTAGGAGAAAGACAACTCTGAATTCAAAACCTGCGTTGGGGACCTTGGACCTTGTAGCACCAGGTCTAGTGTTCGGCCAAAAGTGTGGATGGTCAAATAACACCATAATCAAATCTCATGTGCTGTTGTCGGGCTGTCGGTTTCCTAGGAACTGATCTGATTGACCCTCATACGTCGAATTCGACGGGAGAGTCGAGTATATATATATATATGTGGGGGGGGGTCCGTAGATTTCTAAAAATGCAATGCATTTTTATCTATTAATCCGACATGTGCTATCACTTTAAACGTTATTTTTAGGATATACTTATGTTTCACTAGACGCTCCGTGGAAATATAAATATCTGGGAAGTGTTTTAACAGAGGACGGAAAGTGTGAAATTCGAAGACACATCGAGATAGCCAAAGATGCATTCCAAAATCTAAACACTGACGTACATCAACGATACATGCATGCAGGTGTCTGTGTGTGTGTGTGCAAACTGGATTAAAAGAAGAAAAAAAGGTTTTGTGCCTTGGGCAAGATAGCCTGACGCAGCCTGACCCTCTCTAGGCTGGTTTGAACTCAGAGATTTCCTTTTTCTTAGATTGTTTACCAACTAAGACTACGGGGCCCAGTCTGCCTTGCCATTTAAGCTTGGGGGAAAAAAAAAAAAAAAGATGGATCCATAACTTTACCAATTTGTGCGTAAGCGAAAGTAACGAACCCGACTGGAATTCGAACTCGTCCCTCCAATTTTTCATTCCCAGTCGATATCCATTGCACTAACGCACAACAACAGTGAATGCATGCAGGTATGTGAGTATGCAAATTGGATTACAAGAAAAAATTCCAATTATATCACGTATAAGTCTAACCTGCTCCACAGACATCTTTTCTGACTATATATATATATATATATATATATATATATATATATATATATATATATATATATATATATATATATATATGTATGCATGTGTGTGTGTGTCTGGGTGTGGGTGTATATATATATATATATATATACATACATATATATATATATATATATACATATATATATATATATATATATATATATATATATATATATATATATATATATATATATATATACACATATATATATACAGATATATATTTATGGATGTATATATATATACACACATATATATATGTGTGTTTGTTATATATATATATATATATATATATATATATATATATATACTACACATATATATATGTTTTTATATATATATATATATATATATATATATATATATGCATATACACACACACACACACACACACACATATATATATATATATACACACACACACACATATATATATATATATATATACACACACATATATATATATATATATATATATATATATATATATATATATATAGAACCTTGAAGTAGCAATTCGAAGAAGAAAAAAGTATTGCTTACAATTATAGAAATTCTCGCTCATTAGTTTTTTTTGCGCGAGTCAAACCTTTCTTCTCCGCTTTCTCTCTCTCTCTCTCTCTCTCTCTCTCTCTCTCTTGTTCTTTTAACTCACCCTCTTTCTTGATACCATTCTGTCTGTCTCGTTCTACACCCACTCTTTCTTTGTCAATTTAATTGCATTCTTATTGAGAGGGAGATTAAAAGCAAGCCAGCAACTTAGAGGCAAAGCCTTATGAAAATGCTAAAAATAAATAAATAATTCAAAAGAAACTATTGCAATTAGACTTTTTACAGCAACTCGTAATGAATATATACACGCAAAAATATATAAACTGAAGTGCCAAAAAATTAAACACAACAGTACACTTGTAGTATGTAAGTCTTAGCAGTAAATACCAGATTATCTGAATCTCAATAAGTACTTTTTGTTCTAAGAGAATTTGATACACTGGGCTATATACTGAAACAGACTTTGCACTTTAGTACGACACGAGACCATCAGAGAAGTCATGTGCATCAGAGAATTTGACTGCGATGTCTTCTTCGAGCCACCAGATGCAGATTCGCGCCAAACAGATAGCTAGTGGATTCTGCCAGCATTTAAACTTGCGCACACACGCGAAAATATATATGTACCCCACCATATATGTAAGTAATTGTACATGTGAGCGCGAATATGTATTTTGTATATATGGATCAAACTCACTATTCAGAATTGCGAGACAAGCTTGCTAACCATTACACTGCCTCGAGGTGCCCAAATATAGAGATTTTCCAAACGTAGCTTAGATGTGGCACAAGGCCGAAAGTATTGAGCATCCAGTGAGGATCTAACTCACTACTCAGTCGTAATTGTTCTAGCGAGACAAGCTTGCTAACCATTACACCACCTAGAAGTGCCCAATATGTATTTTCTTATATGGGAACATACATGTATGTAAGTGTATGTGTGCGCGTTAATATGTATTTTTCTCATAAAATGCAAAATATACATGTATATAAGTGTATGCGTGTGTTTATATGCATTTTTCTTATATGTGAACATATGTGAAGGTTTGGCGTGTTTACATGTATGTTTCTTATATGTAGGCTAATGTATGTGTGTATTTTCCTTATATGTGAATATGTATATGTATATATATATATATATATATATATATATATATATATATAACGTCATCCACAGACAGACTGTTTCGCAGCTCATCAGTGTGGCTAGACATCTGGTTGCCTCTAGCTAGAATCGGAAGCCGACTGAATTGGTGTCAGTAGGAGATTCTAACCATTAAGCCGTCGGCGCACGGTAGGGATGAAATTGGATTTTTTAGCGTATTTATTTTTAGAAACACACCCAGTGTCAATCACAACATATTAAGTAAGCCGAAAGCTTAGATTATATTAAAAAAATATGTCCGTATGTTGTTTAATATGTTGTAATTGACATCTTTGATAATGGCTTAAGTAAGCCGAAAGCTTAGATTATATAAAAAAAATATGGATCAATATTGTGAATTTCTTTCTTCGTTCAACGATAATATTATTAAACTTATCAGATGTTACGAAAAAAAATTACATAAAATAAATAGACAACACTTGTCTATATTATTTAATGAAACGTGTGTATATATATATATATATATATATATATATATATATATATATATATATATATATGGAGAGAGAGAGAGAGATCCACAGACAAACTGTTTCGTTGTATGACAGCTCCTCATTGTGGTTAAACGTCCGATTTAATGCATGATCTAACATGGAATCCCAATTGATTTGACATCAGTCAGCTGTCTTACCTCTAGGCCATCGTCGCACGGCGAAAAGGAAGTGAATTTTAACGTTTTTCTATATACGAAATACGCCAGCGTCTCGGAGAACTCAATTCATAATTGAAGAGTAATGCTTAATAGCGGTAGGAGCCGCTGTTTTTTTAAACCCCTTTTCCAGAGAGAGTTCAACCGTATTTTCCGGGACCATAATGATGTGTTTGGTAATCCGTATGGATAATTCCAAGGGGGATATAATCCAGAAAGCTCAATGTAAAAACAGAGAAAATATTAATTATTATTAAGAAAGAGACAAATTTAAGGTTTCATGATGATTATAATTTATTTCATTAAAGATATTTGTCAGGCCTTTATTTGTATGAAAATGCCCATCTGAGGGATTAGAATCGAATTTCGATTCTAAGGAAATAAATTATAATCATTATGAAACCCTAAGTTGTTTGTTTCTTAATAATAATATATATATACATATACATCTATCTATCTATCTATCTATCTATCTATCTATCTATCTATATATATATATATATATATATATATATATATAATTTGGAGAAGTGTATCAAATAACAGTCCGGTATTGGTTAAGTCATGCCTACTGCGTATTTTCGTAAGCACGTCAATATAACATGTTCACTCATCAGGGCTTGCTGTCTTCTCTGCTGTTATTTCTCAATTTTGCCCTATTTATGTATGGTTTTGTGTAATTTGTTATATTTTTATGTGTGTGGTTTTTCACTTAATGAGCGTTGTTGTTATTGTTTAAGTGGTATGAGGTTACCTAAACACCACTATATACAGAGTCCTGCAAATATATAAGTAATCGCGGCCTAATAAAAACCGCATAAAAAAGAGGTATACGCACACACAAACAGAAAGACTTAAACACACAGACACACGCAAAATCAAACATTTAACCACGACGTAAAAGACCCAAACGGAAATATATATCAACACAATAAAATAGGTCAACCGAACATTGTAAAAAAAAAAGAAGAAGCAAATCCCACATTAAGTAATTAAGTAAAATCCATTGATTGCCGGACCTCGGAAATTCTCTCCCCGATACGGAATCTCTCTCTTTCTCTCTCTCTCTCTCCCTATATATATATTATTTCAAATCCTCCTAATTATTTCTCTCTGTATATCCTTGTTTGAACCGGCTTCTAATGCTCTGGAGTGAGCGGCTTGGGGATAGTAGTCCTAGCTGGGGGGGGGAGGCACTGTCCTATGAGTAAAGAGAAACTCGGATGAGTTCCACCACTAAATATGTGATCGAACGGCGCTATATCGCGTCTAATTCGTTACCTTTTTGTTACCGAGGCCCGTTGGTATGGTGTTTGCGTCCTATCGTAACTGTTCGGGTTTCAATTCTCGGTAGTGGATGCGCACTGCTGATGAGTCCCAAATATAGGACGAAACGGCCGTCCAGTGCTTTCTGCATTCTGTACTCGATGAATTACTTAATTGTGATTATTTCAAATCCTCCTAATTATAACCTTATATATATATATATATATATATATATATATATATATATATATATATATTATTTTGATTTAAAATATGTTTTTTTTTTCTACACAGTTCTAACCATGTTTCAGAAATGGAAACTAAAAGCCCTGAATTTAATTTTGTAATTAAATTAAAGACATTAGTTCCATTTAATGCTCTGTAAATTTACATTGAGCACTATTTTGTAAAAATAAAATATCTGTAAGAATACCGGATTATATATCTTACTGTTCTTTCTTTCTTTCTTTATATATATATATATATATATATATATATATATATATATATATATATATATATATATAAAAAAACTAACTTCGGTTTTAATTAACGCAACGTAGTCACTCAACCAATAACAATAATTCATTTACTATGATGAAGTTCTGAATTTTGGTGTCAGAAATTGCTGCAGGTCAATATTTCCTTTTTTTTTTTCTGACTAGACACAAAAGTGGTTTCATATATCGAAGTTATCAGCACATAGACAAAATTTATTAGAAACTTTTTGCAATTTCCCCATAGCGTGGTAGTTGTTCAGCCGCTGGAACAAATTCTTATAGTTACAACAATGCAGTGGATCCTATTTACGGCTTTCTTCACTGAAAGGTGAGAATATTGCAAAACGCTTTGATAGGGAAAACTTTCTCTAATGAAAACCAGATTTAAAAGTCCGTCGAAAACCTATTCCCATCAAAACCTGCGGAATTTTACTCAAAAGTTATTCAAGAGTTGTCAAACAACAAGTCATTTCAAATAGCGATGTATATATATATAATTGAATAAAATGAACTTTATTTTTCGAAGTATAACATTGATAAGCAAAAAAAAAAAAAAAAAAAACGGAAATTAATTATATATGACTCAAATTAATATCTTTCTGTCCGAGTGTATATGCGTGTGTATTTGACCTTTATTGTGGTCAACGAGACTGGTGTGTCTGGATATCTGTGTTTACTGGAAATATTTTAACCTATTGCACGAAGTCGGCCATTTTTATTTTCCTTCCTTTTTATTCACTGACTCTTGACCGAGAGCGCTTTCCATTGAAGACTTGACTTCCTTAATAACCCAAAGTCGACCAAATGCTTCTAGGCTAGTGACAGTGTGTAACGTTGGATGCCTGAGAGGATTGGCAGTCTATTGCTTATAAATGAAGATGGATCTTTTTTTTAATTACACTGCAAATCTTTTTAAATGAAAGAAAATACCTATGTTATATGGATAAGGAAGTTCATTCAGTTCTCGAAAGAAAAAGAGTGACGATAAGAGACATGAGGGCAACGCGGACATGAATCAGAAAAAGGTTATTTGAAGAAGGAAATCGAGGGATTATTAATGGCAGCTCAGGATCAAGCATTGCGGGCAGTCTAGGCAAATGTGAATGTTGATAGGGTCAGCACTTCAACGTTATGTTGAATGTATACAGACAGAAATGAGACGCGTCCTGGGTAAGAAGATAATCCACATCCGCGTCCTGGGTAAGACGATAATCCACATCCGCGTCCTGGGTAAGACGATAAACTATATCCGCGTCCTGCGTAAGACAATAAACTACATCCGCGTCCTGGATAAGACGAGAAAATATATCCGCCTCCTGGGTAAGATGATAAAATACATCCGCCTCCTGAGTAAGACGATAAACAATATCTGTCTCCTGGGTAAACAATAAACTACATCTGCCTCCTGGGTAAGACGATAAACTATATCCGCGTCCTGGGTAAGACGATAAATTATATCCGCGTCCTGGGTACGACGGTAAACTACATCCGCCTCCTGGGTAAGACGATAAACTACATCCGCTTCCTGGGTAAGACGGTAAACTATATCCGCGTCCTGGGTAAGACAATATACTATATCCGCTTCCTGGGTAAGACGATAAACTACATACGGCGTCCTGGGTAAGACGATAAACTACGTCCAACGGCAAGGCCTCTGATCAGGAGGTTTTCAGGAGCATGGAACCACCTCTTAATTGCTGGTGTTCCCAGGTTCACACTGACCGTGATGGTAGCATCTTTTAGGGTCCCAGCTATGGGTAAATAGTTAACTCCCAAACTGGAGTCAAAACACTATGAAAAGTTTTTAATACCAGCAATAAATTTTTGGAGGAAAAATTATTACCAGCAATACATTTTTCGAAAAAATATTACCAGCAATAAAAATCTTGATGGCATTAAATGTACCGTAAAATAAACCAAACCAGAAATGAGACTATATCACCTTGTATCAGAATTCACGTGTATAGCGCAGAATGACTATAAGTAATGGAGGCATGATAAAGTGGCTGTTGTTATTCAAACGTTTCAATGTAGTGACAAGTATTAGGAACATGAAGAAGAAAGTGCTAACCGGGTGGAAAGACAATGGAGACGTTATAGCTGAATAAACCAGATTTAGTCCTGTTGGATTAATAGAAAAAAAGACTTGCTACTTGACAGAGATCTCCTGTTTATTTGAAATGAGAACTGGGAAACAAAGAAAAGATCTACAGCTCTATTTTAACGTATGACATTTTTAAAGTTTGGGAAGGACTGGCAAAGAAAGTAATTACAGTACCAGTGATTCTTGGAGCACTGGGGTGTTGTACAAAAAACAAAACAAAAAAAAACATAGAAACAATATTGTAGACATTCTGAGATGAGGTATTATGTACACTATTTACATTATTTGGACCATTATCCTCATCTTTTTCGCCCTATTTCTTACAACGTTTCGGCTTTTCAGTATCTGTCTATATTTCTGAGATGAGATATTATGTAGACTATTTATATTATTCGGACTATTGTCCTCATCTTTGTCGCCATGACACAGTGGATAAACGCGTTAGATAGATCCAGTGGCAGGACACGAAGAGTGTGAGTTCAATACCCGGTTAAGGCAGTGGAGAACTTGGAGATGGGAATTAACAGGAGATAACTGATAACTGACATCCATTAAACATGGCACGTGGAACTAGAACAGTCTACCCCAGTGAGCGAAATAAAGGGTTCAGTTCGGCATTCCAACCATCTGAAGAAGGCCGGGGCGTACAACGGCCGAAATGTTATAATAAATATGGCGTCAAAAATGAGGAATCCGAATAATGTGAATGGTGAATATGGAAACAATATTGCAGACATTAGATTGTGATTTAGAAATAGAGCCATTGCAAAGGGCCTGTCCGCTCGAAGCAGCGAGGATACCCAAAAAAGTATTGAGTAGAAGCAGTTATTGAAAATAAAAAAATAATTGTTTTATTTTATAAATCTACAAATGATGACCTGAAAATAACCTGTGTTCGTCTCGCCCGGCTCGGCCCGGTTTTCGCACGTCCGCACGTCCGTTGAGAATGCTTCTTTCGATTGGGAAAAACACTGGTCTTATATAGCTCTCCCAGGCCCAGACACATGCTGAATATTGGCTAATACCTGCATAGTATCATTCACAGACAAATAGTCAGAGCCTTTTACTATAAGTAGAAGGTCTTCTCTCAACAGTCCACTGGGGAAGAGGACACAACTCTTGGTGCTTACAGCACCACATACAACCAACTCAAAGTCTTTTATTAGGCTGAACTGATTCTCTGTTACGCTTCCAATGCATTTTCATAGTAAAATCATTTGCAATGAATTTTCATAGTAAAATCATTTGCAATGCATTTTCATAGTAAAATCATTTGCAATGCATTTTCATAGTAAAATCATTTGCAATGAATTTTCATAGTAAAATCATTTGCAATGCATTAATAAAATCACTTCCAATGCATTTTCATAGCAAAATCATTTGCAATGAATTTTCATAGTAAAATCATTTGCAATGCATTTTCATAGTAAAATCATTTGCAATGAATTTTCATAGTAAAATCATTTGCAATGCATTTTCATAGTAAAATCATTTGCAATGCATTTTCATAGTAAAATTACTTGCAATGCATTTTCATAGCAAAATCATTTGCAATGCATTTTCATAGCAAAATCATTTGCAATGCATTTTCATATAAAAATCACTTTGCAATGCATTTTCATAGTAAAATCATTTGCAATAGAATTTTAATAGTTTCAAAAAATCATTTGCAATGCATTTTCATAGCAAAATCATTTACAATGAATTTTCATAGTAAAATCATTTGCAATGCATTTTCATAGTAAAATCCCTTCCAATGCATTTTCATAGCAAAATCATTTGCAATGCATTTTCATAGTAAAAAGAAGCCTGTTCATCCACAGTGAATTAAGGTTATGTAATGACTGTGGCCATAATGTGTAATATCCATCCCCAGCCTGGACCACATACTACAAACCCCTGTCATCCATTCTGCCAATGCACCGGTGCTAAATCTATGGACTGGCATTCAGGACACTTCTGTATCACCATCTTGTCAGTTCTGTCAGGTACGGAAGGATAAATCACCTGACAAAGTAAGTAGTGTGTTTAACATCAGGGTGACCGCTATGCTGATGTATTTTCATTATTTCACATGGTCCCAACTCTTCTATATCTGCAACACATGCTGAGAGGAGATGTTCGGTGTCCTTCAACAAATCTAACCACCACTGTGGAACTCTGGTAAGTTCCTCAATTGTCGAAATAGCATGTGTTCATCTTGTCTGGTTTTCACATGTTGAGGGCACCCACTCAACTGAGAGAAAACTAGTGTTATATAGCTCTCCCAGGCCCAGACACATGCTGACTATTGGCTAATACCTGCATAGTATCATTCACATACAAATAGTCAGTGCCTTCTACTATAAGTAGGTCTTCTCTCAACAGCCCATTGTGGAAGGGGACGCAAATCCTGGTGCTTACAGAACCACATACACACAACACGGAGTCTTGAATCAGGTTGACCCGATTCTCTGTTACATAACCTTTTTATCAGCATCCATCATTATATGCCATGAATAATAATAATAATAATAATAATAATAAACACCGAAGATCAGATATAGTCACCCTCGACACAACTGAAAATGAATGCCAAATAATCAATGTGGCCATACCTGCTGTCTGCAGTATATCAGCGAAGCAAATAGAAAAGATCAGCAACCACTCTGGCTTGAAGGTTGAAATTGCTAGATTGTAGAAAGTGCCAGAGAAAATGTTAAAGTCATCCCGGTAGTGAATAAAATATTTAGCTCCATCCCATTGTAGTTTTAAAAAATATGTCGACCAACGTTAGGGATGCTACAGCAATCTGCCTTATTTGGAACAGTAAGCATACTTCGAAAAGTACGGTATGTCTGAGGTTCTTGTTGCAACGTGACAGGTAGTATATCCCCTGTTACTCAAGACATCTACACAACAACAGTACCAGGATACATTAATAATAATAATAATAATAATAATAATAATAATAATTAAAAATCTAACTTCTACGGGAAGCAAACTGGTATGAACACCACCCAGACCCGGTTATGGAGATAGGATCTTTTACAATTCTATGGGACAACACAATACACACTGACAGAAAAATCAAGGCCAACCGCCCAGATATTGTTATTAAAGACCACAAACAAAAACGGTGCCTCCTTATTGATATGGCAGTCCCTGCTGACTGCAATGTATCTTTGAAGATATTCAAAAAGCTGTCAAAATACAAGGACCTTGAAATAGAAATCTCGAAAATGTGGCATATGGGTACATCAACAATCCCTGTTGTAGTTGGAGCCCTAGGACTGGTTGGAAAAGATTGCAGTAGACTAATTGAAGGGATTCCTGGAAGTCCATGCCTCAAGGAGATACAAAAAATTGTTCTGACAAGTACAGCCCACACTTTACGAAGGGCTTTATGTATGTAATTTTTTTTTTTTTTTGTCAGTGGAAAGTGTCATGACGCCATTTCTAACCTTAGGTCCCTGGGCGGTACCCGGAAAGAAATGTGTAAACGCCAGAAATCAAAGAAAATAAAAATAATAATAATTATATTGAAGTGATTTCTGGAAGAAATACAAAAAAATGTTCTCATGAGTGTAGCTCACACCTTACCTTTATCTATGTAATTTTTTTTTTTTGTAATTGCTCAGTGGAAAATGTCGTGATTCCTTTTCTGATCTTAGGTCTCTGGTCGGAACCCGGAAATAAATGGAAATAATAATAATATAGCAGTCCCTGCAGACTGCAATGTCTCTTTGAAGATCTTCAAAAAGCTATCAAAATACAAGGACCTTGAAATCGAAATCTCAAAAATGTTGCACACGAGAACATCAACAATCCCCATTGTAGTTGGAGCCCTCGGATTGATTGGAAAATATTTCAGTAGACTCAATGAAGAGATTCCTGCATTGACCATATTTGCCGTAGTCTCTGAATATGGAATCCAGTGAAGTCCGTAATGTCTTCAATATCAGAGGTTGGCAGTGAAGATTCAGAGAAAGTAGATGCTGTTAATTCTTTAAGTCTTCGATATCAGGTTGGCAGTGAAGATATTTTGGGAGAAAAAACAAAATGTCTGCCTTTATACACGTCGAATTGAATATTTTGAGCTTTCTGATTGGTTAACCCTTCTATTGGTGAACTATAAAATGAGTCAACTCATTTTGGCTAGCTCCCTAGTACATAGTACCCCAAAATTCTAACATCCTGTTAGCCCATGCCTTAAAGGAATTCCAAAAATTGTTCTCACGAGTACAGCCCACACCTTACGAAGAGCTTTATCTATGTAAAATATGTGTTGTTTTATTTAATTGCTCAGTGGAAAATATCATGATGCCATTTCTGACCTTCGGTCTCTGTTCGGGACCCGAAAAAAAATGAGTACACACCAGAAACCAAAGGAAATAATAATAATAATAATAATAATAATAATAATAATAATAACTTAAAGAAATCAAAATACAAGCTAATCGCTCAGACATTGTGATGAAAGACCAAAAAAACAGAATGTGCTTTCTTATTGACATGGCAGTTCCTGCAAATTGTAATCTGTCTTTGAAGATCTTCAGAAAAACTATTAAAATACAAGAATGTTGAAGTGGAAATATAAAAAATGTGGCACATAAACACATGGATAATTCCAGTTTTAGTTGGATCCCTCGGATTGATTGCAAAAGATCCCGATAATGCCTTAAATAAATACTAAAAAAAAATTCTCACAAGTACAGCCCACTCATTACGAAAGGCTTTATCTATGTAAAATGTGTGTTATCTTCAGTTGTTTTATTATTTTACAAAAATGTTCAGTGGAAAAATGTCATGTTGCCATTTCTGACCTTAGGTCTCTTGTGTGGGGACTCGGTAGGAAATGAGTATACAACATATATCAAAGGTAATAATAATAATAATAATAATAATAATAATAATAATAATAATAATAATAATAATAATAATGCTTAACGTAACCTTTCCAATATTTTTCAACACCTAAAAGAAGAGCTCGATTTAAGAAAAGAAAAAAAAAAGAAAAGAACAATGCTTGACAATGTTGACAATATTTCAAGAGTATGTCTGTCTTCTTCAAGTAATATTTTAGAAAAATAACGGATAAAATCGTTGGTTGATTGATCCAAAAGTGACTTGACCCAAAGAGTTGTGAGTTCAATCCCTGGTTACAACAGAGAGAGAGAGAGAGAGAGAGAGAGAGAGAGAGAGAGAGAGCAAAAACTTGAGTGTTGAGTGGTGAATATGGCAATAAAGATGAGGACAACAATACAAATAATGTAAATAGTGCAAATATTTAAAACATATACCAAACAATTAATTTGTAAAGTTTAAGCATTTATTAAGTAACTACAAATGTTGTACTCTTCAAGCAACACACTTTCAAATAGAGCTTAGCATTTTTCAGTCAAATGTTCGTTCGCTTTTTGGGTCTATAACTAAGTCCGCGTGCCAGATATAAATAAAAAAGAATATATCAAGTAGGCGGTCCGCGTGATAACCCGAGTAGCAGTGGGATGTATTAGTTCGAGATCAACGTAGTAAAAAACATTAAGAAATATTCCTGTGTCTAGTATTTCCTATCGTACGAAAAATGTTTTTTGAGAAAGTACTGGACTAATTTTTTATTTTTTTAAAGAGAAACAGTTTTTTTTTTTTTTTTTTTTTTAAGATACTTCAACAATTTCTGAAAATTACACAATATCAGATCTTTTTTTCTTGAATATTTTTACATATTTTTTTCTAAGCCTGTATCTAACAAAAAATAACAGGGTAATTTTAAGAGAATTACGAACTGAACCCTTTAAATTATTTGAAAGTTACCTGGATCAGAAAGGACCTGATGAAGGCCTAAGCGTTGTGATAACAGCAAAAAAGATGAGGACGCGTGTAAATAATGTAAAAAGAGGATAACGCATCATCCCAGAAATCCTGACAAAAAATGTAATTTTCTCCCGAATATCGATCTTCAGATAACGACAAAACGCTAGTTGTTTAGTTATTCTAATCTCTTGTTAAGACTTTAATTAATCTTTTCGCCATGATCCGCCATACTGCTTGCGACGAAGGAATGGCGAATCCTTCCCGCCTGAACACCATTAAAGTGTCGCAGTGGAAAAAAAATTCTTTCGGTTTCAAGATTTTAATGGAGTTGTCACACAGGTCTAACGAGCCAGACACCGTGCAGGGAAGCCAGATATCTCTTCCTGACAGCTCCAGCAGCGACTAGAGTCTTTGTCCCTCGCGAGAACCGTAGTATGAATAGGACAATTGTCTATGTCACTTAGGCAGTGTTCTCGCCTATATGACGCTATAGAGTCCGCTGCCCATCTGTTAAGAACGCCAGTTAATTCGGACGTTACAATCGATCGGCTTTTGTCAGGTGCCGAAATGAACACGCCTTGTGGCGAGACGCAGACGCGACAAATTGCATGAAAGAAACAACGTATATATTTGTCACGTGCATATTCAGAATCGACAGTTTGGTTTGGCTTGGCATAAGACCATTCGATGCCTGGCAAAAAAGCGATGTTTAGTTGTTTTGTTTCCTTAACCTAGAAATTTCATCCTCCCTTACGGCGCCATTTTGTTTTTGTTTTTTAAATGCCATGTTTCTTCAGGACATAGTTGTTCATGGTTCTCCACAATTTCTTTTTTATTTATTATCTGTAAATTGCCATGGTTTTTACGGAAAGTCAGTGGAGTAGTTAAATGCCATTTTCCTTCAGGACTTAGGTGGTTATGGACCTCCATAGCTTCTTTTTCTTTATTATCTGTGAATTGCCATGTCTTTACTATTTACATCATTCAGACTATTGTCCTTATCTTTGTCGCCATATTTATTACAACGTTTCAGCCGTTGTACGCTCCGGCCTTCTTCAGGTGGTTGGAATGTCGAACCGAACCCTTTGTTTCGCTCACTGGGGTAGACTGTTCTAGTTCCACGTGCCATGTTTAATGGATGTCAGTTATCAGTTATCTCCTGTTAATTCCCCTCTCCAAGTTTTCCACTGCCTTAACCGGGTATTGAACTCATACTCTTTGGGTCTTGTCACTTTATCCACTGTGCCATGTGTCCTTTTTTTATTATCTCTGAAGTGCGATGTCTTCTTCGGAAAGACAGTAGAATAATTAAATGTCATTCCCTTCCGGACGTAGGGGGTCATGGACCTCCATAGCTTCCTTTTCTTTATTATCTGTGAATTGCTATACATTATTATGAAAGATTGTGGAGTGGTTTTGTAAGGAACCCTTGGTTAATATTTATATGGAAGCCCATTTAGACGAAACGTGCGTCCCTAAACACAGTTCCGTAGAAAATTGCAACACTATCAAATACTTCTGAAGCAGGTATATATAAAATAAACTGTCTATATTACTGAGATTAAATATTGTACTTATTCACATTATTTACATTGTTTAGGCTGTTATCCTTATTTTTATTGCCATATTCACTACGTTTCGGCCGTTGTACGCTCCGGCCATCTTCAGGTGACATCCAGAAGCGACATAGCACTTGAAACTAGAACACTCTACTTCGGGGGATGAAATAAAAAGTTTAGTTCGAAAGTCTAATCACCTGAAGAAAGCTGAACAGTAGAACGATCGAAACGTCGTGAATATGGCAATAAAAATGATGACAGCCGTCCAAACAATACAAATAATGGAAATAAAATAAACTGTCACAACTCTTCTTCACCATACATTGGGGAAACTTGCAGAAATAATAAAAAAAGACGTATATATGAACTCAAAAGGGATCTTATACACAACAATTTATCAAATACATTAGTTATACATAGAGTACGAAACGCGTCGGCTAAGATAAATTTTCCTTTTGTTTTTATTCATATATATATATATATATATATATATATACATTACTTACATTATTCGGACTATTGTCCTCATCTTTGTAGCCATATTTATCACAACGTTTCGGCCGTTGTACGCCCCGGCCTTCTTCAGGTGGTTGGAATTTCGAACTGAACCTTTTATTTCGCTCACTGGGGTAGACTGTTCTAGTTTCACGTGTCATGTTTGATGGATGTCAGTTATTAGTTATCTTCTGTTAATTTCCCTCTGAAAGTTCTCCACTGCCTTAACCGGGTATTGAACTCACACTCTTTGGGTCCTGTCACTGGATCTAACCAACGCCTTTACCCACTGTGCCATGTGTCCTTGAGGTATGAAATTTCTGGGTATTATAAACCTAATGTCTTCAGTTACCATTTTAACAGTGCTCATATTTAATTTTTATATTTATCATTTTGGCTCTGTTTTACCAGAGCTCATATTGCAACTTTTTTGTTATCATTGCTTTTCTCCATATTTTTTTTCCCATAATTATAATATTTCTATATATATATATATATATATATATATATATATATATATATATATATATATATATATATATATATATATATTGTCTGGGAATGTTTCGAGTTTATCGTAGCGATATTTTTTTCAGCAAACGGACTCTACAAAAAGTGGTGAAACCTTTTCGAAGATACGTCACGGTCAGGCAAATATTATAATGTAACGAACAAACCCGCAATCAACACTAGAGTTTACGTTAAAAAATATTAAAACCGCCATTCAAAGAAAGCAACATTGTTTCTGTAACTCGAGGCGATCTTCTTTATATAAATATATTATTTATAAATATATATAATTCGCCTATTTAAAACCATACCTACCTCCTTCCATCCTTGAAGAAGTAGCGGACATTTTGGAGGTCAACCCAAAGTCTAATGAACTATACTCTTGCCTTTAAAGAGACAATTCCGCCGAACGGTATCGGCCGCTCCGGCGAAGACCTTATACAACTGCGCCTCGACTGAGAAAAGAACCTGTGCTGGGCGAAGAGTTACGTTTCCCACAACTATAAAAGGCCTATATATATATATATATATATATATATAATATATATATGTATGTGTGTGTGTGTGTGTGTGTATATGTGTGTGTGTGTGTGTGTGCAGGCGTGTAGAAAAATAATAAAAAACACGTTAATAAATAATCCATATATCTTTAGTAAAATATTTTTGTTTTTTATTTTTAAAAACAGTGCTCCATCCATACAGAAGTAGAGCTTAGGTTATAAATTTTTTTTTTAATAAAATTCCCCGCCCCCAAAAAAACAACTCATGTTTTTCAAAGCAATCAAACCATCAATTGAATTAAAAATTAAAAGTGAATTAAAACAAAATTTTCACTTGAGGATGAAATAATGTTATTTCTAATTCAATTTAATTTTATTTGCTATGTATTTTTTACTCTTTTAGAAACATGAGAACATTTTTTAATATTGAAATTTTTCCTTTATAAAAAATAATTATAATATTTTATATATATATATATATATATATATATATATATATATATATATTATTATTGATACGATCATATTGTATATATAATATATATTATCGTAATGCTACTTTATCATTTTTTTCAGCAAACGAGGCCCATAACAAATCCTTTTCGAAGATACGTCGGTTTTACTTAAATATTATATGGAAACATAAAACCCGCCTTCCGTCGTTTTACTAGGTTTACGTCGGACCAAAAATATTAAAACACAATAAAAACAGTAAAATATATATATATATATATATATATATATATATATATATATATATATATATATATATATATATCCCCAAATATAAAATATCGACAATCCAAAACAATACCCAAACGGTTGACCGTGTCTAGGATCAAAGTGTAGTATCTGCGCTTTTTCCGCATTGATCGAGGTGTTTTATTTAATTTCTCTGCTTTAATGGAACCCAACGAATGACATTCAATGCCGAAATGAAAGCAACCTTAGGGGAAGGTTGAAACAACATTGCCGCCTTCCTAACAAGATTACATAATTAAAATCATTTTTTTTGCTTTCCGTTACGGGCTCATGATACCCATATTGAAAAGGCCTTTTTAAGTTGTCGATCCCCGTGACGCTGGATTTAATAAATACATTGATATATATATATATATATATATATTTATATATATATAAATATTTATGTTCATATTATAATAAAATATAATATAAAAACAGTAAAATAACAACATCATATATATATTAAAAAAATATCCTTATGGTGTTAGTTTAAAAACATCCATTTACTTTTTTTCCATATCCGCTGCTTTGTTATCAAGATTGTGAAATAAAAGTCCCCCCCCCAAAAACAACTCTTTATTTGTTCAATCAGGGTCAACCGTTATAAGACACACCAAGTGTTGAAAATGTATATTTATTTTTGTGTCTATTTTAGACATATATTAACTACTTGATGAATGTTCGATTAGATTATATTTGCTCTGTATTGATTTTGTTTAGGAAATGTAACGATTTATTGAAAATTTCCCTTACTCTGCACTTGTGTATGCCATTTTTTAAATTTATATTTTTTGTTTGTTTATATTCTTTTCGTTCTTTATATATATATATATATATATATATATATATATAT
This sequence comes from Acanthosepion pharaonis, assembly GCA_903632075.3. NCBI lineage: Eukaryota > Metazoa > Mollusca > Cephalopoda > Sepiida > Sepiidae > Acanthosepion > Acanthosepion pharaonis. The sequence goes on along the minus strand of CAHIKZ030003271.1, from coordinate 951,094 downwards.
ATATATATATATATATATATATATATATATATATATATATTCGATTCTCCCGATATAAGAGACGTATGAGGAGAAGGAGATCATTTCCAGGAAACTGACAGCCCATGACTATTTTGTTTAGAATTCGATTATAGTGGTGAAGAAAATTTCGTATCCGGGACCATATCCTTGTTTTTGAATATCCGAAAATATATATATATATATATATATATATATATATATATATTGGTTTTGATCCCCAAATATACAAAAATCTTGACAATCCAAACCAATTCTCAAACGGTTATACCGTTTCATTAAATAATATATACTTCTTCAGGTTCAATGCAGCTGAATTTCCGGTCATTGATCGAGAGCTTGGATTTTATTTAATTTCCTTTTTTTCGTTAATGAGAATCCAAAGCATGACATTCAATGCATAAATGAAAGCAACCTGCGCAAAGGTGTCAAAACAACATTGCCGTCATTCCTAACAAGATTACATAATTAAAATCACTTTGTTTGATTTCCGTTCGGCTATGACGGGAATATTGAAACGGCAATTTTAAGTTGTCTCTTCATGACGCTGTTTGTTAATGAAAGACATTGATCGGACAAATTTCTTGTCTGTTGGTTTGGCTATTGAATTAAAAATTTACTTTCATTTTATAAAAATATTTTATTTGCAGGCAGACCTCACATTGCAAGCAACATCAGCTGCTTAGCGCATTTTAAACACATATCCTTATGGTGTTAGTTTAAACAGGGGCTTACTTTTTTTTCCGTATATCCGCTGCTTTGTTGAATTGACTCCCAAGAGGATGCTTCTCCGATTACTACAATCTTAATCTGTTCAAGTCTAGGGTCAACCGTTATCTTCTTCACATAATGCCACAGAAAATGTATATTTGTTTAGATGTCTAATTTAGACATATGTTAACTACTTGATGAGATGTCTAAATTAGACAACGAAACAAATATACATTTTTGTTGTACCTTCCATGTATGGTTTATAATAAATATCTATTACTCTGCTCTTTGTAGTGAGCCATTTTTAAATTGATGTTTTGAACGTTTGTTTATATTCTTTTCGTTCTTTTACATTTGATATATATATATATATATATATATATATATATATATATATATATATATATATATAAAATTCAATAAGAGAGTTGTCGGGACCGGAATTGGGTCGATATATCCGGGTTTCTCTCTTATATCCGGTTTGGTCTATTTTGTTAAGGTAAGTATGGCTCTAATTTGGGATCAGAAAATCTCTCTTATATCCGGGTTTCTCTTATATCCGGGTCTCTTATATCCGGTTTACACTTTGTATATATATATATATATATATTGTGTGTATTTAAATTTCATTCCCACACGTTTCATTAAATAATATAGATAAGTGTTTATTTATTTTATGTAAATTCTTTTCATAACATCTGATAGGTTTAATAACATTATCGTTGAACGAAGAAACAAATTGACAATATTGATCCATATTGTTTTTACTAATACAATCTAAGCTTTCGGCTTATATAAGCCATTATCAAAGATGTCAATTACAACATAGATTGTATTAATAAAAAAAATATGGATCAATATTATAATTTTTTCGTTCAACGAAAGGTTCAAAGAAATCAGATGTTAAAAAAAATTTTATAAAATAAATAAAAACACTCTATATTATTTATGAAAACATGACGAAAAAAATATATATATATATATATATATATATATATATATTATAAACGTATGACACCCTAGCAGATTTTTGGTCAAATTTTCGATAAACCGAGAACTTTAAATATATAACGTTATTGTATATTCAATTCCTGCGCGCGATGACGAATAAAGGGGTCTGGATTTTCGGTCACATTCTCGTGCATTGCAGCAATGTTTTTAGCTGAACGACGTAAACTAACACGAACTGGTGTTTTCAAACCTGCCACCGGCACATTTTTTTTTTAATTTACGAACATTTTTTCCAATTTCACTCTTGAAACTTGATCAGCATTCATGTTTATGATTGTTATGGCAATGTTTTGCTAAAGTTGTTAAGCTCAAATATTTATCGATGCGATAGGATAATTTCTATGGATATTTCATTGTCGTAGAACTTGTTATGAGCTTACTCAATCATCGTCAGATAATTCAAATAGGAAAACCGTGACATGTTTGAAGAAAATTGGATAAAAAATGAGGAAGTTGTACAAATTTTTTATTTTAAGCAGTACGAAAAACCTGATTTTTTCGCAGTTTTTTTTGCATTTTTTTGTGTGAAGCCAACGTCGCAGAAAAACCATCAAGCACACTACATAAACCTCGTAACATGAGCCATGTTTAGCTTTAACTGCAAAGAACATCAGCTCATCCAGTAAAAATGTGGGTCGCGTATAACATTGCCTTAGTTTTGAAGAAAGTCATACCCACCTTCAGTTTTATCTATTTTTCTGCCAAATCCTGGTGGGAGGCTGGAGATTGAAAAGTTGCCCTTGACCTACCTACACACGCAAACAGACAGACATACACGTGCACACAAATATTCTTATATATATATATATATATATATATATATATATATATATATAGAGAGAGAGAGAGAGAGAGAGAGAGAGAGATGTACCGTTGCTAATTTTGTTATAATTGTAATTTCACTATAAAAATATATTGTTGGTAGTTTTTAATAAAAACGTATTGCTGGTATTTTTACTATAAAATGTATTTTTATACTTTCCTGGTGTTTTGCTTTTTGTTTGGGTGGGGGGTCACTACTTCCCCATAGCTGGGACCCTAACAGGTGCTACTACTCCGAGGCAGGGTGAACCTGGGAAGAACAGTAATTAAGGGGTGGTTCTCAAATGCTTCGACCTCACGGAACCTAAAAGACTTTCAAAAAGAAACTTAACAAAAAAACTCTTCATATGTCCAGGAATATTTAAAAGAAATACAATAAAACGAACTTTTGAATGGGGTAGTTAAATATTTGATATAAACTTTAAAATAAAAAGTAAAGTCCTTGTCCCTTGCACCTTGTCTATATACAATATGTAAAGCTTCAGTAAATTATAAATTTTATAAGGCTGTGCAATAAGGCTTTCACTGGTCACTGGAATGAAAATCCAATTCTATGATTTTGAAATTTAAACCTAACTTTTTAAGCTTGTTTCCTCAAAAAATGATAATGATTTGGGAGAAAAAAACTATTTTGTGTCATCATTTATCATGTTAAACCCTAACTTTCAAAGTGAGTGCAATTTCACGGTTCCAAAATCAACCTGCCCTATTAGACACTATCTCCACCTGTGGCAGTTTGAGCAACTCACAAGATAAGACTTTCATTCATGATGCATTTTTTCAGGTTGATATTCCCATGAGAAGCCAGGGCTGATGGAAGATGGATGTTTTTATTGTCACCATTTCTAAACTGATTGCCAACTAATGTTAGAGAGCTTAGTCTACCTTGCCATTTAATGCATAGCTAGTGGGGAAGAGATGGATTCATATCTTTCTCAAGATTATATGTGTGAAAGTGAATGCAATGAATGTAGTTGGAATTCAAACTCAGCTTGTCAATTTCTCTTCCCTAACCATTAACCATTATACTACCTGCACATCCGATGTTTTATACACATTACTTTTTGTTTTATGAATTTTGTAAATTTCATGTAAGAAATTATACCATTGGGCGATATTTATCAATACTGTATGCTGTTTAGTAAATAATACTATTTTAGAATAGTCTGAACCGGTATGATACCAAATGCTCAGTGACAGATAAATTAGTTACTAAAAATTTGATAAAAAACATATTAAATATGTCATTATTTAGTTAATATTGTTATACTAATTATTTTAGTATTTTTAACATAAATTTGATTTAATTGGAATAGAATTTTATTAAACGATGTCTTTCAATGTGAAGTTTTTTTTTCCGATAAGTAAAAACTGTGTAAACAAAACTGTAAAAGATTACAAAAAAGCCTACTCAATGAATAAGATTTGTTAGATGATTTGTTAGATCATAATTAATAAAAACAAAAAATAGATAAAAGTATATATAACACCATAGTACTCCTAGACACAAATTATAAGACAATTTTTTTAAAATTTGCATTGTTTATTGAAATTGCACTACTGCACTCGATAACAAATTACATCATAATAAAGGCAAATTGTTCAGTATAAATTACCTTTGATGGTACAATGATTTAGTAATAATGTACTTGTGCCATGCATCTTGTCCATATACAATTTGTGAAGCTTCAGTAAATTATAAATTTTATAAGGCTGTGCTCTAAGACTTTCACTGGTCACCAGAATGAAATTCCAACGCTGCGATTTTGAACCGGAACTTAATCTTTTAAACTCGTTTCCTCAAAAAACGATAACAATTTGGAATAACATATTTTATATATTTATTTACCAAGTCAAAGCCAAATTTTCACATTGAGTGCAATACACGGTTCCAAAATCGACCTGCCCTAATACTAGATTTAGTTTGCCTTTATTTTTATTTTACTCGTTCAAATCTCATAGTTCACTGTGCTAATATTTAGTGTACATGAGTGCAAGTATGGCACAAGGCCAATAATGGGGAAAGGGGAAAGTTGGTCATCATCTGCCTTATACTAAAAGTTAACTAGCCACAATCACTGAGCCAGTCATGCTGCAATAATCCTAACGCCAAAACGACGCATTCTTACTTACCATTTTTTACTACAGCCACCATAATACCTCAGAGACTCCATAAAGTCCTAACTAGTCCTCATATGTACAACTTTGTCTGTGGGGTGTTGGGGGGGGGGCGGCGGAAAATACTAAAACTACTTTACAAATTTATAAACCCCAATGAATATTTACAATGGTAAACAAAATTTATTTACAAGAAACAAAACAAAGCAGTATTAGTAATAAAACTTCCCCCAATCACAGAAATATCAGTTAACCGGACGAAATTAATGCGGAATTTAGATAATGAAAAAAAATCACTCCGACGACCTAACACTCAGAGTCCATCCTGGGTATAATGATAAACTACATCCACGTCCTGGGTAAGACGTTAAACTACGTCCAACAGCAAGGCCTCTGATCAGAAGGTTTTGAGGAGCGTGGAAACCACCTCTTAATTGCTGGTGTTCCCAGGCCCACCCTGACCCGGGGTGGTAGCACCTGTTAGGGTCCCAGCTATGGCCAAATAGTTAACCCCGAAACTGGGGTGAAAATGGGTTTTAATACCAGGAATACTTTGTAAAAAAAAAAAATATTATCAGCAATAAATTTTTGTAGAAAAAAAAACTATTACCAGCAATACATTTTTGAGAGAAAAAATATTACCAACAATAGTTTAAAAAAATAAACTATTGCCAACAATACATTTTTGAGAAAAAAACTATTACCAACACTACGTTTTTGAAAAAATATTACAACTAATACATTTTTGAGGAAAAAAAGTATTACCAGCAATACTTTTTTGAAAAAAATTATTACCAGCAATACAATTTTGAGAGAAAAAATATTACCAACAATAAGTTTAAAAAAAAAACTATTACCAGCAATACATTTTTGAGAAAAAAAATATTACCAACACTACGTTTTTGAAAAAATATTACCACCAATGCATTTTTGAGGAAAAAAAAAGTATTACCAGCAATACTTTTTTGAAAAAAAATTATTACCAGCAATACATTTTTGAAGGAAAAAATTGTTACCAGAAATAGATTTTTGACAAAACAAAATATTACCACCAATAAAAACTTTGTCGGCATTAAATAACCCATTGAGGTTGATATGCCGTAAAACACAACAAACGAAACGAAACGAAACGAAACGAAACGAAACCAAACCAAACCAAACCAGACACTCAAAGAAACACAGCCTCGCAACAAATTTGAAAAATCACACCGGAAAAGCGAAAGGCATATAGCATCTCTAGTTCATTGTGTTAATTCTTTCAAAAAACAATAATTTTATGACGTAACAATAATTTTATGACGTAACAATAATTTTATGACGTAACTATAAACTTACGTACCAAGATCAGAAACTAAATGACAATATAACGCCAGTCCGGCTCGCCTAACGTGTTTCAACATAAGACTTCGCTAAAAATTTCTCTAGGTTAGGCAAGTTGAAAACAAGTTTTTTCGTTTCATAAACAAAGCGTCGAAAGGCATACGTAGATAACAAGTCGGAAGAGTTGAAGACGTTTGATAGGGGAGGTATTGGGAGCTTCTGGTCAGAACGAAAGCAATACAAATCAACAGGTTTAAATGCTTTATTTTGGAAAGTCGGAGGCACAGACATATATATTTATATATATATATATACATAAACATAAGAAGAATTAATTTACAGAAAGAAACAAGAACCATCCCCTGGGATACGATAACTTATTCTGGCTTCTTTCTGGATACTTTTTCTTGAACTTCCTTGGCTTAATCTCAAGTTTTGATCTCAGTCACGGGTGCTTTTCTATTCTTCATTCGCCAAAAACCCGGACCCCTTCTTATCTAAAAACTTCCCGGTTTATTCATGTCCATTTTCAGCAATATAGCAGTCCTAGTTCAAAAGGGAGGGTCAGTATAATAGTATTTATTTATTGTTGATTTTCGAGGAATTTGCCATTGTATGAGAACGGCAAAAAACTATAAATCAAAAAGGATAAAGCTCTGTAGATAAAACCATGGCGATAAAAACAAAAAATGGCGATAACTTGGATACCGCCTACCAGAAGCCATTTTTCGATAAGCACACCTCATCTTCTTTCACTGACTGGTGGCAAATTTCAGGCTTTGCGGATATCGACAACTTGATCTTTTTTCGTAACTCGGAAATCGTTTCTATGCTCGACGCCCAAGCAAAGGATTCAGAGTCGACCTTTTTTCCTGATGAAGAAGCTACGAACTCTTTCGGTACGGACTCTGATAACAAGTCAACGGCCTCCTGTCTTTCTCTTGGTCCCGTAGAACTGAACCATGTAGTGAGAGCACCTAGACCTTCTTTGATTACAGAAAGCCAAGATGACAATTTCTTGAGTCGCGCTTCTGTATTCAGATCATCAGAGAACCCCAAAATATGCCTGTCTCTAACTGGACCTTGTAGAGTGGTTCCTGCCGACAGGTACAAGGCTCGTGAAACAAACTCTCTGCTCATTTTCGGAAGTTACGAGCCAGTTCCGCTAGTTCTTTTCCCGACAGAAGCCATGCCAAAAGCCCAAGACACAGTCATTCAACAAAATGTTGGAGGTAGCTGGAAAAATACTATGCAAAGCTTGCGAAATTTTTTCTGTTCTTGTTTGTGAGAACAAAAAAAATGAAGGTTGCTTTGAAAATCCAAAGAACTTTAAAAAGTTTTTTTTTATTTAATTTTGTCTTGATTGTCTCCAAGATTTCTCTTAAGAAGTTTCATAATTACTTTTTCTTTCTTTCTTTCTTTCTTTCTTTCTTTCTTTCTTTTTTCTTTCTTTCTTTCTTTCTTTTGTTCAACCAATCTTCCTTTATTTTTTACCTATCTTTCTTTCTTTTTTCTTTCTTTATTTTTTAGCCAATTTTCTTTCTTTCTTTCTTTCTTTCTTTTGTTCAACCAATCTTCCTTTATTTTTTACCTATCTTTCTTTCTTTTTTCTTTCTTTATTTTTTAGCCAATTTTCTTTCTTTCTTTTGTTCAACCAATCTTCCTTTATTTTTTACCTATCTTACCTTATCCATCATTCTTTCTTTCTTTCTTTCTTTCTTTCTTTCTTTCTTTCTTTCTTTCTTTCTTTCTTTCTCCTGTCCTTCATCCCTCCGATTTTCTTAAATTTCATTCATTTTTCTCTTTCCGTTTTTCTCATCTTTCTTTCTGCTACTGACTGCTAGACTCTATGCGTACAATATTTTAATCTGTCTCGGAATTTACTTCCATTTCTCTCACACACACACTTACAAACACACACACACACACACACACTCTCTCTCTCTCTCTCTCTCTCTCTCTCTCTCTCTCTCTCTCTCTCTCTCTATATATATATATATATATATACCAGGTCATCCCATAAGTTCTGACCGAATTTTAACTTTTGTTAAAATGAACGAAATTTAAAGAGTATTTTATAATGTCTGATAGAGCTGAACATTATTTTTATGTTTAGATGAATTTAAACTGATCAAATTTTATTTCAGAGAACAATAAAATTAAATTTTTTTTGGTTAAAACCCTGCTAACATGGAAGTACCCAAGAATCATTTGAGGCACATAATGCTTTATGAGTTCAAGAAAGGAAACTCAGCAGCCGAAGCGGCTAGAAACATTCACTCAGTTTATGGAGAGGAATGTGTGAATGAAAGAACTTGCAGAAGATGGTTTGCAAAATTCAGAGGTGGAGATTTCACCTTTGAAGATGAAGATCGAACCGGACTTCCAGTTGAGTTTGATGAAAAGCTTCTTAAAGCAGCCCTTGAAGAAAATCCTGCTTTATCAGTTGAGGACAGCGGCTTGGTAAAAGGGAAGGAGCCCAGCCACAACCGAGAAGGGAACTTCATGGGCAAAAGGTACTTCTTTCAATCTGGTGGGATCGCCACTTTGAATTCTTACCACCTAAATGTAACAATTAATGCTCAAATATACTGTCAGCAATTAGAGCGTTTGAACTAAGCTTTGAGGAAAAAAAAGACTTGCTCTAGTGAATCGAAAAGAGATGATGTTTCATCAGGATAATGCGGGACTCCACACAGCAAGAATCACGTCACAAAAGATCGAAGAACTTGGTTGGGAGAAAATTCCTCATCCATCTTATTCTCCCGATCTTGCTCCTTCAGACTACCATTTGTTTCGTAGCTTACAGAATCATTTGGAAGAAACAGCTTTTGTAACACAGGAAGAGGTTAAAACTGACATTTGCGAGTTCTTCGAATCAAAGCCAAAAGAATTTTACAGTAATGGAATTAGCAAGCTTGTTAATAGATGGAAGGAAGTCATAGATAACCAGGGAAAATACATGGTTGATTGAATCTGTAATTAAATGTAACATTTGGTCACTTGTTTTTTTTATTCAAAATTCGGACAGAACTTATGGGATGATATATATATATATATATATATATATATATATATATATATATATATATATATATATATGTTTCACTTGAATTAATTATTTAATGTCAGTTTCTGGACGATGACATTAATATGATTTAATAATGCAAATAGAAATGATTAGAATTCATTGATATTAACTTTTTTGAATCTGATCAATTTTGTTTTAAAAGTTTCACTTGAATTTTATTGGCTGTTTAGACAAATTATATCATAGACCATCAAAATCAAATCATTATTTTCATTTTACAAGTTTTTTTTGTTCACAATTCTCTCTAAGAAACACGTGGTCTCCTTACCTAGTTTTCTTTCCTTACCTCGCTTCTGGGTTTGAAAATTCCATTCCAAAAATCAATGTGATTTCGGATAGCTGATAGGTTAATCAAAGAATCTTTTTTTTCTAAAACAAACCACCTTTTAAAGTCTATGCCTGTGAGTCGGTTCAAGGATTTGCCTATTATACACACTGGATTTCCACTAGTTAATTCGGATTTAATCTTCTGGATAATCTGAAATCTAACTTAATTTTTCGAACATAATTTTTTTAATTCATTTCTTAATTTTTTTAGATTTAAATTTTTTTAAATTTCATTTATTTATAAGATTTATTTGTTTAAGTTTATTTATTTCATTTATTTATATTTTTAGATCATTAATTTTTTGAATTTTTAATTATTTTAGTTCTTTTTATTTGTTTATTTTTTATTTAATTAAACTTTTAAATTTTAATTAATTAAAAAATTATTTTTTAATTAATTAAAAAAATACAAAATTTTTTTTTCTCCATTCCTCTTCAAAACGTTATAAGAATAGTGAATATTTTATTTCACTCTTCTCATCTCTGTGTCATCAAACTCTACAATAATATCTGTTATCAACCGAATACCGCTAATCCTCTCCGTGGATCTGTTCATTCTGTACAAGTGGGTTCACTATTTATCGTATTACATTTCTGCTGCACCTTGCTGGTACCCTAAATATTTGGCCTTGTGCCAAATTACCGAAACTGAGGAAAAGTGAGGTTTGCTTAGTTGGCAAGATGTTTATATGTTCTTAGTTGTGTACCTGTTTCGGCATTTACCCTTCTTGTCGGTTGAGCCGGCTCCGTGGTAAACTTGCTTTTTAATCCCCGCACTAAATATGTATTAAAATTTACCGAAATCGTCATATTTCCGAGTAAATGTACATGCTGAACTCGAAATAACAATTAAATTATGATAAAACCTACCGTTTTGAAGTTATCGACAAGAAAAAATCGTACTTAGTTGCGGTCATTCGTCCGCCATTACTGGCATTCTTTTTATTGCACTTCCGGTCGCGTAATCATAATTTTTGGCCTATTTACTGCTTTTACTGCTCTTACTCGTCGAAATTACAACGCACTATCGCAAAGCAATGACAAGAGAAAACTTTAAACAAAAACAAATTAAATAATACAATAAAAGCTTAATTGTTAATTCGAGTTCAGCATGTACATTTACACGGAAATATGATGATTTGGGAAAATTTTAATAGATATTTAGCGCGGGGATTAAAAAGCAAATTTACCGGCTCCGTCAAACGAACCTGCTGCACCGGAACGGAAGCTGATTCTGCTTAAAAATCCATTAATTCTTGAGAACATACTTTGTTCATTCGGACCTGAAAATCCACCGTAGGAGTTTCAGTGGGAATTTGAATTGAAAAGCAGAATCTCCAGCCGTAACACACACTTTTAGGATTGTGCAATCCATTTTGAATTGAGAGTTTCCTTCTTCTAGACTGATTGCCACACAAGGACAGAGTAGACCTGGGAACAATAGCAATTAAGAGGTGGATCTATGCTCCTCAAAACCTCTTAATCAGAGGCCTTGCTGTTGGATGTAGTTTATCGTCTTACCCAGGACGGCTGTTGGACGTAGTTTATCGTCATACCCAGGACGGCTGTTGGGCGTAGTTTATCGTCATACCCAGGACGGCTGTTGGACGTAGTTTATCGTCTTACTCAGGACGCGGATGAAGTTTATTGTCTGTTGTAGAGTAGTTTTTACAGTG
>CAHIKZ030003271.1:815000-935000 GCA_903632075.3 Acanthosepion pharaonis | reverse complement strand
CGACTTAAGTCGTTTTTCGACCAAAGTCATGACTTCGGGAACCAATTAACGACATAGGGTGTAGTTATTATTTTTTTCACCTACCCACAAGACGAAATTTTAATTTAATTTTATTTTTCCATAAACAAAGCGTGTACTTTAACCGTTTTTTCATGACAATTTTCCACTGGTCACAAGGCATTATTAATTTTTTTTTCATTTGAATTGATTTATTCAAAGAATAATTTATGATTTATCCAAAGAATAATGTCATAAAATGTTATAAAGAAAAAAAAAAGAATTTTTCTTTTTACCAAAATGTTTGTCTTCTGATGGACTTAACTTTCAATGTAAATCTAACTAAAAATATAAAAAACAAAATCTGTCTGAAAACGAAACGTGATTATAGAGAAACGTTTTTCTTTTGTCTTTTTAGTTTTTTTACAGACATTTATTTTTTATTTATTTATCGGAATTTTTACACACAGACAAGCGTATGGTTGCAAGAAAGAAATACGACAACAGCAGAAATAGATTTACGTGATTTATTTCAATAGGAACGTGTGGTTTTGGGACAGCTACCTTGTGGGATAGTTCATGAGCCGGCTGCCGACCTGGGTTGATCTCTCATAGTAGTTCTCACTGGTTGGCGTGGCGCTCCTCCTGCTGACAGTTGCTGACTGGCCGTGATAGGTCTCTTCCTTGGCCTCCTGTTAACTGCTGCTGACTGACCGTGACAGGACTCTTCCCTGGCCTCCTGTTGACTGCTGTTGTACTTCACCGTGTGACCCCTTTTATGGCGTTTTTTATGGGTTAACAGGCTCGAAAAACGACGCGAGTATAATTAGGAGGGAAGCATTTTTATTGGTCGAAAAATAGAAACACTTTAAAATATTATTTTATTTTTCGACCGGAACTCGTGCGTCAGGCTTATGCGTAGACGACGATAATGGTCATTTTGTGACGGGGCCTTGTCCCGTTGACATCCGGCTCTCGCTCTTAAGTATGTTAGTTTATTTACCTGCAAATCAGCCGAGATATGTCTTAGTTTATTTTATAACACAGGTCAGGGTTGCGAGATTAAAAATTTTATCTAAAGCCAAAAAATACGTATAAAAAGCCAGAAAAAAAGCCAAATTATTATTTTTTTTTTTTTGGTATAAAGCCAGAAAAACACTAAATAAACATATGAGATTTTATTTATTAATATGTAGTTGGATTTTAGACGTCTTATAATAAAACCACTTTATTATTTCTTCAATTTTAAACATTTGTATAGTGATTTTTTTTTAACTGTATATTCGGAAATTTATTTAGAGAACAATAATCAAACAAGTGTGAATCGCTGGAAAATGTTTATTTTTTTATTGTTTTCCTTTTGAATTTTAATAATAATTTACTTTATGATTAAAAATGTTTTAAAATAAATTTCATGAAATTTAAATTTTTAATTGAAAATTTTTTTTTTTTTTTTTTTACCTAACTTAAATCTAATGATAGAATAATAATCGTTTTATTAATTTTTTTTAGTATGTGTATATCCGTAAGACTTTTTTTTTTCATTTAAAGAAGTTATGAAAGAAAAATCAGAGAAGCGGGTCGAGCATGTGAAAGACGGTCATTATTTATTTATTTATTTTGTTATATGATAAAGAATTATGGAAGAGAAATTTGACACAGGCTTGCAATAGAATCATTATTGCTTTTTTTTTTTTTTAACAATAAATTTCTGGGTCCCTTCCCCTTCCTGGATTAAGGATATGATGACAAAAAGGACCGAAATCTCCTAAAATTCAGGCGCATCACTGAGAATAAAAAAATTGTAGCATATCTGTAATATACTGTTTATTTTTTCATGTAGGAAAAAAAGTCAGGAAAATTCAAATCAATTCTCTGGCGCTAAACCAACATGAAAAAAGACAGATTTCAGAAATTTCGCGAAAAAAAAGCCAATCTGGCAACCCTGATTACAGGTATGCATGTCAGTGGCTACGCTCTCCATTCATAATTGGCGGTTTTCTCCACTTTTTTAAAAAAATTTCCCTTGTCAAGAATTTGAATGGAAAACGTATTTAAAGGGAGAAAACTCGTGTACGGTGCATGAGGAAAGATGTTGCTATGACAGACAATCCAACGGGCTCATTGCTACATCGCACGGGACTTAAACAAAATACTTTTAAGTTTTAATACTAAAATAGCAATATTTAGTTTATTCTTAATGCAAAGAAAACATCAACCAGTTTATGTAACATCGTAAATTCCAAAACAAGTGCGTGGAAATTGGTTAATTATTTTTAAAACGTTGTAAAAGATTTTACTACGAGGAACAGTTCTTAAATTAAAAAGACAAATAAATTAGACTTTTTTTTTTTAGATGACGTTTTTTATGACATTTTAAAATTTTCCGTACGTTATTATTTGAGAAACATTTTATTTAAAACTAAAAGAAAACTGTAGTGTGGAGTCTTATTTTCTTTTTGGAAAAGAGTCACTGAATTATTAATCAAAAAAAGAAGGTAAAAATAATTCTTTTATTTGCCGCTACTAGAACTTTCACGATTTTATTATAAAAATTTTATTGTGGCATTTTAAAGTTTTTAAAAACTGATATAACATTTTTATATCAGTTTTTAAATGCCACATTTTTTTTTTTTTTAGAATAGACCCGTGGAAACCAGGCCGATTTAAAGTGCTACACAAAAAAAATTAAATAAAAATAATTTAAGGAAAATTAACATTTTTATTCTATTTTTTTATTTACTCTGCAAACAATGTCATACTCTGTTACGATATTTTAGAATTAGAAATAAATACTCTGCACACGAAAAAAAAATGCGTAGGGGAAAATTAAGCGAATATTTAGACTGAAACAAGTTGTCTTCCATGCTTATTTTGTGTGTGTGTGTCGGTGTCGCAAGAAACGGAAGTGACGTCAGATCACGTGACAGGCCGGGAATTTTAAAACTTGTTTGCGAGTAAATACTATGGAAGAAAATGGCGGAGAGTACACAGTCTCTGGAGGAAACCCAGTTAACGTTGCTAAACAAGCAGATCCAAATCGTCTGCGACGGTAAGTTGGAAGGAAATTATTAACAATTGGCCGGGCTTCTTGATCTGCTCCAGATCGTCGTCTGTCACGCCATTAGGCTTCATTTTTTTTAAAAACTCTATACAGTGTTTTGTTGTGAAGTGATGAACAGCTTTCAAATTTACTCTTTTGAAATTAACCCGATAAGTTTTTCTTTTGTGCGTTTTTTTTTTTTTTGGTAGACTTTTTTCTGTTTCTTTGTGTTTTCTTTAGCGATCGCTTTCTTAAGATCTTCAGTTAATATTCTCCTCGAAAAATATAATATAAAAACATATTACAATTACATTATTTAGTGATTGTAACGATGTCACCCGGCAACCAAAAAAAAAAAAAAAAATGTCAGTGTTTTTTTAGTTGTTGAAAACTGTTTTTCTTTGGTAAAAAAAAAAAATCTTTTAGTTTTTACGAATTTTACCTTAAAAAATGCCTAAGATCAATCTACACATAATTGTTAGAAAATTGTTAACAATAAAAAAAATAAAAAACAGAATAAAAAAAAAATAAACAAAAAATGTTGGCAATTTAAAAGAAAAGACATTTTTTTTAATGTTAATTTGACTCATTGAACGTTAATTTTTTTATAGACTCGCGGGTTGATTCGGTAAAAAAATGTTTATAATATAAATTATCACCTTTAATTCTGAAGATAGGTATTTTGCTCGTTTTGATCATCGATTTCTGAAGAATTTGGTATAATTCTAGAGATTGATTAATTTTATAATTTTGTCAGTTGTCACAAATGTTTGTGAATCGAAAGCAGACGTTCAACGTTGTAGCCAGTGTTACATTTTATTGAACATTTGCTTTTTGTTTTGTTTTGACAATTTTTATTTTCTTGTTCTTTTGCATTTGTTTGTTTTTTCTTTAAAAAAATTAACAGTTTTAAAAGATTTAAATCACATTTGATTTTTTTAAATGCGAATTTTTCCTTTTAATGTTTTATTTTCAATTTTCCTTAAAAAATGTTTTAGTCTTTTAAGTCCTGATGACAAATACACGACTTTAATTTTTGAGTTGAAAAATAAACCCCAAAATTATGAAAAAAAAATTTTTTTCTAGTTGACAAGTGTTTATTTTCCCTCCGTTTTAAAAGTAAAAAGTATTTGAATTTATTATATATTTTTGATCTGAAGCTTAAACATTAAAAATAAAATCTAATGTTTTTGCTAAATTCTTTGTGAAGAGAAAACTTGTATTATTCAATTGGTAATTTAATAAATGAAATACTAAAAGTTTTTCATATTTGTTTGTGAATTGAAATTTGTCATTGAATATATCACCCTAAGAAAAATCCCCTAAAAAAAAAAAAAAAAATTTTTTGGTGGAGCCTATTTGAAGCGTTTTAGACTTATCATTCATCCTTACAACACACACACACACACACACACATATATATATATATATATATATATATATATATATATATATATATATATATATACAGTACTTAATGGAAAGTGCTCAATGTCAGTGATAGAGCTAACATATTCAGTTGTATGGATATGAGTTTGTGACCCTGGGTTTCACGCTTTTGTGATCATCAGATAAACTGATTTATTTTTTAAAAATTGAATCTATGCTTGTTTGTGTTTGATTATGTTTGCCACCACCAAACTTAATCAAAAAAACAGTTTTTTTTGTGTGTATGTGTGCAATATTTTGACTTTAGAAACACAGAAGTCAAGATCCCATTCACATCCACACATGAAACGCTACCACGCTAAAAATTACAAAAAGACCATCCTAAACAATGGCAACATAGTTCACAGTAAGAACTGAATTTTAACTATCTCTTGTATCCCCTGTTACTACTAATAAGCACGCACACATTTACTAACTCTTTCACACAACCGATGACCCACCTGTCCAGATTCAAGTTATATTTATTTTTGAAAAGAAACATATAACAACATTTCACTGTTTCTCACATACTTACATAAATTATATTTATTTCTTCTTAATTATCCCTAAAAAGGAAATAAAATACAAATTCGTAAAAAAAATATTCAATACGAGTAATGTCACTCATAACTCATGTCTGTCTCTCATAAATTTGGTTTAACTAAAGTTCATTTTTCTCTTCAAAAACTAATATCACTTGTATTTGGGCAGGTTGGTCATCAATATTTTACACACGACTCCTTAATTGTTACACTGAAAAAATTGTACTTTGATTAAATGAAAATTACTTACCATATAATACATACTACTTAGAATACATTCCTTCTTGCTGTCAATTTTGATGGCACGGGTATGCAAGTTTATAAATAATTTGCATATAAACATGAACAGAGATTGGAATTGAGTTGTGAATTGTCTTAGAAAAGTTTACATGACAAGAACAATACTCTGCAAGTTGCAATGAATTTCTGGCTTTTTCTAATCTTCATTTGCAAACAGACAAATTATGTCCGATTTTTAGTGAGTCTTTTGTGTATAGGTAATTTTATTGGACATTGATATGTATGATAAATACATTGTCACCTGAAGATGGTAAGAGACTGAACCAGTCAAAATTTGATAAACAAAACAGATTTAGTGATATCACTCACTGGAAAATAGGTAAAAAAATCCCCCCCAAAAAAAAAAATTGATATCTAGATTAAATTTAATTTCTAATAAGAAAAATACTTTGCTGTATTTCAAAATGAATTTTGATTGCAATGATTTTTTTCTGATTGTCAGTAAAATCGATAAAATCGTCCATATTTACAAATCTGTCAGCACAACATAGTCAGTTAGGTAGGTGCCATGCTTAGGTGATCATGTATCTTTCGATACATGACTGATGAGGCAGATATTTTCCCCACAGTAGGTTGCCATTTCTTTCTGTGGTAGACCAGTTGCCATCCATTGCTATAGGACCCAGTCTGTCCTGCTATTTACCCATAGCTGGGGGAGAGAAAGAGGATTTATACCTTTCCCAAGGGAAGTTAGTACTTTAGTGAATGTAATGGATTTAACTGGAAGTTGATTTTTGATTGCTCAATCTGAACCACCATCCATTACTCCACTGTACCTCTTCAGCACAGCATAATTCTCTTTTTATTTCAAAAAAAAAAGTATATTTTCTTTTATTTTTTAATAAAGCACAACATAATTCCCTTTATTAAAAAAGAAACCTTAAAAAATAAAATGTACTTTTTCTTAACTGTTATTTTAGAAAAGTTAACTGATTTAAAATTTACTTAACCTTAATTGAAACAAATATTTCTTTTAGTTTAATAATTGAAGGAAAACATTTTTTTAACACAGAGTTGCATGTTTTTATGAAGTATGGACATAAAAAAATGTTTGGAAAATTTATCAAGAGGAGATAATTGTTATAAAATTACATGATGACTACAATGTAAACACTTTTTATATAATTTTGACTACCTAGTAATCTTTAAAATTTTAAATATATTCTAATATTTTATTGAATTGTAGGTACTTTGGTTTCATAGTTTTACTTATGAAGATGCTTGTTGAGGAAACATTAGAAAATTACCAATAAATTTAAAATTTTTTGATAATGTTATTGTGTATGGATCTATATTTACAAAAATCAGCTAGTTTATACAGACACAAAAAAAAATTAAAAATTCATTTTAAAATAATGGGTGTTGATGAACTGTTGTAAGCTTTTTCATTTATGATTAGTAAATACAGTTTTTATTTAATAACAATATCACTTCACCATTACAAATTAATACAAAATTTTGAAAATTATAAATTATTCTCAGATTTAAAAAAAAAATGCAAACAATTCTTGTAAAAATTCATTATTCGTTGAAAAAAATTTGTTTTCATAAGCCAATAATAGGTATCTCACTATCTAAGGTTTAAAATGAATTTGTAAAAATGAATAATTTTTCTCAAAGTTTTTATTTTAGTTTTTATTTCATGCTAATAGTTTAAATTTGATATCTCCAAATAAGAAAAATACTGTGCTGTATTTAAAAACTAATTTAAATTGACTGGAAGAAGTTTTTTTGTTTTGTTTAGTTAAAATTAGTGATAATTTTTTTTTTTTTTTCTTAGTTTTTTATTTTATTTTCTGTCACTACACTGTAACTATTTTTATTAAAAAATCTTTCAAAAATAAAATAAACTTTTCTGAAACTGAAGATTAGTTGTTTTAAAGTTTACTTAATTGTATTTGAAAGAAATATTATTTCCTTTAAGTTTAAAATATCAAACGTAGGTCCTGTTTAAACTACCTTCAAGCTAGATGTGCTTTAGACTGCATTGCCATACGAGACTTCAAAGCAAAGTTCAATCTATCAGTGAGGTGTTTGACAGCTTGACCGATAGGTGGAAGTTTATCTAATTTTTTTCTACAGTGGACATCTGTAAAAATTATGTGAGGAAAAATTAACTTGAGGGCCATTTTTATATAATTTTTAACTCCCCAATAATCTTAAAAATTAATGAAAATATTCTCTGTAATCTAATATTTTATTGAATTTTAGGTAAGTTGCTTTTAAATTTACAATAGTTACTGCTCTTATTTTCTGATTATGTTGTATTTACAAAAATCGGCATGTTTGTACACACAAGAAATATTCAAAACTTTTTTAAAAATATTGGGGGTTGATGAATTGTATCAAGCTTTACCATTTGTGATTAGTAAATATAGTTTTTACTTAATAACAATATCACCTAACAGGTACAAATTAATACAATAAATTTAAAAGATTTAAAACTTTATAAATTATTCTAATTGAAATTTTAAAAAAATGAGAATTCTTATAACAATTCATTATTTATTGAAAAGATAAATTTCTTAAGATAATATAGTGTCCATAATATATTAAGCAATTAAAAACTTATTTAATTAAATGATGTCTTAGTTTTATTGCATTTTTTTATTTTATGATTCAGTAATTGTCAGTAACTGGAGGTCCTGTTTTACAAAACAAATTGATGATTTAAATTCTTCTATGAGTTCTGCATGTAACTAATATAAACATTAAGTGGTACAAAAAGATTTCTTGGAATTAAAAAGGTGGTGGTGGTAGGGGTAACAGATGTGTGTGTGTGTATGTATGTATGTATGTGTATATATATATATATATATATATATATATAATTTTTTTTTTTTTTTTAACAAGATTTTATTAAAAATAAAATTTAAAATTTAATTCATTTGTAAGTCTTGAAAATTTCATTAAAATCTGACAATTATTTGATTTTTGCAATTTCCAAATCACTGTGTTTTTTTAAAGCAAAAAGATGCTCAAATTTGACCTGATTTATGGCCCTCCTTTGGTGCCAGAAAAACAAGATTTTTAATCAAAATTTTGAAGGTTCTAAAAAGGATTAGAAAAGTAAACTTTTATATAAAAAATCCTTTAGTTTTTCCTCTTAATAATAACAATGATTTTGAAGATAAAACTTTAAGTATTGGGCATCTTTTTATCATGTATGCTCATTTTTTAATTAATCTTTGAGGTACCTATATATATATATATATATATATATATATATATATATATATATATATATATATATATGGGTTATCCCATCTCAAATCAACCAACGGTTACAGATGACCCTCTCAGTAAAATATGAAAATTCAAAGGTGTTCCTTGATCAAAATTATTGATAAATCACAAATATATGATCTATACCTTTTAATACTTTTTAAATCATTTTGGAATTTCATGTATGTTTTGTTTTACTAAATAAGGCTTTCAATGAACTCCTGGCATTCATAACTCCAAGGATATTGCACGTACTTATTTAAAACTTGGTGATAATAGTTAATGTTTGTTGTAGATTACAAAAATATAAAACATTTCAGGTATGACTTATATACTTTGATTTTTAAAAGAAGATGCTACCCAATTTGAGAGCTTCTCATTTACAAAGTATGTCAGATATAGCATCCAAGTTAATTTTCCAGTGATTTATGACTTAAAGAGATTATTTCTATACAGTAAACTTATTAATTTCTCTTATTAGAATGTCAGTACAGGTATATCTCACCCTACGCCATTCATTGGTACTAAATGTCATGACTTAAGTCGAAAAATGACTTAAGTCAAAATAAGCACTCTCCATTGCCTGTTACAGTATTTATGATATGTACGTACAATATTCTGAATAAAATAATTAATTTCCACCTTATCTTCCAACCTTACACTTAGCATTAGCACTGGGACTTTTCGTTGGAGCCATGGGCAAAAATGTATTTTAAATCAATTGAAATGTAATTGAAAGAATGTCAATGGCAGAGCGCACATGTAAACAAGTCTTAATTCAAAATCAGTGTTGGAATGGAAAACAACAACTATCAACAGCAATTTGAAATAAGAACATCTGCTGAACATACATACATATATATATATATATATATATATATATATATATATATATATATTGTTTTGTCTTTTTATATATATATATATATATATATATATATATATATATATATTTTTGTATATATATATATATATATATATATATATATATATATATATATATATTACATAATATTATTTTTAATGTGTTATTTTAGTGTTTTGACATTACTAATATAAAGGCCGCTGGAAAATCAAATAAAATGACCTAAACCAAGTTTTATTTTTCCATATAATATTTAAGAAAAATCAACGTATCTTCAAAAATGACTCAGCCTGAAATATCCCTGTATTACTGTTTGAAAATTGCTTGATTTTTTTTTTTTTTTTTAACATCCTTGCCAATTTTCATGACATCAGCTAGAATTGCCATTGCCTCAGCTATTTTTTTTAATTTCTTAAAACAAAATAAACTGTGTATATTTTTTGTTTTAACACTTTGAGTCCTGATCAGTGGTAGAAAAGAATGATGTAATGCCAAGCCTCCGGTTAAACAGTGGGTAAACACTTGTAACTATTTTTTATATCTACCATGAAACATTACATACCAATTATTTGCAAATTTTGACTCAGGAGCTCAGGCAGAAGGATTAAAATTGTTCAGGAACACAGGGCTTAAAGGGTTAAAAAGGTAGAAAAAGTAAGTGATCATATTTAGAAAAAAATGACTTAATGCCCAGTCACTGGTTGAACGGTGGTAGAAAAAAATGACTTAATGTCCAGCCACTGGTTGAACGGAGGGTAAACACTTGTAACTATTTTTATATCTACTGTGAAACCTTATATACCAATTATTTGCAAATTTTGACTCAGGAGCTCAGGCAAAAGGGTTAAAATTGTTCAGGGTTAAATTTGGCTCATTCCTATTTGTTTATAAAAATTTAAAATAGAACTTCTAATGGCCATTTATAAAGTATTGCTACAAAATTGAAGAAAAACTTAAAAGTTATAATTTTTTTATTGCAATTCTGAAAGGGAATTTTCTGTTAAATGAAGATATATTTTTAAAATTGAAAAACGTAAAGTTTAATACCATTTTCAAATAGTTAACATTAACAGTGTTAACATTAGAAGGCTTTCTTTCTTCTTTTTATGTGCTATGTCCTTTCAGGACGTAGGTGATCATGGCTCTCCACTTCTCTCTATCCGTTGCAGCTCTCAGCAAGTTCCTTCCCTCTGCTTCCTCCCCCAGATTACGTTCTGTCATCCACTGGCTTAAGTCTGCCAGGTATGTCATGCGTAGTTTCCCTTGTCTCTCTTTCCCTCTGTTGTGGTTATAACAGCTCATAGGTTACTGGACATAATTTTTTTTAACTAATTTTGATATGATGAATTTAAATTTCTGAGCCGTTTTGTTCTGTCACCTCTTGTTATTTTGCTTTTACATATCACGTTTGTATTATACTGTATATAAATTAAAAATGTGTTTATTCTACTACAAAGGCATATTATGGAAAAAAATATATAGCATCCATACAGAGCATTAAGGGAACTAAATCACTTGTATAATACCATACATACACATCATAGTACAGCAGACAATCAGAAGTGAGTTGTTTTTTTTGGGTTTTTTTTTTTTTTTTTTTTGGACAATCTTTTGTACTTAGCCTTTGGTATGTCACACAGGAGTATCCAACAGAAGTCCCCCATCATGCATCACTTCCCTTGGGAGTTTCTTTCCATGTTAGTAATATTTTGGCAGAACCTTTCCATTGGGACTGGAGAAAGTGAATTTTGAGTGACATTCGATATCCCATATCCTCATAAGCCTGTAACAACTTCTCAATACACTCTTAGTAATCTGATACCTGTGTATTATCAAGGAAGCCATAGAAGACTGACTTAAATGCTTCCCATATACTCTCAGTTCATTAAGATAAGAAGCTCTGCAGTAGCACAACCTGTTTTCCGTGTTGAAATATGAGGCAAAATTTTTGTTTTGTGTCCTGAAACTGGTGATCCTTTCATCTGACAGGTTTCACAAACAAATAAACAAATTAGACAGATTCAAATTATATCTGACACATCACTGCTTTACAAAAAATTTTCCTGTGAAGCAAGCATGTGAAAAAATTTTTTTTGTTTTTTTTTTTTACTAATTTTCATGTGAATTCAAATTTCTGAACAGTTTTTCTCTATCACCTCTAGATTTTTGCTTTCACACATCACATTTTTATTATAATGTATATAAATTCAAAATATAATATGTTTATTTTATCTATTACAAAGGCATATTAAAAAAACAGCATACATACAGAGCATTAAGGGAACTAAATTACTTGTATAATACCATACTATATACAGCAGACAGTCAGAAGTGAGTTTTTTTTGCACAATCTTGTGTACTTAGCCTTTGGTATGTCACACAGGAGCACCCAACAGAAGTCCTCTATCATGTTGGGGTTCCACTTGCCTTGGGAGTTTCTTCCATCTTAGTAATATTTTGGTAGAACCTTTCTCCATGCTCATCACTCACTGTTCTGAGGTTTGAATGGAAGAAGTTAAGGTTGGAGTCGGGAAAGTGAATTTTGAGTGATATTCGGCATCGCATATCTTCCTAAGCTTGTAACAACTTCTCGATACACTCTTGGTAATCTGGTACCTATGTGTTACCAAGGAAGCCATGGCAGACTTTGATAGATTTTGATTCTGAAATCAGCTTCCCATGCTCTCAGTTCATTTAGATTACGAAGCTTCTCAAATACAATATCTTCTCATCCTTCAACACTTCAAATCTGAGGTCGGTCGAAGATACCCTCCTTGCGCTTAGCAGAACTGAGAGCTGGGAATAGAGTGTAGAGATGCTTCAGTTTTGTCCAAGACCTTCACAAAATTCTTTATTAGACAAAACTTGATATGAAGAGGAGGAAGAATCACTTTGTTCATGTCCACCAGAGGATTTGATTTGACACTGTTTTCACAAGGCACGAAAATGCTCCTTGACCCCCAGTCCTTCTGCTTTTAGTGCTTGAACACAGCCTGGCTGTTCCAGAGACAGAGAGAGCAACAGTATTTTGTGAATCCCACTTGCATACCCGTAAGAATCCCAGTGATCTTTTGGTCGCCACAGAGATTCCACTGGTACTATTTGTACTTAACAGATTCCAAAAGGAGCTCCATATTGTCATATGACTCCTTCAGATGAAATGAGTGGGTAGTAGGAATGTTAGGAGCATAGTCTTCAGACTTTGCTTGGATGAGTCTATGAAAAGATACCAATCTGAGGGATTGTGTGTGAAGCCGAAGAAGGGGAACAAGCCAGAGACATTTGTGCAGCAGCACAACTTATTTTCCATATTGAAGAATGGTGCAAAGTCCTTGTTCTGTGTCCTGAAACTGGTGATCTTTACATCTGCCATGATTAGGTTCCATTATGTAATCAGGGTACCAGGAGCTCTGACTGCTGCTTAGATAGGTACAAATCATAGGCAAGATTATTCAGGTCTTCCTGAGTGATTCGAGGGGGTGGGGTCACTGCCACTTGCTCCTAAATAAACAGATACATTGTCTTCAGAAGAGTCTAACTTGGCAGCATTTTCCTCTGAAGGCAATTCATTATGTGATGATGGAATAAGATCTTTATGTGCTGGGGGTGTAAGGACAGGAAGGTCATCTGAGTTGGGAACAGATGAGGGATGGTTGTGATTTTTTTTTTTTGTTTAGATGAAGCAGCAGCCTCTAAACCAGTTATATTTGTTAGACAAAAATAACAATCCTATGCATGGCTTTAGGGCTTTCTCCAGGACAACAAAGTTGAAGGCTGCTTTCTTGCCATGAAACCATGCAATTAGTCCATTGTAAAAGGGGCTTACAACAGATGTGTTGGGCCCTGGATTTGTCCTGATCTCCAATATTACCTTAAAAATAATGAAATCGAGCAGTTCTCAGGGGAGGAGTAATTGTTCAGCGTTCTGCAATTGTCGTGAAATCCTCATACACATAATGAATTTGGCCTTGTAGATACATCCTTGATATTTTGTAGAGATATGTATTAAGTCACAAACATCTGGAAAACAAAGTAAATATGAATCATGTATATAGTTACATCCATGCATACTGGTCTTTGAATTTTGAAGAGGATTTCATTTTGCCACAATGAAACTTAGGTTGCCAAAGGTGGGCATTACATAAGTTTTTTTTTAAAAAGGACACAATTTCTAAAATTTAAAATTTTTAAAAAGAACACAATGTCCTAAATAGGTCACATCTGGTAGCCTTGAATGCATGTATATATATCAGGTCATCTTATAAGTTCTGTCCGAATTTTAACTTTTTCTTAAAATGAATGAAATTTAAAGAGTATTTTATAATGTCTAATGGCGCTGAACATTATTTTTATGT
Source organism: Acanthosepion pharaonis (assembly GCA_903632075.3). Taxonomy (NCBI): domain Eukaryota; kingdom Metazoa; phylum Mollusca; class Cephalopoda; order Sepiida; family Sepiidae; genus Acanthosepion; species Acanthosepion pharaonis. The sequence continues at coordinate 921,245 of CAHIKZ030003271.1, read as the reverse complement.
TTAGATGCATTTAAACTGATCAAATTTTATTTCAGAGAACAATAAAATTAAATTGTGTCTTATTAAAACCCTGCTAACATGGAAGTACCCAAGAATCATTTGAGGCACATAATGCTTTATGAGTTCGAGAAAGGAAACTCAGCAGCCGAAGCGGCTAGAAACATTCACTCAGTTTATGGAGAGGAATGTGTGAATGAAAGAACTTGCAGAAGATGGTTTGCAAAATTCAGAGGTGGAGATTTCACCCTTGAAGATGAAGATTGAACCGGACGTCCAGTTGAGTTTGATGAAAAGCTCCTTGAAGCAGCCCTTGAAGAAAATCCTACTTTATCAGTTGAGGAATTGGCAGTGGTTCTCAGTTCAAACCATACAACTGTTCATTGTCATCTTCAACAACTTGGAAAAGTTCCTAAACTTAGAAAATGGGTGCCTCATGAATTGTCTGAAAACAACCTCAAATCCTGAGTTGACATCTGCTCTTCTCTCCATTCTCGCCAACTTGTTTCACTTTTTTGGATAGACTTGTGACTGGCGACGAAAAATGGATCTTTTATTGAAATGTTAAGTGTAAGTGAACAGTGGTTTAGTAAGGGAAGGACCCCAGCCACAGCGAGAAGGAACTTCATAGGCAAAAAGGTTCTTCTTTCAATCTGGTGGGATCGCCAAGGAATAATCCACTTTGAATTTTTACCACCTAATGCAACAATTAATGCTCAAATATACTGTCAGCAATTAGAGCATTTGAACCAAGCTTTGAGGAAAAAAAGACCTGCTCTAGTGAATTGAAAAGAGGTGATGTTTTATCAGGACATTTCGCGACCACACACAGCAAGAATCACGTCACAAAAGATCGAAGAACTTGGTTGGGAGAAAATTCCTCATCCATCTTATTCTCCTGTTTTGGCTCCTTCAGACTACCATTTGTTTCGTAGCTTACAGAATCATTTGGAAGAAACAGCTTTTGTAACACAGGAAGAGGTTAAAACTGACATTTGTGAGTTCTTCGGATCAAAGCCAAAAGAATTTTACAGTAATGGAATTAGTAAGCTTGTTAATAGATGGAAGGAAGTCATAGATAATCAGGGAAAATACATTGTTGATTGAATCTGTAATTAAATGTAACATTTGGTCACTTTTTTTTTTTATTCAAAATTCGACAGAACTTATGGGATGACCTGATATTGATATATATATATATATATATATATATATATATATATATATATATATATATATATGTATATATGTATACACATACACACATACATGTATATCTCAAAAACTAGAGTTAATGACGGATTTTGTCAGCACCTTTATCAGCACCCTGAAATTAGGTTAGAAGAACTATTTTTATGTTTACCTCAATTTCTTTGTAAACCAGTGTAATTCAAACTTGGGTCTCTATGACCTAATATTATACATTATCCCTCTCAAGTAAGTCAGTGATACAATTATCTTCATTGAAATTTAGAACGAGTCTTCGAATTCGCCCAGCAGAAGAAACATAGGCTTTCCGTCCTTTTTTTAGGTGCTACCCTAGATGTATACAGTTCAATTTTGACTTCAGTTATCCTTTGTTCATTCTTAATGCATTCAAAAATTTCCAAATATTGATCAATTTATATATATATATTATATATATATATATATATATATATATATATATATATATATATATATATATTATATATATATATTATATATATATATTTTTTTGCCACAATGAAAATGCATGCATCAATTTCTTTGTAAATCAGTGTAATTAAAAAATGAGACATTGCTCTGCAAGGTGGTGTAATGGTTATATTTTTTTTTTTTTTTAGAGTTTACTTTCTCTGGTATTTCATCCACTAAAGTTTTCCTCTTTTGTCAAAGACAACTTCAAACCTTATTGTTTGCCAACCAACTTGTCAAGTATCCTTTTTTTCTTTAAGATAGGACTATTTTGATGTGTGTAGGGAGACAACTTGGGGCACAACTGATTTCTAAGATACCACTATGAAATCGTCAATTTTGAAAGCAGAAAATCACTGTTTGTCATCGAAATAGTGACATAATTTAAAGAGATGTGGAATAAGACCTAATTATCACACATGAAAAATAATTGTATCTTTAGAAAGAGAAATGGTTAAATTTTGTTTATAGACTAATTTTATCAAAATAGCCCCCAAAATATATGAGATATCAGCAGGTGAAATGGAAGGAGATTTCACTATTTTGACACGTGTTTGCACTGTAAACCAGTTTGGGATACCTATTGTAATATTAAATGTAAAGAGTGCGGGGACGCATTCAAATATAGTAATTAATCGCTAGATAAACCTGTGAAAAAATTCATTTTTCCTATTTGAATTTTTCTGATGAATTTTAATTGCCTATTGCATCATTAAATATTTGAGCTTAACAGCTTTAAGAAAATATTACAGTAAGATTCATAAATATGAATGTAGGTCATTATTTAAAGAAGTAAGAGGGTACAAATAAAAAGATTCAAAGTTTTTTTCAATTTTACTGAAGCAGGCTTTAAGCACGAGTGTTAAAACCTCCTCTATATTCTCTTTCTTTTTCTCATCAAAATGTTTCTCTGGTATGTCTTTTTCGTCTTTCCTCACGATCAAAACGAGATAGTCCATTATTTATGAGATATTGTTAGGGTGCAGCATATGTACTAACTAAAGAACAAACAGAATTACTACATGATACTCCTTGCTGACAATAATATTGATTAATAATAATATTTTCAAATTAATTTGTTGAGCATTTTGGATTTTTTTTTTTTTTTTTCTTCCTGATTTAACAACTATCTTCCTCTTATAAGTTGCCACTGTCGTTGTCTGTGATATAACTAATTGTCGTCCTGATGTTTTTCTTAGAAAAAACCAAACCTCAACCCAGACAAAAATTTCGTTCCATTCTTCAAATCCTGCAGACATGTGCAGAGGAAGTGGGCCTGTCTCCAGAGCACATTGTACGCCTTATTGATGTTGCAGGAAGCCAACGTTATGGTATGTATTTTATTTCACGTGGGAGAGATTGTACACATTTTTCTTTCTTTCTCTTTTTTTATTTCTTTTATTATTATTATCGGTATCACTCCATGCAAGGCAGTAAAGCCACTAAGACACAGAGTGTGGAAGAATTAGAAACAGAAACATTAATAAAGAGCAGAAAGCATAATCAGGAGGACAGAAGATTATGATTGATATTGCATTTAAATTTCTGAAGATTAAAGTTACCTGGGAATGGAGTTCCACAATCGAGAAGTGTGTGAAAAGAAACTGTTAGCATAGAATTTATGACTACATCTAGCCAGCTCAACTGTAAATTGATGAGATCTCGACATCAGTCTAGTACTGCACTTAAATTCAAAAAGTCTAGGTACCATAGTGAAGAGCTTATCTGAACAATTACCATGAAAGTATTTATAGAAAAGACACAGGGAGGCAGCATTACAGTGGTGGGAAAGTTATTGGATAATATATAAAGTGACTGAGATTTGTTTCTCCAAATTCATTAGCTTTTGTCATTACAAAAAACTGTGTAGTTAACTTAAAACTCTAGAGAGTGTGCCATAGATTTACACTTGATCTTAGTTTCCAAAATTTTAATTTTTACAAGGCTGAATTCTAAATTTTGACCGATTTTAAGCTTACTTTAAATTTGTGTTCTCATTACACAGGTTAACACTTAACATTTTTTTGTAGGTTTATCCTCCGGTAGTATGGTGGAAGTATTTTTATTAACAAGTATAACATTGCCAAAAAATCTAAAACACAAAACATTTTGAAGCCTTAACCAACATCCGAACTAAGTTCATCTATTTCTATCCAATCTAATAATCAGAGTCCAATATGGCATGCAAGGTTTCCCAGTTGATCATAAGTCTATTACTGATTGTCACAGTGTCAAATTACTTTAATGAAAAAAAAAAAAATCACTAATATTTTGCACGCTGTTACTACCTAGAAGCCACCAATGATGTTGACGCTGACTTAATAGCTTGCACTCCTCTACAGCCTGTTGGTATCATTATATTTGGTTGTAAACAAATGTGTATGTTTGGCTTGGAAAGGGTGAATTCGTTGCTGCTGTAATGAAATGAAATACTCATTATTAAATGTGGACCTTTACTAAGCTTATAAATTACCTTAGGGAAAAAATGATGTGGCACCTAGTGAGAATGAAACTCACTTCAGTACTCATTATTATAAACAGTTTTCTGTATTGTTTGTAACGGCTATCAGGTTTCTTTTTAAAGACATATATTCTGCTTTTATGTCTGACAGAAACAGTGTCTATTTTGTTTTCTTATAACAAAATCAGTTTATTAAGAAGGGTTTATTTTAATGAATACTGACAAAATCTTAAGACTTATGAATTTCTTTGATGACATATTGTCATCATTAATTTTTGATTCATCTTTCTTTCATCTTATTTCGCTTGCTTGTTTCCACCTCGTAGTAATAAGACGTAATAGTCTTAAGTTGTTTGAATTTCTTAGATGAAGCCTTGTCATTATTATTCATTTTTGATTCGTCTTTCTTTCATCTTATTTCTCTTGCTTGTTTCCACCTCGTAGTAATAAGACGTAATAGTCTTAAGTTGTCTGAATTTCTTAGATGAAGCATTGTCATTATTATTCATTTTTGATTCGTCTTTCTTTCATCTTATTTCTCTTGCTTGTTTCCACCTCGTAGTAATAAGACATAATAGTCTTAAGTTGTTTGAATTTCTTAGATGAAGCATTGTATAAACAAAAAATAGTCAAACTACTTTCATTTTTCCAATTGATATTGTTTAGTTGAAAAAGAAAGAAAAACTGGTAAAACATTAAACACATTCGACAGAGGAGAGGCATATTCAACATTTCATGGTTAGCTGTAAGGAATTGTACACTTAAGTAAAATAATAACAATAATAATGTTTATTAAGAATTTATCACAAGAAATATCAAATTTTACAGAAACATTGTTGACAATTATGTAACAAATAAATAAAAATAATATAAATTTTGATGCTATATTTGATTTATTGTCAGGTATTTTTCATTTTCTCCTTTGTTATTGGCAGCATTTTAGAATACTTTGGCTGCAATCCTAAGTTGAAGAAACTGGAGCTATTTCGTTTACACTTTGTTACCTCTCTTTTCCATTGTTGTTTTTAGAATGCTTTCTTCCAGTCATTTTGATGGGCAATGGGGAAATTCTGAAATTTAGAATGATCTTATTCCATTTCCAAAATAAAGCCTGTAAAAGGGAATATTTTAAATTCATATTCAACCAAAAATAAAATGCTTTTGACAAAATACCTTAATGATTTCACTATAATTATGTAACAATAATGTAATGATATTCTGCAGACAAATCTACGGTTTATATTACCTCATCTCATTGCATTGTTATAAACTATAAACCTAAATTGAGCTTGAAATATTGTGTAATTAGCTCTAATTTTTTGTAAAATACTTGGATATAATATATAATGATTAATTTGCAGTGAAAAAAGCAATTTTTGATTTTTTTTTTTTTTTTTTTTTTTTTTTCCTCTGCTGAACACATCATTTGTAGTGAAGCAAGTAAAAATTTCTTGAATAAAAATTTCTTCCTTCTTATTTGTAGGTTTGATCTTCAGTTGCAGTATTGTTCGCTGTCTCATCCCCAAAACATTCGTTCCTGAAGTCGCAGTCATCAAAGCAATCTCTTGGATCTCTTCAATGAATTCTCATAGCACCATTAATACAAAATTACCAGTGAGTAGACGTTATCACCCAAACTATTCATTCATGAAAATCCCTCTTCCCTTTCCTCCGCCCTGTTGGCGGGCCTTCAGAATATGTCGACTGCACCTCTGCAGAGGGTAAAAATCCCTCAATGGGGCCGCCTGTTGGCCGTGGGTGGTGACCCATGTTGTCTGGGGACGGGAACCTGGTGATTGAGCAGGCCATGGCCAGGGTGTAAAGAGGTCATGTCATGCAACACATCACTTTGGCCCTTACCTGGCTAGACGGGCGGTCAGAGAGGCCCGATCTGATCAATCGGCTAGTCACGTCAAGCACTAATACTTACTCGCATAAAAGCCCATCTATCTAAAACCCATAAGATGTTACACAAAACCTGTCCGACACTTTACTACAAACAAGAGATAGATCATAAGTAAGTATTAGAAGGCGGTGGCAAGGGTCAATCTACTAGTAAGGAAAAGCCGTTACAGATAAGGATTTTAACTGACTTTTTCATCAAAAACGGGTCGGGAAAACAAAGTGAAACCTGAAATGCTAACAGCCACTTACTAATGCGAGTATACCTTCCTTGTATCCCTGGGATAATAGGGCAAATGGGTTTCCCCACTAACATCTCACACTGATGGGCTCCAAGGAGGGTGGGTAGCAAGGAAGGTGAATTTTAAAAAAAAATAAAACTCATGGCAACAAATAAAAACAAAAGACCCCATATTGAAGACAGTTCGGAGAGCCTATACTCTGAAACTGAGTCAGACAACGAACTTGATCAAAAGCTGTTCCTTAGATTTATTGTCTTAGAGTCCATAGAGAACACTCCAATCACTAATTTGTCTCCATTCATTGTTGAAATAACAATGAAATCTTTAATTAAAACCTTATCAATAAAAAAAACTAAGGAACAACACCATTTTAGTAGAAGTTCCAAATAAAACTTCAGCAAATATGTTACTGAAGCAAAACTTTTTCTCTAAGCTTAAGATAAAAGCCTACCCCCCACACTTCCTTGAACTCCTCAAAGCGTGTGGTAAGAAGCCCAGATCTCTCACTCTGCACACTGGATGAGATAAAAAACAACCTGAGGCAACAAGGCATCACAGATGCTCAAAGAATATTGATAAAAACAAATCAACTAAATGACTCCAACAAACACTTATATTCTAAATTTCAACACTCCAAAACCTACAGAAATAAAAATCTGATATACGATAGAAAAAGTGGAAGTATACATACCAAATCCTCCGAGATGCCACAACTGCCAAAAGTTTGGGCATCACAAGGAAAGATGTACCAGATGGTATTTATCAATTCACCCACAGGAATTGAATGTGGCAAAAAGGCCTTTTTTAATGTGGGTATGTCTGAGCCCGTGGGCCAATCAAAAATAAAACCCATCTAAACCCGTCCAAATTCCGTCCCCGAGCAAAACCCCACCCTTGGCAGAGCTTCGTCTGGGTTCCTCTCTGCAAGCAGAGGTTCGACAGACACCCGACAGCTCACAAAGCGCAGATACTACACTTTGATCCTAACCGGGCATTCTTTTAAATACAGATGTACCAGATCCCCAACATGTAAAGATTGTAGAGAAATCGGGGATCATATTGACTACAAATTACCATTAAAATGTGCAAACTGCAAACAAAATCATGCAGCAGACTCAAAAGAATGTGAAGTCCGGAAGAAAGAAAAAAAAATATCCTCAATTAAACACACAAAAAACATATCATATCGGGAGGCAAGAAGGATAGTTGAGAGTTCTCAAAATGCATCAACATATGCAAATATTAGCCAGTATGACAAACAACTTGATTCAAAATCAAGAAACAACACAAAATAATCTGTCTGATCTGGTAGAAGAACTAAGATCACTACTGGAGATACTAAAGAAAAATTTAATCAGTTCAACAACTAGATCAGATATTGAATCGGATCTAAAGGAAAAACCCCCAATACCAGATCAACAAAACCAAAGATGTCACAAACCAAAGAAAATTACAATCCAAGCAACAGCAAATGCCAAACCTCCCCATCACCAGTAACAAATTAAATAACTCCTCACCTCCTAAAAATGAAATCTCCTTTGAAGAATCAACACGACAAAAAGAAAACAGAAATTGTCTTAATTGAAAATGAAAACAAATTCGAACTGATGGAAACTGATAGCCAAGAAAGACATTCAAGACAGAGAAGTTCAAAAAGTCCCAACAAAAACAATCATCCCACCTCAAACAAGGGAACGGTCTTCATCCAAACAAAACTCATCAAATGAATCAAAGGAAAAAACCAAAGGAACATCCCTCAATAAACAGAACCAAAAAAAATCCAAGTGTGAAAACAACAAAATGCAAATAAGACAGAAAGCCTAGAAAAGATGGATATCTAAGACGAAGATCCTCCCGAATACATAGCATGCCAAGAAACTTATACCGAAAAATACTTCCTACTTGATTGCAGCGACTTAACACATATTCGGCAATCTCTTTACAATGTTAACAACTTGAAAGAAATTTTTGAAAAAACAAACCCCCAATACAATCTTAACCTTTCTTAAAAAAGTTAAACGATACAAAAAAATATAATACCAATTAAATATTTGATGATAAAAAAAGGGACCTTTGACACTTACCAGGTGAAAAGTTTTGAAAACAACACAACTTTGAAATCAATGGATATTTTTAAAAAAGCAACACAACACAGGAAAAAAAAAAAATTTGAAAGCAATCCAACTTTATCCCAAAAAAAACAAAAACAATTGTTTGACCTTAAATAATCTCATAAAGATTGATCGGTCGTTACACATTAAACAAACAAACTTCCCTTTCCTCCATTGTCTTCAATTTGGCAAGTTTATCTCTTCTTTTTATTTAATTTAATTTAATGCCAGGAGGCATATACTGTAAAGCATCTTCTAACCTGTTCTAGTGACCTTTAATGTTTTTATGACATGATAAGTCTAGAGGATCTCTTCAAGAAGATAAAAGTAGAGATTATCCTAACCTACTTGAAGGAGGTTGGTCTATATCATAAATTATAGCACTAAAAAAAAAAGCTATATAATAGATAAATAAAAAAAGCTATATAATAGATAAATAATAAAAAAAACTATATAATCACTGATAAAAAAAAAATGTTATGTTGTATTTATTACCATTAGCTAAACACACACACACATATATATATATATATATATATATATATATATATATATATATATATATATATATAGTGATTTTCCAAGCATAGCTCAGATGTGGCACAAGGCTGAATGTATGGGGCACCCAGTGAGAATGAACTCACTAGTCAGTTGTAATTGTTCTAGTAAGATAAGCTTGCTAACCATTACATACCTCAAGGTGCCCCCTATATATATATATATATATATATATATATATATATATATATATATATATATATATATATACACACACACACACACACTAAAGAAAAAAACCACCTCAGTTGGTGTGCCCAACAAACAACTTGCCAGATGACATAACATTTTAGACCAGGGAAAAAAAAAAAAAAACAATGATGAAAGATCAAAAGACACACACCTCCCTACTCAGTAATGTAGTCCAGATTACTCAAACAGAGCAAACAACGATTCACATTGTAAACTTCTAACAAAGGACAGTCCGAGTTGTTACTTGAGTTACACTCTCTCATGATCTTTAGACAACTAGCACCTCTCTCTCTCTCTCTCTCTCTATATATATATATATATATATATATATATATATATATATAAAATATGTGGTGCATTAACCTACAAATCACTCGATGAATGCTATGATCCTTGTTTTTAAAAATTATAAACTATATAAGGTCTTTTGTGAGTACTTTCAACTGTACATTCAGTCATCCTCAGACATGGAAATTATTTTGTTTTTGGTAAAATTCAAGTAGCATCTGAGACAAATTGAAATATGTTTTTTTTTTTTTTTTTTTAAATGTGTTATTGCTAACGGATAAAAACTTCTGGAGTGTGCAGTTACACTGTTAAGGTTGAATTGTTTTAAAGATTTAAGAGTGTGTTTTTTTACTAATATGGCAATTTGATCCAACATGCAAATTTTCAGTATAACAGCCGAGACATTACACTATTTATTGAACAATTTAGTTCATGCCATATTGACTGATAAACTCCTACAACAACAAAAAAAAAAAATTCTCAAATTGTCATATTAGTAAAAAAGGAAGAAGACCACAATGTACAATAGCTGAAACATGAATATGGCATTGAAGATGAGGATAACAGTCCGAATAATGTAAATAATGCAAGTTTTGAAATATTGAAAGATTTCCTTGAATTCTAAGCAAAACCATTGTTTGATAATGGAATACACAATTTAGTTTGAATGGTAGTGAAGGATCATAGGAAGCTAGGGAAAATACATTGATGACTGAATAATGATGCTATGAATTTATAGAACTGAAGGAAACTTTGCACTAACCTAACACCTGATTTACATAGGTTTAATTCTTCTTGATTTTAACTGCATATTTTCTTTTTTCTTTTCAGAGCACTCTAACCCGTTGGATTGTCATCATACACCCATATTTGGATAGTATTCAGAAACTTCAAGCACTTTACTGTGTGTTCTTTGCCTTTATCAGGAATGACAAATTGGTAAATTTTTTATTCTTTGTTTATTCTCAATAGCTTATTTATCTAAATATATAAAGTGATAACTGATAAATTTGGTCTTAGTTATATATCTATCTCCCAGCATGTGTTTTATATCTCATCTAACTTGCTTAATGGAGGTTACTAATGAATCCAACTCTTCTTCCCCCAGATATGAGGTAATTAGTAAAACTTTTATCAGCCAGTATCTGTCTATATTTCTGAGATGAGGTATTATGTACACTATTTACATTATTCGAACTATTATCCTCATCTTTGTCACCAAAGACACATGGCACAGTAGATAAAGGCGTTAGTTAGATCCAGTGACAGGACCCAAAGAGTGTGAGTTCAATACCTGGCTAAGGTAGTGGAGAACTTTCAGATGGAAATTAACAGGAGATAACATAACTGACATCCATTAAACGTGGAACTAGAACAGTCTACCCCAGTGAGCGAAATAAAGGGTTCAGTTCGACATTCCAACCACCTGAAGAAGGCCGGAGCGTACAACGGCCGAAATGTTGTAATAAATATAGCGACAAAGATAAGGACAATAGTCCAAATAATGTAAATAATGTTTTATCAGTCAGTTATGTGCCATGCGTGATACACGCTTAGGTGATCATGTATCTTTCCATACATGACTGACAAGGAAGATTTTTTTCCTGCAGTAGGTTTTCTTTCTGCGGTAGACCAGTTGCCATCCAAGGCTATAGAACCCAGTCTGTCCTATTTACTCATAGCTTGGGGGAAAATAAGAGGATTCATACCTTTCCTAAGGGTATTACCATGTAGGTGAATGTAATGGATTCAAATGGAATTCGAACTCGGCTCTGATTCATCAGTCTGTGCCACCATCCATTACTCCAGACTTTTATCACTAAACCATTATCTCCCAGAAAATTCTTACAATCTAAAATTATCTTCCAACTTTAAATAACTTTCAAAAGGTTGATAAACTGTAAAAAACCGAATCAACTAATCCATTCCAGAGACATAACTGGAGAGCAATGGAACCAACAACTCAAACGATTGTTTACAAATCATACATTTATTTGAAAAACAAATGCAGCATTAAATAAGTGTCTGAGTTGATATGCCGTTAAAACAAAATGATTAATCAATGAGAAAGTGGGTATTGCTCTGAAGAATGATCAGTTGAAAGACCTCCTCCAAACTTAAAAGCTGAAGACTTTGATGAACTTATGGGAACTTACAGAAGAATTAGGGATTAAGCTGACAATATGTTTAAATGACACACTGGAAGAGAAAAGAACCTTTTTTTTTGTGACCTTTGCATTCAACTTTAAAAATTAAAAGATGGTGGTAACTACTTTTGCATTTTGATCACAACTTGGTACTAAACAGAAATAAGCAATGTATAATGTCCCCATTCACATAAATACAGTAGTAAATATTGTATGTTGGTCTGCAGTTGGAGATTTGTCTCCAGCTGTGTTGGTTAAACTCTCTACCTCTGGGCAAGGAGGATCAGCCAGACAAAGGCTATGTCGAAAGGCAGAGTTTCGTCTCTGGAAAACAGCTACCCAACCCTGTTTTATGTGGGGTCTATGGGGAATTTTTAGCCAAGCATATAGACTCAGATACCCCTCATTAAATTCGGCCTTGTGCCACATCTGACCGTATGGATCACTTGGTAGATATCCTGCAGCTGGAGATTCATTGTGGAATTCACTTGACTCACTTCTAGCAGTTGACTACTTCTATGCGCCGCAGGCAAATCTTACATGTGGTGTTCGTGTCCTAAGTATTGTCATTCATTACCAACTTTGGTTTGATTATTCTATTCAGTAACCTTCTCTAGGTTACTACATATATATTTTGAAAACATAAATTATTATTATACACTGTTGTAGATAATATAACAGCTCACTAAACTGTTTTAGTTGCATCAACTTCACTCCTGCCATTTTATGACACATGAAAATCATTATATAACCTATGCAATTTTTTCAATGACTGCACAGTGCAGTGGTACAAGAAACTTTGCCTGTACAATGTTGGGTATCATTTTGTGGTATACTATAAATACAGATTTAGTATCATTTATCTGAAATTCCAAAATCCAAAAGTGTCCTGGGTAAGACGTTAAACTAAGTCCAGCAGAAAGACCTCTGATCAGGAGGTTTTGAGAAGTGTGGGAACCACCTGTTAATTGCTGGTGTTCCCAGGTCCACCCTGACCCAGGGTGGTAGCACCTGTTAGGGTCCCAGCTATGGACAAATAGTTAACTATTACCAGCAATACTTTTTTGAAGAAATTATTACCAGTAATACAATTTTGAAGGAAATATATTACCAGAAACAGATTTTTGACAAAACATAATATTACCAGCAATACAAATTTTTGTCAGCATTAAATAACCCATTGAGATTGATATGCCATAAAACAAAATAAACCAAACCGATCTAAACCAAAGAATACATACTCTATTCATATGAATCTATCCTAAAAATGTCAGCATTAAATAACCCAATTAGGTTGATATGCTGTTAAACAAAATAAACCAATCCAATCTAAACCAAAGAATACATATTCTATTCATACGAATCTATCCTAAAAATGTTGTTGGCATTAAATAACCCATTGAGGTGTTGATATGCCGTAAAACAAAATAAACCAAACCAAAATCCAAAAGTTTTTCAGGTACTGACATGACTTGCCACAAATGAAAAATTTCATAAAGCAACATGGCTGCCCATGGAGCATGATTATTACATTGTGGCATTACAAATAAAATTCTGACTTTTTTCTTTTTTTTTTCCCAGTTTTCATTCCATTTAACTGTAATCAGAATCCATATTTTGTTTTTATACAAATACTGTGCCTGTATATAATGTAACATTTTTAATCAAAACACAACATTGTTGGTAGAGACTGATAGCTTACTAAATTTTCCTTTTCACTATAATATCAATGATGTACTTTCTCCCTCCAGTTTCTCACACCTTATATAGAAGTAGCGTTTGGTGCTGCATTTATATATTTTTTTGTAAATAGTGATCATGATTTTTGTACACATACAGAGAGTACAAGACATTATTTTTATGTGAAATTTTAATTTCACGACTTAAAAATCCATGTAAGAATTACATGACTAGCGTCATTACCTGTATCTGTATGTACACAAAATTTATTAAATTTTATATAAAACTATTTTCAGAGCATATGTATAAGTTGTGTTATGAAATGTAAAGGGATATTGTGTCTATATTTGGGTCCCATTTCGGTGCTGCCCCATTTTATAGATGCTATATGCAAATTAAATAGTGGATATTCCAAAATTCGAAAAAATATGAAAACCGAAGCACACCTCGTCTTGAGAATTTTGGATAAAGGATTCTCAACATGTACATGTTTGAAATTATTCAATATTTTATTTTTTTTATTTTTTTTTTTTAGCTCCCTGAAATTTGTCACATCTTGAATTTTCTTACCCGGTACCAAGACGTTACATTGTTACGGATAAATGAGTTAATGACAGTCTGGAAGAAAGTTGTAAGCCAATTTTGATTAATTTCTTTGAATTACTCCAAATGAAGCAGTAACATCAATAAGATAATATTAGTTCCTTCTGTTAACAGGATGTCTTTTGTAATATATCTTATCAGCTGCTTCCAGGTGGTTAAATAAAGGGACAATGAATACAAATATTTTAATGATTTTTTGACAACATATTTTTAATCTGATGCTTATTATTTAAATTTATTTTGAAACTTGGTTTATACGTACTGTCAAACAATAGCTGCAAAGTTTTGATATTTTATTAGTTAAAAGTACCTGTGAAAATTTAACTGTATATTTTGTTAATGAAGACGAATTATAATAGAACTAATGTATATCCTTTTTACTGTTACAATTTCTTTCCTCTAACTTTTGTTTCATTTCTGTATTTTCCATTCTGGACCTGTATGCAGACTTTTGGCTCTAGGAGTGAACCAGACGTGCATTGCAGGTCTACAACTATTGGAGAAAGCTTGACAGTCTTTGGCTGTAGGAGCAGGCTGAACCTACATTGTTGGTCTTTGGCTGTAGGAGCAGGCTGAACCTACATTGTTGGTCTTTGGCTGTAGGAGCAGACTGAACCTACATTGTTGGTCTTTGGCTGTAGGAGCAGGCTGAACCTACATTGTTGGTCTTTGGGTGTAGGAGCAGGCTGAACCTACATTGTTGGTCTTTGGCTGTAGGGGCAGGCGGAACCTACATTGTTGGTCTTTGACTCTAGGAGCAGGCTGAACCTACATTGTTGGTCTTTGGCTGTAAGAGTAGGCTGAAACTGTTAAAGGTCTACAGCTCTGGGAATAGACCGAACATGCACTGAAGGTCTACGATTCTAGGAGTAGACCGGAATTGCATTGTAGTCCTACGATTCTAGGAGTAGACCGGACTTGCATTGTAGTCGTACGATTCTAGGAGTAGACCAGATTGCATTGTAGGTCTACGGCTCTAGAAGTAGACCAGACCTGCATTGTAGGACTTTGACACCAGGGATAAACCGGATTTGTGTATCTCTCTATTAATCCATTTTAGTTTTTGTTCTATAAAATTTGTATTCAACATTAAATAACTCAAGAAAGGTTGATTAAAGTCATTAAATTAATCAACCTAATTTATTCTCTTTCTCAGTTGATTTTGCTGATTCAACCAGAAAGCAATTCTTTTAAATCCTCCATGTATATTAATTTTATAATAATAATAATAATATTCTACTTTCAGGGCAATGTGCCTTCTCTGATAGGTTTGCTTTTTACTTACAAACTCCTACGTCCGGACTTATTAGGAATTTCTTTACCCAGGCGTCAGGTAAGTACGTCAAAACCTATCAAACTTTTCATGTTTGGCTTTTTCTATAATGAATAAATTTTACTTTGACAATATTTTTTAATTTTTTTATTTACTAAGTTTCACTTAATATAATGCTTAAGAGCCATTCAAGGTAGAGGGTTACAGTCGAAATGGTAATCCTGCTTTGATTATGCTTTGAATCTGCACTGATTAATTTTTTTTTTCTTTTTTTGCATTTTATTTTATGCTGTAAAACTCTTGTAAATATGCAGGTGACACAATGGTTATTGGTTTGAAAAATAGAAAGAGTAGCCCAAGTTCAAATTTCATCCTAAGCTGTTGTTACTTTTCATTCATGTCCCAGAGAAAGGCATGGATTCATCTATTTTATCCTCAGCTATGGGTAAAAATAGTAGTGCAAATAATTGCCAATCAAGTCTAGACAGCCTTGATTGGCAATTGGTCTAGGAGACAAAATTTTAAACTGGAGAGAGAGAGCAATGGGAAAGTTGTCCACTATTTAAGGAAATTTTATGCTAATGCACAATTTGTAGATATTAAAGAAAAGGAAGCAGTAAAGAGCCATAATCATTTACATTCTGAAGAACCAAGATGGAAAAAACAACAGGAAATCATTCAAGTATCTTTCCCAAGAAATTATGGCAGTTCACAGATATTCAAGAAAAGGAAACCGTGGGGAGCCCTTATAATTTACATCCTGAAAAGCCATGGTGGAAAAAACAACAAGAAATCACGCAAATGTCTTTACCATGAAAACATGGCTATTGACAGATATTAAAGAAAAGGAAGCTGTGGGAAATCATGATAGCCTACACCCTGCTAGGACACATTGTACCTGTTTGTTGCAACAAAAAAAAATATCTAGTGAAAGGTATGCATTAATCTCTTACAGCTATGGGTAAAAAATAGTAGAGTAGACTGAACTCTACAGCTTTGATTGGCAATTAGACTAGGAGAAGGACAAGGCAAAATTTAAAACTAAGTAGAAGTCAGATCTGTCCACTATTTTTATAATGAAAGTCATGATAATGCACAGGGTAGAGATATTAAAGAAAAGAAGGCTGTGGTGGAGAGCCATGATCACTTACATCTTTAAGTGATATGACACAAAAGAATACTCTGCTGTGTTAGAACTTGTTGAACTTGTTTATTACAAAAAGAAAAGTTACAAATATTGAAAAATGTCTTTCTTTTATTCAAGGTTTTTTTCCGGGTTAGGGACCGAAGTTGGCAGAAAATTGTTCAGTCTGTTCAAGAACGTCGAGGATTGACAATTGCAAAAGAAGATGCTCCAGACAAAAGCCCAGTAAGTATAATTTATTGTGACTTAGAATCAAACTTTTTATATTTATCTTTATTTTCTTTTTTACTCTGAAACTATTCTTGTGACAATATGTGACACAAGAGATTGCACCAAATGTTACACACACACACACACACACACACTATAACTTCTGAGACATGGTAGGTTTGGCCAAGGCTACTAACATGTAAGTACGACAAAGTAGTATCCTTCTCTTATCCAGGTATTTCTATAGATATACAAGAAACAAAAAGAAACAACAAAATTGCATTCTCCTCATAAAATCAAATTAAACAACCCAAAATGGAGCTGGTACCGTTGGTTTTTCACTGGTTGATTTGGATTTTTTCAATATATGAGTTATCTCCCCTGTTATATATAACAATTTATTCTTCATCTTTATGTGCTATGTCATCTTAGGATGTAGGTGATTATGGCTCTCCACAACTTCCTGTCCTTTGTAGCTTTTAATAAATTTTGTCTTTTCATTATTTCTCCAAAACTCTGTTCCACCGTCCGTTTACTCAAGCTCACTAAGTGTTTTCCTCCATACCCCTTGCCCTCAATCTGTCCTGTGAGTATCAGATTTTCCAAGCCCTCCTTCCTCATGATGCGTTTCAGAAATTTCACCTGTCTCTTCCTGATGTTATAAGTTTACTTTTTCTCTAAAACCTCATTGTTCATATGTTTGGTCCATAGTATCCTCAGTATCCTTCTGTTGAACCTCATTTCTGTTTCTTCAAGTCTCTTCATCTTTGAGATTGTCTAGCATTAAATGTCATAGGATAAATATCACATAACATTTCAGTACTTTTTTCTTTGTTTCTTAATACTCTGCTTAGCTTTTGGAAGGCATCTTTGGTTATCCCAATACATCTTCGTATCTCAATGTCGCATTTTCTATCCTCTGTTAGAAGATTTCCCAGATATTTTAAAATTTTTGTGCTTGGTTGATTTGTAATTTGCATTTGGGGCTCATCCTTTTGCTAACAACCATATATTTTGTCTTCTTATGGTCTTTATGTTTAGTCCTTTCTTGTTACTTTTCCTTCACTACCTTCTGTGTGAGATTCTGTAGTTTTCTTTTTGTGTCATCTGTATATCTTATGTTGTTAAGATTGTGGCTGCCAATAATGAATCCTATGGGTAAAACAAATTGAGAAATGATTTATCTCTTTCTTGAGAAATTAGAAAAACATGTCATTAACAAGGAGAGACAGATTGGGAAAAGGCCAAATTTTATGAATTTGGCTTTCTGAAATGACAAACTGTTCCCCACCTCTGTCACCTTGTGTAATAGGAAGAAAGAAAGGAGAAAACAAAAAGACAAAATTTTTGTTTCGTCCCACCACTACCACCACCACCTTTTTTTTTTATTATTTTTTATTTTTTTAAAAAATTTATTCAAGCCAAACTTGCTTCCTAAATACAGTAAATTGTAGGAGGATGTATTAAAACATTACTGACTTTATCCTTTGATGTCTGGGTGAATTAGGAAAGGCAAACATATTAACAAATTAAAATGGCAATTGACAAATCTGATTGTTAGAAAACAAAAAGTTCCTTTTCAAAATCATGATTTCCGTTTCAAGTTGGCCATCCTGTTTTTCCATCTTCACGGAAAATAAGCCCCTCTTCATGTGGTGTCCCTATGATCCTAATGGGTTGTAGAACGCATGAAAATGATTTCTAATGCAGAACTATTTAAATATATTCCACCCCCCCCACACACACACACACTTGTAAAATAATAGGGAAAATTTTTTGGGCGGGTGGGAATAGTTTTTGTTGATTAGCATTCCTATTGATTTGTTATTGACTTAATATTGTTTAAAATATCAATACAGTGCCAAATCAATCCTTGACTTATACGAAGTTATTTGAAACTGTGCTAACATCATTGATATCTGCATATTTTAAAAAAATTTTCTCCAGTTTTTTTTAACCATTTAATTTTTTTTATTTATTTATTTATTTTTTTTTTTAAGGTCATTATTAAAAAGTGAATTTTTTTTTTTCTTCAGGTTTCCAAAAAGCACAAAACTGTTACTACCTTCCCAGTATATGAACCAAATTTAGTGGACACTGCACTGTTGACTCAGATTACTAACTCTATGGTCTTTCCTGGCAATGTGCCTTATTACCAAATCCAGAAATTTGAAGATTTGCTACGTTATGTTGACAGAATACAGGTACTGTATACACACAAACACATGCACACACACACACACACACACATATATATATATATATATATATATATATATATATATATATATATATATATATATATAATATACATTTCATTGAAAGTGCTTTGATTTAGTTTTTTATACAATTTCTTATGTGATCTAATAATTATTTTTTCTTTTCAGATAAATTATATAAAAACTGTCCAAATGTTCTTTTTTTCCAAGCGTTTTCAGCTATACATTTAGCCATTTTCAAGGATGAAATATTTTAACTTAAATATTCATTTTTTAATTTTTATTTTTTTTCAAAACATGATCAAGATATTGTGTCAATATTTATAGTTGATATTGAGTGTTGTTTTTTTTTTTTTTTATTAATAACATGGACATCTTGATCGTGTTTTGAAAAAAAAAAAAATAAAATGAAAACATTATATAAATACATGCAACAAACTATTTCTTATTTAACAGTTAAAATATTTCATCCTTGAAAATGGCTAAATGTATAGCCGAAAGCACTTGGAAAAAAAATACATTCAGACAGTTTTTATATAATTTATCATCCAAAAAGAAAAAAATTATTAGATCACATGAGAAATTGTATAAAAAACTAAATCAAAGCACCTTGTCTGTCGCATTCAATGAAATGTGCATGAAAGAAGGATTGCTGTCAAAATACACACATATATATATATATATATATATATATATAACTTTAAAACTTAGGTGATCAGCTGAATCTACTATCTTGGTTTCAACCTTACGGTAACTTCAAGGGATTTTTATATCATGAAAATGCTTAAATGCAATGTTCATGGCCTAAACATTGTGTTTGCAGTCAAATTTCCATCGTCTGGAACAAAACACTGGAGGGGTAACCTTAATTGTGACAGAATGATCTTTGGTATTCAAATTAACATAATTTTCCCTCAAGATTCACAAGCACAAAAGAAGGCTCAAGTTGGAGATGATGTTCAAATTGAATTTGCTGTCGTCAAGAGGAACACAAAGTGGGTGTTCACTTTTGGCTTATGTGCATATTATAAATTGAACCCCAATTTTATGCTCACCTCACTTTCTTCCACTTTAAAACTGATTTCTCTGGAAAATGATAGACTTCCTACCAAAACTGAAGCTCAGATTCAAGCAAAATATGACGAAAATAGTTTTTCTAATAAAATATTCCAACTTGCTTAAATGAATCTTAGCACCCCACTCCCCGAAATATTCTGAATGATATTTGCTTTTTATTTGTATTTATTTTTTTAATTCATTTAGCACCTGACAAAAATATTAAAGTGTAGAAAATTTTGACTCCTGCTTCTTTCACTGCAGCCTTTTTTTCTATCCATATATTGTATCCATCTTGTTCTTTAAGAAGATGCAGTATAAAAATAATACATATGAATCAAATACAATCATAGAGAATTGGGCTAAGTTTAACATATGTACCCACATAATAACAGTTTTGTCAAAAGGTTGTTTTTTTTCTCTTGACACCATGTTGCTGTATACTCCCTCAGCAATTTTTATTTTTTTAAAAAAAGCTAGTTTTAGAATTTTAATAAAATTGGCAACAAAAGTATTAAACACCATAAACAGACTAATAAATAAATACTGTCTGTCTCTATTTCTGAAATGAGGTATTGTAATTATTTACATTATCTACATTGTTTGGACTGTTGTCCTCATCTTTATTGCCATATTTACGAGGTTTCGGCCGTTGTACACTCAGGCCTTCTTCTGGATCTGTCTATATTTCTGAGATTATTATTTACATTATTTACATTGTTCGGACTGTTGTCCTCATCTTTATTGCCATATTCACAATATTTCAACCATTGTATTTCAACAGATTGATATATTGCATATATTACGTCATATTTTCTAAGAATTTTACTTTTCATCTAACACATTCTTGACTAGCAATTCTGAGACAGTTTTTGTTTTTTGACTTTTTTTTTTTTTTTTTTCTTTTTTTTTTTAAACTTATAATTTTTAAAAATTTATTTCAGATTCCCACTCAAACAGGTCTTGTACTTAAGAATGTGTTACTCCAATATGTCTTCTCCTATAAGAAAGATCTCTTTGTCAATGGTCAGTTCAATTGGTGGTTATACCATACTCTTATTGATGGTATGTACTTAGGTCCCAGGACCATTTCCTTTTTTTTTTTTTTTAATCTTTTCTCTGCTGAAAATATATTACAAGATGCCAGATCAGGAACCAAGTTTCATTTAATATTAGTAAGTTTTTATTGGGCACATTGTATCAGAGTCCAGTACCCTTTGCCCTGCTGCTCTATACTGCGATAAATAGAAATTTGAGCTTTGATGACTGCTCTTTTATATTCAATTTAGCAGTTTTACCAAACCGTTCCAAATTTTTGCACGTTTAAAATTGTGTCCCCCATTCTATTTTTATTACCCAGAATCAGGCACAGCATCACCATACATAGGCTGAGAAACAAGGATTATTAGATTTGTCACAAAGACAGTTATGTCAGCCTTGAAAAGTGGGCAGAGTTAGAATACTGAGAAGGAAGGTGCAGAATTTGGCTCTGCCTGTACAGAGTAGTGGTGGGAGATGTGAAGTGAAGCAGGTTGGAGTTAAGGGAGAAGCAATCCCCATGACTACTCTTAAGGAAGGTGGATAATTTTCCAAATCTGTAAAGTTGATTAAGAAAGCAGAAATAGGGAACAAAGAAAACCTTTACTGGAATTAGTCAGAATTGGGGAGTGATGAACACTTATATGCACTTGAGGCTCCACAGTTTTGGTCCACAGTGCATATAAGCAAATGACTTTGGGGAGCTTGAAGAATTTGGGCTGAGTTCACACATTGAGTGCCTCTGAAATCAACGTCAGCTGTCAACCAGATTTCCTGATTCCAGGACTTTGTCTAAACTGTCAAATTTGTTTCTTAGGAAAGGTATAAATCCTTCAATCTATAAATATTTTCTAGATTCAAATAACCTTCAAGAGGTTGATAAACCATAAAAAAAAAACAAATCAATACTGCAGTGCATTGTTCTGATGCAACAAATTTTCCCTTCATGCTTTATTCTGTGAATACATTGTTTGAATACTTGTAAGGTTTCCTTGCTTTCATATGTCTGTGAATTTCAATTGGTGAGACACCTTCTAGGGACCCCAAATTCTGTCACTGATTGTTGTTTTACACATCACTCAGGTAAGCTACATTCCTAAGTACCTCTAGTCCAGACTGTCATGGACTGGGCCTACCCAGCCACCATGTGCTCGGGTGTCGAATCCTCCATATTTCCTTTGTAAGAAGAAAGTTCCACTCAAACAACTTCTACCCCAGAAATATTAATTTGTGAAAACATACTCCCAAGAGAATGCTTCCCTGATTAGTCCAAGTTTAACACCTTCAAGTCTTAGAGTCAGCCATTGTCTATCCTACATATCCTTCTAATCATCATCTAGGTTTTACTTTATCAACCAGACTCTCAAGTCTACATCCTGCAAAAAAGTCGACCAATATTGACAATGCAGATGACCTAGCTATTACTGAAGACATCATTACCAATGCCACAGTTCTCCTACATCATCTAGAAAATGCTGCCAATGATGTTGGACTATGTTAATGCCTCTAAAACTGAATTCATAGGCTTCAATCAGCAATGCTCAATGCAAACTGTCTCAGGTAAATCAATAAAATCTGTCGAATCATTTATATACATTTTTTTTTTTTTTTTCACCTCAAGCAAGGCGGGAGTGCCACTAGCATGCAAGAGGTTACAGGGAATGGGAGCAAGAGTAAAGAGGTGTGAAAGAGGAAAGGATGAAGAGAAGGACGGGGAATAGATCAAGGCATCTGGAGAT
The DNA here is from genome assembly GCA_903632075.3 of Acanthosepion pharaonis. NCBI lineage: Eukaryota > Metazoa > Mollusca > Cephalopoda > Sepiida > Sepiidae > Acanthosepion > Acanthosepion pharaonis. The sequence goes on along the minus strand of CAHIKZ030003271.1, from coordinate 898,708 downwards.
GTTGATTGACATTGTCTTTGAATAGTTGGAGATTAAAGCTATCAGGGAAGTAAGTAAGAGGAAGGGAGTTCCACAGACCGGAAGTGTGAGACATGAAGCTATTGGAGTAGAAGAGACGGCTATATTTAACTGTTTCGACAGTGAAAGGCCGGGACCGAGATGACAACCTAGTGGCATGTTTAAATTCATGCAGTTTAGGAACTAGCGAAAGTCTGAGCAGTTATCGTGAAAGTATTTGTAGAGAAGACAGAGGGAGGTGACGACATGTCTGTGAGAGAGTGACTGTTAATGAGATGCCAGATCTGGGCCAACCATATTGCATATCCATCTCTGGATTTTGTCGAGGATCTTAAGATGAACAGCGGGGGCTCCAGACCATATATGACAGCAATATCCCATGCATGGGTGAATGGTTGATTAGGAAGCAAGATGAATTCTCCCGAAAAGGATGTGAAAAATTGCATAGCTAAAGCCCGGGCCACCTTGAATAAAATAAATGTTATTTGGTACCAGACAACCTCAAGCAGAGATTCTTTCACACCGCTGTAGAATTGGTTTTTAATGTATCGTACTACTACTGCTTAGACATTGAGTAAAACCTTAGAGTCTAAGCTTGATGGAACCTGCATTCAGATGCTGAGAGCTATACTTAACATCTCTTTGAGACAACATCCAACTAAATCACAGGTCTATAGTCTCATCCTTGATATTTTTACAATGTAGAATGCACTTTGCAGTCTGCTGCTGGCATGCAAAACAAGAACTCACAAGTGCTTTCCTGTTCTGGATACCTAGCCATGGCTCAAGATGGGTTGGTCACCCAGCAACCACCTACATTGATCAGATATGACACAAAATGAGCTTCTGACCTTGATGTAGGACCATGATGGTTGCTATGATACTTATAAATGTCCGACCTAACTCAACTGAAAAAAATTACTTCCCCATCTTAATATTTACAACAACCTCATTTAGTCACCCTCTACCTTGAGTAGATCTTGGGCCATGTTTTGGGTGAACAGTAGTATAAATAAAATGACTCCAATATACTATGACACAGAGTGAACTGATACTAAACATTCTTTTACAGAACTTTTTATGCTGCGACATATACAATCGAATCTGTTTCTGTCTCCATTACTGACACCATGCAGTATGGTGACCATATCAATCCTTGCATGATTTTTCTGTAGATCCACTTGCACTGAACTGGTTTTGTGAAATGTTGGCTTTATTAACTGTTTGCAATCCTTGATGAAAATTTCTTTTCCTTGCTTTCATTCTAGCTATTATTGAAACTACGATAGAGCCGTCCGAGATTCAAGAAATCTTTTTGAGACACGTTTCAGTTTATTTGCATCGAGTTCAGGTAAAAAATCGTTTTTTTTTTGTTTTTTTTTGGTTATTATGAAATTTATATTATAAAATAATAATAGTATGGAATGTGTTAACCATTGAATCTGAAAAAAAAGAAAAATGTTGGTTTTTCTCTTGACTCGACAATATTGTTTTAAAACAATGTTTGTAATTTTAATAACAAAAATATTGCACACTATTTAGTTGTTAGATTATTTATTTACAAGGTCAATTTTATATGATGTTTTGAAAAGTTGGGTTTTCTCTTGACACCACATTACTCTATACATTCCTATACATTTCCATTCTTTATTATTTTAAAAGTTAAAATCTTCATTTATGTATGCTCATATGGGAACTGAATTAATCCACCTCTTCTCTCCCGGCTATGAGTTAATTAGTTTGACTTGTACCAGTAATTATTATCTTCAAAAACTTTTTATAATCTAAAAATATTTTCTGGCTTTAAATCACCTGTAAAAGATTGATTAACCATAAAAAATTCATTCAATCAAAATTATTTATAAAGAATAGTTTGACAAATATGGGAAATTTTGTCCACTATAACACTGTGTCAAAGGACGGTTTTTCCCATGACACTGATATATATTTTTTTTTTTTTAATGACCTTCACTATTTGGCAATGTTTATTGTTTTTAAAAAGCAATGATTAGAATTGTAATCAAGCCTAAACATTTGAAAGTAAAGTTATATTTTCTTTGTTCTTGAGAATTGACAACAAAAATAATAAACACTATTTATTAAATTGTTTATTTACACTATTTATTGTTTATTGGAATGGTTTTTCCCAAAACATCAGCTACTTTTTTTTCAAACTTTATATCATTGACCAACCTACAGCACGTGTGGCTCGCCAAACAATTTTCAATGGCATGCAGTCACATGACATCACAAAGTCCTAACCAATAACTACTACAACACGAAGATATTTAGCTGTTTCAATTTTAATATTTACTAAAGTATGTATATTATATATTACTATATACAATATATTTTAGAACAGGTATACTGACCTTGACTTGTATAAAAATATGTATGCTGTTGGCAGACTGAATGATTTTAAATCATAAGTCGGCATATAGTTACCAAAAGGTTGCTGACCCCTGCTTTATAAAATGGTAAATAATAAGGATTTTTCCTATAGATGGTTCACATATTTTAATAATTTAGTAAATATTTATAAATGTATGAATAAAAAATTGTTTTCATATTTATTCCTTTATAAATTGGTAAATGATAAATATTGCATTACATTATAGTTTTAATTAGTTTTTTGAATGTGGTAAATAAAAAAAATCTAATAAATAAATAGGGTTTAATATTTTTGTTGTACCTGTACCTACCTGTACCTGTAATGGCATTCACCCGGGGTGGGTTGAGCCTGGCTCCAATATTGGAGTTTCATGGGAATTTGCAATTCAAAAAAAAAATTGTTATGGAAAGTTTACAATCATTGGCTCAGTCAGTTAACTGCCATACTTGATACACTCTTGAAGATCATGTCTATTTCGATTCATGACTGATGAGGCAGAAGATTTTTCCCACAGTAGGTTACCATTTCTTTCTGCAGTAGGCTGCTTATCAACAAAGGCTATAGGAACCAGTCTATTCAACCCATATGTGCGGGAGAAGTTTGATACCTTTCTGTCAATGAGTAATGAAAATGAGTAACTACTGACACTGAGGTTTGATCATGACACTTTGGACTTATATATGTTTTCCGCCAGGTGTATAAATCGCGGTGTCAGGCTACTGACTGCAGTGATTATTGAGTGGAACTATCCAGTCAAATTAGTGTGAATTATTGTGCGTCGATGATTTGGGTTTTGATTTAGGATTTACCAGACGTTTAACCGAGCTGTGCTACTAACAAGTTATTCACTGAAATTGTTAATTATCTTTGGTTGACTTTTTACTTCTCTGTTCTTAAGTATTTATTTGTGATTTTAATTAAATACTGTTTTATTTTAACATCGACATCTTGAGTTATACTTAATTATTAACGGCCATCATATGTCACAAGAGTGGCAACGAGGAATTTGCGTTAAACTCACGCAAGAAGAAAAAACATCTTAACAAGGTATTCACTGAAATGGTTAATTATCTTTGGTTGACTTTTACTTCTTTGCTTTTGTTAAGTATTTATTTGCAGTTGTAATTAAATACTATTTTATCTTAATACTGAAGTCTTGAGTTATACTTAATTATTAATGGCCATCGTATGTCACAAAACTTTCTCAAGGGTATTTGCCTATAAGTGAACGTAACAAACCTTAATTTGAACTTGGTTCTCTGATTTCTCATTCCAAGCCAATATCCATTACACCACACCGTACATCATTGGATACAGAGAATTAAAATGTCCTATAAAATTTCTGCTGGTGATTTGACTTAATTTTTCCTTCTTGTTGAATTTTCAGGATGGTCTTCCCGCTGTTGACTTCTTTCTCTGCCACCTGCTTGATACTTGGGATGGTTTCAGTTTCCAGTCTTTAATTTTTGAATTAATTTCTTTCTTCAAAATTTGTGCCTATGATGGTAAGTATTTTTGTTTTATCTTCCTCCAACCTTGGGGTCTGGCACCACAGAATTGCAAAGAACTGGACCAAATAGCAGAGTCCTCTTCACTTGAGGACTTTCAACAGCAGCAATAACTAAATTGTATAGCACATGAAATTCAAAGAGAAAATAATGACATAACTGACATTATGCACTACTTCAAACAAAAGGTAAAGGCCAGGAAGCAAGCACCCCAACAACCCTCCTGTTAATAATGGAAAGAGTAATAACATTGGGCTTCAGAAACTTCTTTTCCTGATAAATTGTTTAAATAGAAAGATTTTATAAATTTCAACTGAAGGTAACTCTCTCTGTGTGTCTCTCACTCACTCATAGTTGTGGACAGAATTATTCACCCCCACTAAATATTTACAAGGTATTGATGTGGTAGTAATGGTGAGAGGAGCAGGTGATGACAATAACAATTGTAGCAGCAAATAGTTATGGTAAAATGGTAGAAGTGCTTGTAGTAATGGTGGTGGAATGGTAATAACAATAATTATTATGATGGTAGTTTGAACTAGAAAATAATTGATGGCGTTATGGTGTCAGTGGTTTCTCTTTTCGTGTTCATAGGGTCAATGGTGGTTTATGTAGCAGTGTTGGTTGTTTTTTTTTTTTGTTTTTTTTTCATCCATTTAGTTTGGTTTGTTTTGTTTTATGGCATATCAACCTCAATGGGTTATTTAATGCTGACAAGATTTTTATTACTGGTAATATTTTTTGTCAAAAATCTGTTGCTGGTAATATTTTTTCCTTCAAAAATCTATTGCTGGTAATATTTTTTCCTTCAAAAATCTATTGCTGGTAATATTTTTTCCTTCAAAAATCTGTTGCTGGTAATATTTTTCCATCAAAAATCTATTCCTGATAATATTTTTTCAAAAAGATGTATAGCTGGTAATATTTTTTTCAAAAATATATTGCTGGTAATAATGTATTTCTGGTAATATTTTTTTACAAAAAAAAGAATTTCTGGTATTAAAACCTATTTTTACACTTTCATAGTGTTTTGAACCCTGTTTAGGGGTTAACTATTTCCCCATAGCTGGGACCCTAACAGGTGCTACCACCCAGTGTCAGTAGTTAAGAGGTGGTTCCACGTTCCTCAAAACCTCCTGATCAGAGGCTTTGCTATTGGATGTAGTTTATCATCTTACCCAGGACTTCACCTGTTTGGTATAAATTGTGATAATAGGTATTTGTTTTCATGCCTGCATTTAGAAATTACTTCTGATCTTATGTTTAGTAATTTCTTTTGTTGGGTGTGGGAAATTATTGCTACCTTTTTGTGTAGGCAAAGTAGGCATTTCTTTGTTATGTTATTGTAGGCAGGTGTGTTTTTCAATATTTCCCAGCTTATTCTTGGTGTAATGTCTTTTAGTTGCCATATGTATGTGGATAGTGTAGTGTTGTACTGTTCATATATGTTTGTTTGTGTGAGCTGCAATGTGTGAACTTGCCTATATGTATGTCTGTATACATGAGTGGTGTTCTGACAACAATTTTTCCTCCTACTAAAGTGAGATATTTGCGTGGTCGTCTATAATGACTTTTACGAGCGCGTCAATAACGGCAAACGTGTTCAAGAAACTTTCATTGCAGATAGATTTTACTTAAAGGAACAATTAGTTAGCTTATCTTCATACCCTGCCTGGTGGCAAACGCTGCTGGTGGCGCCAGGGGTGGTGGTCCCACCATAGCCACCGAAACCGTGATATCATCCCTGGTTGGCAGCTGATGAAGACAGGGTATCGCACGTGCTAACACACGTTGTATGTTAAAAAAAAAAAATATATATATATATATATATGAGGTGTATTTAAACAGCAAGAACTCTTAACTTAATGTCTTTAATTTACATCTTTCATATTGTTTTGAAACTTGGATGAAATTCATTAAACTTTATTTTGATTTTCTTTTTCTTCAGATCTCTATCGACTTGTCCTTCTTCCATTAAAGAAATTGTATTTCAGACGTGGCGTTTATTTTAAGGTGAGCCTTTATAAGAAAAAATTCTATTTCTGTTTCTTTTATTTTATAGATATTTTAAAGAAAAATGTGAATTTAGGAAACATTGATTGGAATATTTTCTTGATTTTTACTTTTTATTATTTTTTTTTTTTTTTAAATTAAGAAAAAAAATTCTTTTGTTCACTTATTTTGTCAAATTGTATTGGCTAGGTCTATGCTAACCATTTCTTTTCTTGCACTTCTCACTCGTAGAACACTCACCTGGCTCCATGCTTTCCAGCCAACTTTGATCTTCAAAAATTTAAATGCAATTTCAATTATTATCTATCATCCTCTTGATTACTTTTCTGTTGTTCTCATTCCTTAATAATGTTTCTCTTTTATCTTATTCTTTCACACTCAGTAACCCCCTTGTTTCTTAGTGGCTTTATTGCCTTGGTTAAGGTGAATTTTGATTTAAAATAAAAAAAAAATACATGTTCTGGCTCGTCTATTTTCAGAGTGGTGTTCTCATCTCATTAACAAATCTTGTAAAAAATTACATCATTAAATGGTGTCATCTAATAACTTTAAAAAAGTCTTCACCTGGAATTTTCAATGAATACATGTAAGTATTTTTTTTTTTTTTTTTTTTTTTTTTTTTTGTCAGTTCAAGTCTACCTAAAAAAAAAAAAAAAAAAAAAAATAGTATTAAATCAGAAATTATTTCATTAGACTAATTTATGGTTTGAATTCAGTTATAAGGACTTATAATTAGTGTGCCCTGTACAGTTTAGCCATTTGACCATTTGAGACCAGAATATTTTTGTATGAGGTCATATCAGGTCTAGTGGATTAAATCATTGGTTCATGAATTTGGTGATATAGTGATTGAGAGTTCAATCCCTGAATCGGGCAGTGTGTACTTGGACTCTGTGGAAACTGGCAGACAATAACTGAGCAGTACTAAAAACAAAAACTAGACACTATCCCTGGATATGGGCAGTGGAACATGATCAGTCTATCCCTGTAGATTCAATAAAGTGTTTGATTCAGAATTCCCTTTAGGTTACCCAGATCTGCGGAAGGTTAGAGAGCACAACGGCTGAAATGTTGTGATAAGAACAAAGATGATGACAGTAGGCCAAATAAAAATAGTGTAAAAATCTCTTCAATCACATCAGGACAATCTTTGCTTTCAACAGCCGATTGCTACTTCCTTGGCAAATGTTTACATGTGCTCCTTCCCTTATTTCCACCAGTTCAGAATTTTATATCTAAAACCTACCATGCAGTTGAACTGCCTTCAATACCATTGTATTCCAATTGTAAAGAGGAAGTTCCACTCCAACAGCTTCTTCTTGAGAACTGCTATTTTATAGAACAGACTCCTGTGTGGATGCTTCCCTAAACGTTACAATATTAATGTTTTATAATCTTCACTTCCTTCTTTTACTGGAGAACCAAGTTCCAATTCCAGTCATGTTCATTGATATAATGAGCTTACGAGCTAATACCTTAGGGAATGGTATGAATCCACCTCTTCTCCCCATCTATGGGTTAATTAGTAGGATTTGTATTTGTAAATTATTATCTCCAAAAAAAATAAATTGTTACTATCTAAAAATATTTTCTGGCTTTAAATAACTAGCAAAAGTTTGAAAAGCCATAAAAAAAACAATAAATCATTCTATCCTCTTACATTCATATCACATATCTGATTCTCTCTACTCCTACCTTGAGTGGCTCTTGAGACTTGTACTGGGGAAATATTAATAAACCAAAAAACACTATCTCTAAATTGTCACAGATCACTGGCTCATTGGTAAACGAGTAAAATAACCAAAGTGAAAGATTTCTCAAGAGATATATCTTGTCATCTGGTCCAGGACAATCATGGCTCCAGTTTGCCTTCATTATCATCTCCAAACTGCCTTGATTATATTTTCAATTCACTTCCACATTATGGCACTTTGGTTTAGCATAATGATTAATGCGTCTGATATGGTTAATAATTACTGTTGAGTAATGAGTTTAGTTATCACTGGTTTCTCCATAATTGTGGCCTTGTGCCAAACTACACCTGGTGTGTAATGGTTAGTGATGCTTCTCTGGTATATCATTACCAGTGAGTTTGGGTACCCCATATTTATGGCCTTGTGCCAGATTGGGCTATACTTAGAAGAAAAGCCAGGATAAAGAAATTTCCTGTGGAATATCTTTTCAGCCACTCCAAGACAATTATTATTTTCACTGCTTTGATTGATATATATGAATTACCTTCGGTAACATTATTGGGACTATTGTTCTCATCTTTGTTGCCATATTTATTACAACATTTCGGCCGTTGTACGCTCCGGCCTTCTTCAGGTGGTTGGAATGTCGAACTGAACCCTTTATTTCGCTCATCGGGGTAGACTGTTCTAGTTCCACGTGCCATGTTTAATGGATGTCAGTTATCTCCTGTTAATTCCCCTCTCCAAGTTCTCCACTGCCTTAACCGGGTATTGAACTCACACTATTTGGGTCCTGTCACTGGATCTAACCAACACCTTTATCCACTGTGCCATGTGTCCAATAGTCCAAATAATGTAAATAGTGTACATTATACCTCATCTCAGAATTATAGACAGATACTGAATTACCTTCAATAACTTTCTGGCTCACTTCTCTATTAAGAGGACTTGGGACAATTTTTCTCCCAAGATATCGTGTCAGCCATCTCAAGACTGTCATCATTTTCACTGTCTTCATCACCATTTACGCTTGAATCACTGTCAGAACAAAAGAATGGATTCTAAAAGGATTTGGGAATGGGAAAAACTTTGACAAAGATGGTGTCTCAAATCTTGACAGTTTATTTCCAAAAATGAACTTGTAAAGGAAAAAGTTTGTTTACCTGGTCACAGTTGTCTCCTATCACCTTTTCCTTGGGAAGCTAGAGACACTAGTTGCCAGGTAAGTAAACTTTGCTTTCATGAGGCCATTCCAGGAATGAAATTGTCCTACCTCATGGAATAGATTGGTTGAAATGTAATAAAAGACAAGTGAGAATCAGTAATTGGAATAAGTTTTAGAATACATAGTTGTTTGTTAATCAAATGATATTAATTTGCTAATTTCATTAAATTTGGACCATAGATTTATTGGAGGAGAAAGAACTTTTTTTAATTTTATTGCCAGCTCCTTTATTTTTTTTATTTTTTTAGTTGCCGATTCTTTCAAGGAGACTTTGATGCTTTTTCCATGGCCTATGAGTTGAAGAATATCATAAAGTTTGTCGACGCCTTGTGTTTGCAAGGACTGTTGTTAGAGAATGATCACACGCTTCTCATCAACTTTTCTTTGTGGTTCTATGAGCAGGTAAATATTTTCAAAACTCAGTCTTTTGGGGGTTTTTTTTGTTTTTTTTTTTTTAAATCATTTTCTGCTCCTCCAACAGGCAAAATCTTTTTCTTTTTTTTTTTTGTTATATTATATACTCTAGGATAATGTGAGTTTTTATGTTTAAAAAAAAAAAAAAAAATAGGGTATCGCACTATACCCAGATAATTTTTTTTTTTTTTTTTTGAAGAGGTTAAAAATCGTGTTTTTGGTAACCCGTTGCACTATACACAGATGAATCTTTTCTCATGTGACCCTAACCTACCTGGTAGGCCTATATTATCATGGTATCTTTGGTTAACCATAACAGTACGGTTAAGCGCTCCTTTAGCCTCCCTTCTATAGCCTCAATTCTTTCTGTTGTTATATGAACAGCAGAACGTCATTCACGATATGTGTCTCTTAAAATCTACAAATAATTTTAACAATCTTTTTTTTCTTTCTCCAATTTGTGTTCATCTTCATTTGCATGTGTTTACATTGCTTGAGGTATTGCTTTTCCAATGGCACCCATTTGTCTGATAGATATATATATATATATATATATATATATATATATATATATATATATATATATATATATATATATATATGTATATCTTTCAGGAGGCACAGTGGAGTAATGGATAGTGGCTCAGATTGAGGAATCAGAGAGCTGAGTTTGAATTCCAATCGAATCCATTATATTCACTTAAGTGCTAATACCGTTGGGAAAGGTATGAATCCTCTTCTCGCCCCAGCTATGGGAAAATAGCAGTACAGAGGGGGTTCTATAGCCTTGGGTAGAAACTGGTCTACTGCAGAAAGAAATGGCAACCCACTGCAGGAAAAAATCTGCCTCGTCAGTCATAATACTGAGATGTTATGTGACATCTGTCTTTCTTTATGGCAGCAAATGTTGGACAATTTCCTCAAAGATGAAGACGTGACTTGAGGCGACAGCGATGTGGTTCTATAGAAGGATGTTAAGGATATCATGGACCGAGCGTGGAAGCAATGGTGAGGTCTTAGAGAGGATGCAAACAAGGAGGAGGCTTATACTTAACATCAGGAAAAGCAGCTGAAGTTTCTGGAACACATAATGAGGAAGGAGGGCCTGGAGAATCTGATACTCACGGGTCGAATAGAGGGAAAGAGAGACAAGGGAAAACAACACGTGACATACCTGGTGGGCTGAAGAAACTGAATGACATAACGTTGTCTGGGGGAGGAAGCAGACGGAAGGAACTTGTTGAGAGCTGCAACGGAATGAGGGGGGGTGGAGAGCCATGATTGCCTATGTCCTGAAAGGACATGGCACAGAGAAAGAAAGATAGGGGAAAAAAATCAGGCTTTCCACAAAAAAATCAGGATTGTACTATAAGTAAAGTAGACTTATACACGAGTATATACAGAATAAACTCTCTCTCCTCCCCTTCCCCCTCTTTTTTTTTTTTTTTTTTTTAAACTTCTTGAATGTAAAGTGAATTTTGAAGACAAATGTTATTGGAAGAATCTTTTTTTTTTTTTTTTTTTTTTTTTTTTTTTTGCAATTTTTTCTATCTGCCATTCCTGTTTTTAATGTTTGAAGCAAGCTTCCTTTCCTTTACAAGAGTGAAATCATTTGGTTTATATGTAAAATGTTTAAATTTAAAATTGTTTTACACCAGTAGAACTCACCTTCTTTTAATTTTTGGCTTATAATTATCTTTTAATTGTGATGATTGCAAATAAAATAAGTCGACAACATTTTTGCAAGTTGTATTTTTGCAAGATGCAAACAAAGCTGGTGATATCATTCACTCATTTATACATGCTGCCCAGCTAGTTGGCTGAGACGCAAATAATTAGCTCTGGGCACCGGGCCTAATATTCAAAGAGAGATTTATAATATAATTGATCCTGATCTGGCATCTTGACTTGCACAAGAGCCAAAATGGCAGACATGGGCTTAGTTTGCATTTAGTCATCTTATTGATATTCACTAAATTTTACTTAGTCTTGTACAGGGACAGAAAAAAATGTTAGGATTGAATTCTGGTTGCAGTATTAATAGTTTACTAAACTAACTTACTTATCATTACTCTATGGTGAGATGCCTTTGGTATTTACTAAGCATGTGACACAAAGTCACAAGTTTTGAGATCGAATTCATTATACGCTAGTAATATTCTGCTCATCTAAATTGCTCAACTTCACTATTGTTTTAATTTTCCTTTTATTCCAGTTGGTGAATTGTATCAATAAACATGATTTCTACCTGTTAATCATGCCTTCAAATGAATTGATCAACCGAATTTTCCTCAGTGATGATGCTACGGGCATTTCTCGCCTTTGTCGTGTCCTCCTTGAGTAAGTAATCTTTTTATCTATTTTAGAACTCTGTAGGTGACTATTTTTGCCAAGCAAGATGTCACTATTACCAATGCAAGTTGAATTTTAATTTCTTGGTTGTGTAGTCGTATCCTTCTATGGCAACACCTAAAACAATCTTGACTGAAATTAAGAGCCAGGCTACTGCAATTTTAAATATATAGAACTAGTATATAAAACACTATATTTTGAGGGGATTCCATATACAGTAAAAGAGGAAGTAATATTTAAAAATGATGTAGAGTGCTAAATGTTAAACAGATGTTTGTTTCATATAGTTTTGGCAGCCCCTAAACCCAAAAAAAATTTGGGAAGTATGTCAATAACTTTTAGGCAGATTTTGAAGATTTGTCCATTTCTATATTATCTTTTTAAACACAAAAATACTAAGTTTATTACTAATGTTGACTGCAAAAAATACCATTTGTCTTCACCAGAAGAGTCAAGACTGTGTTTCAAAGTGGGTTATGATCCTTCACAGCTTCTAGCTAAAAATAAATCTACATTTGGAATTAATCATTCTAAACAATGTAAGAACCATTGTTTATGCCATACCTTCGGTCTTTTTACACTTGTCAGGTGACAGTTTTGAAATTTTTTTCACTTCATCCAGCTCCTCAAACTATCCAGTTCCTCCAAGCCCTCATTTCCTCAAACTATCCATTTCCTCCAAGCCCTCATTTCCTCAAACTATCCATTTCCTCCAAGCCCTCATTTCCTCAAACTATCCAGTTCCTCCAAGCCCTCATTTCCTCAAACTATCCAGTTCCTCCAAGCCCTCATTTCCTCAAACTATCCAGTTCCTCCAAGCCCTCATTTCCTCAAACTATCCAGTTCCTCCAAGCCCTCATTTCCTCAAACTATCCAATTCCTCCAAGCCCTCATTTCCTCAAACTATCCAATTCCTCCAAGATTTCAGCTTCTTAAACCATTCATTTCCTCCAGCCCTTCAATTTTTTGAATCATCCATTCCCTCTGGTCCCTCAGTTCCTTTAGCCCTCCATTACCTCTCTCCTTTCACTTTCTTGAACCATCCCTTACCTCCGGCTCCTCAATTCCTTGAACCTTGCCTTTCCTCCAACTCCTAAATTTCTTCAGCTTTCTTCAACCTTCTATTTCATGAGCTGTCCGCTACATCCACCCCCTTTAAACCCATGAGCTGTCCAGTACATCTGGTCCCTTAAATCCATGAGCTGCCCAGTACATCTGGCCCCTCAATTCCATGTACTGCTCACTACCTCCAGCCTCTCAATTCATTGAGCCCTCCCAACTATGTCTGGACACTCAATTCCATGAAACACTTTTTCCAGACCCTCAATTTCCCAATTATTTTCATCGTTTACTTATTTTCCCATATCCTTTCACTTGTTGTTTTTTTCCGTTCATTATATTCTTTCTCTTCTTATTTTTTCCTCCTGCTTATCCAGTTACACGGCGGTATTAACCCAGCTGAAAGCTGATAAGGATCTGAAACCACACATTGGGAAATATGTTGTGAGTATCAACAAAAACATTCAGGACATTTGCAATTCCATTTGGCGCTTTAAGGCATTTGATGAGCAAGAAATTGAGAAAGGAACACATTTATTTGATTTTGATATCAGTCAAGTGATTAGCATCCCACAGAAGACATTGCATTCATCTCTCTCTTTTATACACCATCCAGCATTTTTGGGATTTGCTAGCATTTTTCTGCAAGAGGTAAGTTCAACACCCACCCATCTTTCTCTGTGTGCGTGTGTAGCTGTAGACATTGCTTTGCCTACTTATGATTGGTTTGGTTTATTTTATTTTACGGCATATCAACATCTCAATGGGTTATTTAATGCCGACAAAATTTCCTTTTTTTTTTTTTTCAAAAATGTATAACTGGTAATATTTTTTTTTTTTTTTTTTTAAATGTATAGTTTGGTTTGTTTTGTTTTGTGGCATATTAACCTCAATGGGTTATTTAATGCTGACAAGATTTTTATTTCTGGTAATATTTTCTTTTTTTAAATATTTATTGCTGATAATAATTTTGTTTTAAAAGTATTTCTGGTATTAAAATCTATTTTTACACTTTCATAGTGTTTTGAGTCAGGTTGTGGGGGGTCACTATTTGCCCATATCTGGGACCCTAACATGTGCTGCCACCCCGGGTCAGGGTGGACCTGGGAACACCAGCAATAAAGAAGTGGTTCCACGCTCCTCAAAACCTCCTGATCAGAGGCCTTGTTGGACGTAGTTTATCATCTTGCCCAGGACGCTTGCTCACTTATGAGTCTATATGTCAATAACACTTCAGTCTATTGATGATAAAAGCATTTGTTTTATAAAACAAGTATTCATTTATTTAAACACAATCTCTTTCTTTGTCAATGCACTTAATTTGTTGATAATATTAATCACATAGATGGAACATTATTGATTTATCATCTTCATCAACACAATTGAAATGCATCTGCATTAGTGTTCCTAACAAGGTTTGTCATGTTGATGGGGTTTAGAATATACCAACTACATCCTTGCATAGGTAAGACCCACCACATGCATGGGTGGATTCTTGCAGTATGAACCAGACCCATGCCCACCTTTGTGACTCTGACATAAACTGGATCCACGGGTTATGATCCTTCACAGCTTTTGATCCTTTGTGACCCTGTTGTAAACCAGACTCGTGCTTACCTTTTGTGGCTCTGTCATCAGCCAAATCCGTGCCTGCCTTTGTGACTCCAGCATTGGCCAAATCCGTACCTGCCTTTGTGACTCCAGCATTGGCCAAATCCGTACCTGCCTTTGTGACTCCAGCATTGGCCAAATCCGTACCTGCCTTTGTGACTCCAGCATTGGCCAAATCCGTACCTGCCTTTGTGACTGGCATCGGCCAAATCTGTGCCTGCCTTCGTGACTCCAGCATCGGAGTTTTTTTTTTTTTATAACAATATCTCTAAAACTGTAAAAGTTACAGTGCCAGTAATATACTCACCATTTAAAAAACTTAGCACACCCAAAATTAATCTAAATCCAGGGCATACAACTCTGAAAATTCGTGCGGAATTGTAATGGTTAAAATGTAAACTTGTTTTTATCAGTTTTCTCCAACAAATTTGGAATTTGACTCCAGAATGTAGAAATTGTTTTTTTTTTTGTTTTTTTTTTTAAACATCCTGCTTTTCTTTCAGCACTTACCAGAAAGTCCTCACCATCCGTCTCTAATTCGCGGAGTATAATTTGTTCTTCAAACTTGTTTTATCCTTCACGAATGATAGATATGGGAATTGTGTTGGTGATTTCCCTTAGAGAATGTTGGCTGTGGCAACCAGTTTAAGAGTAATCTCTGCCAATGCATCAGGAGTCAGCACTGCTGCAGTAGACGCCATTATACTTGCTGTAAAGGGCATCTTCATCTCGTCATACCCTTTAACTGATCCACCAACATAACAGAATGTCATCTTTTATTGTAAGGTCCATATAACTACACCCTGATGATGACCAAAAGCTTAGATTGAGGAACAGCATAATAAAAAAAAAAAAATATCCAAATGTTGGACAGTTTTTGTCTTTATTTTCTCCTGAAACTAAAGCCACTATACGAAGCTTAGAATGGCTTATGATCAAACATAGGTATTCGTTGTGTTATATTTAACAATATATGTTTGAATAATAATCTGCTGCCCCAATACAATATATATATATATATATATATATATATATATATATATATATATATATATATATAATTTTACTATAGAAATGCATTGCAAATGGGGGAAATGAGGATTGTCAAGTGAAGAATTATTATGTTTATATATTAAAGATGTTTTCTGGTTGCAATTAAGGGGATCCCTATTATTTTACCTTTTAAGCCATTTGCCTGTTTACAGCCTTTCTTTTGATTCTATGTCGTTTTTGATCTTGCTGGAAAACAGCCTCCCTCCTCACCTTTCAAGTCTGGTGGAGGAACTGGTTTAGTCACCAATAACCTGACTATGTGGCAGGTAGTATTATTGAGTATTAAAAAAAAAAGCATTAACTGATTGCAATCATTTGGGCCCTAGATTTGATTGCATTTTATACCAACTTCTCTCTTTGGCTCCTTGGAGTTTTTATAGTGCAAATCACTTTTGGTAATTTTGTTTTCCATATTTTTTTTTTTTTTTTTTTTATTTATTTATTTATATTTCTCTTTCATTCATCAGAAACACCGCCGGGAATATTTTCTCTTTCTCAAAGAGCAGAAGCTGATAGGCCTGACAGATTTCTTAACCAAATTTATTGAATCCAGACTTGGCTTACAAGAGGTAAGCATATTCTTCCTCTCCCACCCGCTCAAATTCATAAAATGTTCTGTTAATTTGGATTTTGGGATTGGATTTTGCTTAGATCTCATGTCAATCACTATTAATGTCTCTGTCCCATAATACTTGTTACATTTGAATACACATTTCATACATTAAATGTAACAACGATTTTTGGGACAAAGATTACTACTGTCCCAAAATAGTTGTCACACGTGTATGATATAGGTACACAAATGCAACAACTATTATGGGACAGTAGTTCAAAAATAGATTTGAATTCTGTGTTTAAAATGTGTACGCAAATGTCCCAATTATTATGGAACAGTGCTTGTATCTTATATTATTATTATTATTATTATCTCTGTCCCACAATGTTTGTGACATTTGTGTATGCATTTCATAGACAGATGGACAACGGTTTTCGGGACAGAGATTCCCTGCACTAAATGTTAGAATTCTGAGACAGATGTTGGATTATTTGTTTTAATTTCCAAAATGAAACCGCATTTACTATTATTATTATGAACTTTATAATTAGCATTTGCTTGACTTGCTTTTTATTGCATTGTCGTTAGGTAGCACTTTAGTAAGCAACATGGATTGGAAATTATCATCAACAAGAAATCTTGAACACAAAACTCTACAAACCATTTTTGATAAGTTTGATCAAACAAAGAATGATCTCCATAAACTGCACAACATTTTTCTTGGGCTTGATTCACTTTTTTTTAACCTTTTTTCGTTAAATAAAGAGAAAAACAATGTCGAAAATGTTGCTTATATCCTTTCATGCTCAACATTATTTTGAATGATATGAAAACTTGGGCTATTTAATCACTTCTTTTTTCATTGATGGAAATTCTTTGGCAATTGTCCTTTTTTAATGTGCGTAGTTGATAATTTATCATATATAATCAAGTTAAAATAAATCATATATATATATGTATATTAAATTAAAATAAATCATATATATATATATATATATATATATATATATATATATATAATATATATATAAAATTAAAATAAATCATATATATATATGTATATAAATTAAATAAATTAAAATAAATATATATATATATATATATATATATTAAATTAAAATATATATATATATATATATATATATAAATTAAATATATATATATATATATATATATATTAAAATATATATATATATATATATATATATATAAATTAATATATATATATATATATATATATATGTATATTAAATTAAAATAAATCATATATATATATATATATATATATTAAATTAAAATAAATATATATATATATATATATATATATATATATATATTTAGTGTGATTAAAAACAAATCCATTAATTCTTTAGAAATTGCTTTGTTTATGTTTCGGATATGGAACTGAGCAGATGTTTTACTGACAAAGTGCACTTTCCTTACAAGGGGAAATAGAGCCCTATTTGAAATGTTATGCTCTCTGTAGCCAGACGGTAAATAACACTGGATAAAATGCTGGTTTCTCCTACAAAGGGGGATGTAGGTTAGATTCCTGCTAAAGAGCACATTCTCTTTATTAAGTTTTCTTGAATATGCAGACCAAAAAATAGGATACATACTAGTCAAATTAAAAATAGGGTATTTATTTCAAATATGAGTATTCACTATAATAATGTTTGAAATACACACACACTATTTACATTCAAACTTTTGTCTTCACCTTCATTTTTGTTATTACAATGTTTCAGACATTGTGCCCTCTGGCCTTCATCAGGTGTATATTGATCCAGATAATCTACAGGAGATTCTAAACTAAACCCTTTATTTACCTAAATGTTTAATTTAACTTTAGTTACTGAGATTGGTATATACCTGACTAGCAGTAGAGCCCAGCGTTGCCCGGGGATGTAACAGTAAGAGATAGATGAAGTATTGACCATCATAAAGACTGAAAAATAAAATTGACAAAGATTATTGTTTAAGGTTGATGGACACGAATGTCTTAATTATTTTTTTGTTTTTGTTTTTTGGTTTTTTTTTACGAATTGGTCAAACCCAAACTCAAACAAAAACATTGTTTCAATTGTTATGAGTCTACTGATTGAATAGAATTTTATTATAAACAATTGTCTTGTAAATGGAATTTTTAAAGCATTCTGAATGTAAAAATAAAGAAAAAAGTGTGCAAGACAATAAGAAACACTACCTGCCAAAAAAAAAGTGAAGTTTTGTTGAAATCGGTTGAAAAATGTAGGAAATCTGATCCCATATATAAATGAACACACACACACAACCTGGGTTTTATAATAAGTATAACTCGATATGAGTTGTCCCCCTTTCATTAATGCCTCTTAATTGTGTTTTCAAATTGATTTTGTGCAAAAACAATTGTTTTTCCAATTTTTGGCACTGTCAGAAACACTGCAAGGTAATTTTACGTAGTCCTATGAAGTTTTGTTGAAATCGGCTGAAAAATGTAGGAAATCCGATCCAATATATAAACGTACAGGCACACACACACACACACACACACACACACACTGGGTTTTATAATAAGTATGATGAAGGCCAGAAATGGCCAAAAATGATAAAAACAACAAAGATTAGAAGAAAAGTTTGAATGTAAATAGTGTAAGTAATGATATCTACCCAGAAATTCAAACAGAAAATATATAATTTATTTCCTATTTTTTTTTTTTTATATATTTTTTTCTTTTTATTTCTATTTTTAGCTGCCTCCTGAGAAAACCTGAGGATTTGATCCAATCAACTTGCACTTCCAACTGTTTCCTCAATATCTTGTGCGGAGTAATGTAAACTTATATTGACAGCATAATACACAGGCTCTAGTCTCACGGCCCATGCCAGTTTGACCATTTTTTTTTTTTTTTTTTTTTTTTTTTTTTCCTTTAATGAGAGCCAGTTAATTAAATCTTTTCTGCCTGTGTATTCCCTTCAGTTGCATTTTTGTCCAGATTCTCATGCAAGGTTTCAGTACTGTTCCTCCAAGCCCCACCCTTCCTCCACTCACTACAAACAGATAACTTTGATAAGTTCTTACATTCGTCTTGAAAATTCTTTCTTCATTGCATTCGTTCATTAATTTTTTTTTTTTTTTTTTTTATGGCTGTTTCCAAAGTTTCTTGCTTCCTTTTTAAAATATCTTTCCTTCTCATTTCACACTGACGATATTTTCACAATAATTTTTTTTTTTATTATTTTGCTATCGAAATATCTTTAATATATTTCCCAAATCATTTCATCAACCCCGCTGTTTCCATTCGACCTTTCACACAAGCCATCTTTACGGAGATTTGCCCTTACAGCCTCTTTACTATACATTTGAAAAAAAACAAAAAAAAAAACAAAAACATGCTATTCACAAGGCTAAAGTAGTCAGTTTGTCTAGGGAATATTGGAAATTCAGATTTTAAGCTTAAATGTGAATATCTGAAAAAAAAAAATGTAATATCTCAATGTGAGCATTCATTATACATGTGTTTGTCTTGATTTCCCTGCTGTCAGGTGTTTAGAATTCATTGTTCATGTTTTTTGTCAGAAGTTGAAAAAAAGTTCTCCTGTTTGACAGTTCATTGCTATACAAGGTCTGTCTGCATTGTATCCAGCCATTTTGATTATCTCAAGAATCTCTTGTGCAGCCTTAATGTATCTTGGCCTCCAATCAAATGGGACATTACTTTGTGAACAAGTGCTCTACCATGGAGTTAGTTGTTGGTATTGAGATGGTAGTAAGTGAAATTTTGTATTGTGTCATCTTCACAAGAATTAAGTGAGTAAATTCTTTTGTTTTCTGCAGAGCTTTTGGGGAAAAATCTTGCATCATTTGGTTTTATCATACTCTCCACAGCCCAGTCCTTGTAACTTTTGGTTTTTCCCAAAGCTGAAATTTACATTAAAATGCTGTTGACGAGATTAGGGAGAATGTAACAAGCTGATGGTGATTGCAGAATTGGACTTTGTAGACTGTTTTGAAAGGGAAAAATAGAAGGGATAAGTGCGGGAAGTCTCAAAGAGTGTACTTTGAAGGGGACTACGGTGCCATTTCCCTCAGAAGGCCTTTTTTTTCTTTTCTTTCTTTTCTTTTTTTCTTTTCTTTTTTCTTTTCTTTTTTTCTTTTCTTTTTTTCTTTTCTTTTTTTCTTTTCTTTTTTTTCTTTTCTTTTTCTCTTTTTTTATTTTTGTTTCTTTTTCCTTTTTTTTCTTTTTTTCCTTTTTTTTTCTTTTTTTCCCTTTTTTCTTTTTTTCCCTCTTTTTCTTTTTTTTTCTTCTTTTTTTTTCTTTTTCTTTTTTTTCCTTTTTCTTTAAATATTTCAGAATTTTTTTAATTAAATGGCTGGATGCTTTCCTGACAGACCTTCTCTCTCTCTCTTTCAGCTAGAGACTAATTTCTCCCCCCTCCCCTTTCCAAAATGTATAAAAGGATATTTGATCATATCTCTGTTGAACATTTTTTATCCTGATCAAGAAAGATTTTGTATTTTCAATGAGTTGTAATTTCAAGCAGACTTATTTTGGTTCATTTAAGCATGGCTGATTCTTCTTGGTTAAGAAAAAAGTGGTTGCTTGTGAGTCAGGTTCAAGTTTTGAAGAGACTTTTAAACGCTTACTTTCCTTTCATGGGGCAATCATACAAGCTTGATACGATTAATTTCACTGGTATTTTATCATATTCTCGTGTCTTAATATGTTAACGGACAAAAAAAATTACCCGTTAGCACTCTGTAGGCGACTTTGACCAAAAATCAGGTACTGAACAATACCATGTTTGAATTTTCACAATTGTGTTGTCATATCCTGCTATGGAAACAGCAAAAATGACCTTCACTGAAATCAACACTGGGGCTGTTGAGTCCTGTTGAATGAATTCTGTGACAAAAGTACAATAAACAATGCAGAGGGCTTGAGATTAAGCATAACCACAAGACGCACATGCATATCAATCCGACAACGCACAAAATACAGTTTTTGCTTTGTGATACAGAGCAAAGCACTGGTTTATTTTGTTGCACTGTATACTGCAATTATCCACTGTAATCATGTCACACAATGAGTCCTTATAAACCTATTAGGGTCATAGGATCATCATATAATGGTGTGTCTAGGGCAGGATAACCTGAGGGTGCCAATTCCTTTCATGAGCACAAATCTCTGGACCCCTTATCGAAGCTCCATGTATGTATGTGTGTATGTGAGAGAGAGAGAGAGAGAGTGTGTGTGTGTGTGTGATGAATGAATGTATATATATATATATATATATATATATATATATATATGAATGAAGAAATATAGTTTTAAGGTGTGCTATATTTATGGGATAAAGTGCTCAATATCAGAGATAGAGCGTGTGTAAATATAAATATAAAAGTGAACATTGAAGTCAACACTCAGAGGCAACAGGCGATGATTGCGTCTAGCATGAAACAACCTGTTGCCTGTGAGTGTTGAGAGATTTTTGGGAGGTGTTGGAGTGTAAGTTATCACAGTGGACAACAGAATTAGCAGACTAAATTCAAATTTTGCACTAATGCTCTTTGGAAAGGCATGAATTCACTTCTTCCCTGCAATAACTGACAGGGAAGAGAGTAAGGGGATAAGTACTTAGAGAAAATCAGCCAGCCTATTAGTAATGCTCAGGCTGTAGCAGCTCAGGTACTGTTACCCCTGTTGTCAATCTTGACAAGAGGCGATAATTATAGTTCTTTATCCATTTATATGTAATAATTCTTTGACCCATTTCAGGTTATAGGCAATTCCCTTTATTTTTGTAAATTTTGGGATAAGGAATTATATGTTTTGCTGTTCAAATGGGCACATGATTGAATGGTTAGAACATTTGCTTTCTGACCATGAAACCCAGGTTCGAATCTCATCATGGGTGATTGCTGAGGACGGTGACTTTCCGATGTTGTTGGCCTGGGGAGGTGAACCCAACGTGTGGCACCTCAAAGTGCCTGAAAACTATACCACAGTTTAACCCAAACCATTCGAGTGAAATTTGGTGTAAGGAACTTTTCAGAAAATAAATTTAAACAGCTATAGCAAATTTCTCTAATCCATCAATACAGAGAAAGTTATTTGTGATTATGAACAGATAACAGACATGCCTAAAAGATATATATATATATATATATATATATATATATATATATATATATATATATATATATATATATATATATACATACATACACATATATATATATATATATATACACACACACACATTACAATGAATCATTCATACAAAAATAATTTCCACGCCTGAAGATGACTGCTGAATGTACAGTCGAAAGTACTTGCATATTTAAGAAAGACCTTATACAGCTTATAATTTTTAAAAACAAGGATCATAGTATTTGAGTGATTTGTAGGTTAATGCACTTTTAAAATTTTGTTAGCGAAGGGATTTTGCCATTTTATATCATTAACTTCACTAATCTACTTTTTGTGTGAATGTTTCATTGTAATATAAATTGAACTGCACCACATATTTGATATATATATATATTGATACTAGAATCCATGAATTACTTAAATATATATATATATATATATATATATATATATATATATATATATATATATATATATATATATATATATAAACCTGTGTATTTGGCTAGCAATCCATTAGTTAAAGCAAACCTGAAAAGGTACTTTTGTTAATTTTTTTAATATATTTTTATGCAAATGAGTATTTTCTTTTCTAGACTCAATGACTACAAAAAATTGTATAAACCTTTTTTTTTTTTTTTTTTTTTTTAAATTTAAATCTAAGTGCTTTCAGCTGCTCTAGTTAATTTTAATTAAACTACTCTAATAAATGGTTTGTAAATGCTGTTATAGACTGTCTGAAAGTAAGATATGATATCTGAAATGCAAAGAATAGTTGAACCAAATTGAAACATTATGGTAGTGTCATTATCTTCATGTGTCTATGAGCTAAGCCTTGAACTAATGATCTGCCAGAAATTAGAAAAACTTTATCCAGCCTATCATGATAATATTAATAATATATCATAGATAGTCTTTAGTCTTTGCATACGTGAAATAAACCTTGGAGTAATGGTCTGCAAAATAAACCAGAATGCTCTGTACACTGCCAGTACCACTCAGAAACACTCAATTTCTTTGTAGGAAGTTCTTCATACACCATTTTTAATAGGGCTAACGTTTCACTAGCACCCTTACCAATCTTCACCCAAAACTTGATGTTAATCCACTACTCCGGATTCCTTTCTCTCCTTATCTGCCAACAGTATAACATGAGCACTTAAAACTTCCTCTACTACCCGGCAACAAATGAATTACCTGGTCTGTCTCTCAAGAAGCAGAAATTTGAATATGTCAGAACAGAGATGTTTGCCCAACTCATTACCGCCAGTGACATGCTGTGGTTGTTCTGGGGAAGGGGGGAGGATTAAATCGTTATACAGTATGTAACATACACTATTTACTATAGAATTACACTGTGGATGATGGAGAAAGGGATTGTCAGTGGTCAGGAAGTAATGTAAGTATTAATGACAGGAGAATTTTCTCTGTACAGTAAATTTGTAATAAATTTAATTTTGTGATGACGCTGTTGTTTGAGTTTTGTTATATTTATTTCACTTTTAAATTAAAAGTCTGAAGACTTTTTAGATGAGTTTTAGAATTATAGCAATGTCAATATACAGCCAGGGCTCTCTCTCTTTGTCTTCCAGTGACTCGACAAATCGACCTACTTTGTTTTATAGGCACCAACATGAGATTGCTGGAAAATGAGCATAGCAGGATGATAACGACCTTAAACTTGACGAAAACAAAATTTTATCGTCAAAATGTTTGTTTTTATTAAGAGGAAAGAAAGTAATTTTTAATTATTTTTAAAAAATTTTCTGTCTTTATTAAAGCATTCTAAATTTTGATTGAAAAACCTCGTTTCTCATCATCAGCGAATGTCCTACTAAATAACATGGCGGATTTTTGTGTATTTTTTTTTTTTAATGGCAGTCATTAATTTTGAAAATCTTGCAAAAATAAAAATAATTGTCGGATTTTAATGAAACTTTCAAAAACTATTCACAAATGATGGAAATAATTATAAATATGTTTTTTTTTTTTTTTTAAGTCATGGTAAAAAAAAATTTTTTATATTTATTACCCCCCCATAATTAATTTTATGAAAACTCGAAATTCTAATTATTACAAAGTTTTAGTGGTTAATTAGTTAAAAGCACAAGGCTTTGAGGAAAGCAAATCATTTTTTTTTTTTTTTTTTTAGTTGACTCCCTTCTACCTTAAAATCAGCTCTGAATTGTAACATACAAAACTCAATAAAACAAAGATATTATTTAATTTCAAAAGCTTTTAGTTGCTTTTACTTGTTTGTATGAATATAGACAACATTTTCTGAAAGCAAAAAACGTTTTCGATGAAAAATAAATTTTTACAACAATTATTTGTTATTTCTTAAATTATTTTATTTTTTACATAAAAGTTGTTAAACATTCTAAAATTAATGAAAATCTTGTACAGCTTAGTCAATGGTATTATTAAGTAGATAAATATCATTTACAGATTATAAAATAAAACTGGTTACAATCAGCAAGTTGCTAATAGTTAAAAATCTAATATAACATGTTTTTTTGTGTGTCCCAAAGTAGCTTAAATTCAAATATACGGAAGACCAGAAGCATCATGAAAACAATAGTCAGTTACATGGTTTGCGTTGGTAGTAACAAACATTTTGACAATAAAATTCTGCTTTTGTCAAGTTTAAGGCCGTTTTTATCATGCTATGCCTACTTAAAAATAACAAGGTAAATAAGTTGTTCACATAAAGCTAAACTGTCACTTGTGACCTCACGTACTATAACTTTTCCCCACATAAGATGAAATCACGCATATGTCACTTGTCAATCAACACCTGTTAAGACCGGGTTTCTATCATTTGAAAGTACATTTTTTTTTCAGCGCAGAGAGTAAGTAATGTTTGTTTCAAAATACATTAAATAAACTTTAAAATTTCTAATTTTCTTAAATTAATTTAAAAAAAAAATCATAATTCATTTTTTTAAACGGAGATTTTCACTTTTGTAAACAAAAGTTAAAAAAAATGGCTGACGATGGATTTTCTGTCAATTTTGCTGATCAAAAAAAAATACAAGATTTTTAACGAGAATTTTGGACGTGCTAGAAATTATTAAAAAATGTAAAAAAAAAAATGATCAAAAATACTTTGATCTTTCCTCTTGATAATAACAAACATATAGACGATAAAAAATTATTTTCATCAAGTTTAATGCCGTTATTATGCTATTATGCTCATTTTCCAGCGATCTCATGTTGGTGCATCTATCATATATATATATATATATATATATATAATTGGCCCTGATCTGTCATCTCGTCTGCAGTCACTCTCTCACAGACGCGCTGTCGCCTCTCTCTGTCTTTTCTACAAATACTTTCATGGTAATTGCTCCGATGAGCTGCTTTCACTGGTTCCCAGACTCCATGAATTCAAGCGCTCTACGAGGCTGGCATCCCACTCTCACCCTTACACTGTAGAAACTTTTAAATGTAGCCGTCTCTTCTACTCCAATAGCTTCATACATCGCACCTCTCACCAGTGGAACACCCTTCCCAATTACTGTTTCCATGAGAGGTATAATCTCCAACTATTCAAATGTAATGTCAATCGACATCTCCAGTTACCTTGATCTACCCACTATCCTTCTCCTCATCCTTTCTTCTATCACTCCTATCTGCTCTCGCTCCAAATCTTCTGCAACCCCCTGCATCCTAGTGGCTTCACGCTTTGCTCGGGGCGTAATGCTTATATATATATATATATATATATATATATATATATATATATATATATATATGTAGGCAGGCACAGAGAGGGCTCCTTTTATATTCAACCGGAGAGGAGCGTGAGCAACTCTATTTGGACTAAAGAGCGGCGGAGGCGGGTGCGATCCGCGCTCCAAAATTATTTGAATTTTTTTTTAAACATTAGTTTGTACTTTGTATTCAACAATAAAAAGAAAAGAAAAGAAAG
This sequence comes from Acanthosepion pharaonis, assembly GCA_903632075.3. Classification (NCBI taxonomy): domain Eukaryota; kingdom Metazoa; phylum Mollusca; class Cephalopoda; order Sepiida; family Sepiidae; genus Acanthosepion; species Acanthosepion pharaonis. The sequence continues at coordinate 872,742 of CAHIKZ030003271.1, read as the reverse complement.
GAATATCTGAGCTAAGTTATTTTTATTTATTTATTATTATTATCATTATTATTATTATCATCATCATCATCAATATCATCTGTGGTAAATGTATGAGAGATGAGAAAGTGTGTGTATGTGTGTGCTACTTACACATGAAAATGGAAACTATTTCAACTTCTATCCGGGATTTGGTAAAGAGGCAAGCGACTTTGGCATCTTAGGTGTTACCGTTTTGATGTCCGGGACATTTCTTTTAAGTTGCAGTCTGAAAAAAATGTCTTCGAAAGTGTCAGCCACTCCGTAAAAAGTCTTTGATGGCATTTTTTTTTCAATTAGATATAAGTGTGTGTGTGTGTGTGTGTGAGAGAGAGAGAGTAAAAGTAAAAGCTGTCTGTAGATATTGGTGTGGGGGGAAGAAAGGTTTGAACTTTTTTCTTTTTATGACAAATTTTCATTGCAGAATGAATAAATAAACCAATGTTTCCTTTTTAATTTACTGACAATTTATTTTTGTGCAAAATTTTATTTTATTTTCATTATTATTATTATTATTTTTATTTATTTATTTTTATTCATTTTATTTATTTATTTATTTTATTAAGACAGTTATTAAAAGAGATTAAATCTTTACGGGTAATAGCTTCCATTGAATTTTTTCAGTTATTTCCCTCAATATTCGCCCAAATGTTGAATAAAATTGATTCTTGGTCTGAAATGATACTTTTTGTCCTGAAATAAAATTCTAATTTACTTTATAAACGTATATAAATTTGGGTGCCCGGAAAATTCGGTAATTTTGACAAGGTAGGAAAATTCGGTAAGTATAAAATAAAAGTTGAGTGAAAATTGAAAGAAAAATTGCAAAAAACAAAAAAAAATAACTTTAAAATTTCATTTTTACTATTTCAATTTGAAAATAAGGTACAAGTACTTAACTTTAACTTAGATAAATTGATTTTATTTGCTTAAAAACAAAATATTAATTAAATATTTATTTAAAAATATTGGAGGGGGCTTAGACCCCTAAACCCCCGATCTGGATATTGCGGCTTTGATATTGTTGCAGTGGGTTTTTTTTTTCTACACTACCGCATAGGTAATAATACTTAAAAAAAAAAAATATTGGGGAAACAGGCCTAGGCTTCTAAGCACTTCCTTCTGCAAGTACGACCCTGCTATTGTTGTAGTAGGGTTTTATCTGGATCCAACGATTCTCAGTTATATAAAAATATAGAGAAGGAGGGCTTAACACCCAAATTCCAACTCTAGACCGGCCGTAAAATCAAATTTTCAATCGACTTATATTTAATAGTTACCGAATGTTTCTTCCTTGTCAAAATTACCGAATTCTTCCATTACCGAATTTTTCTAAATTCATAAAATTGAAGTTTTATGCCAAATTTTTGGTACCCGGAAAATTCGATTAGTTATTGAATTTTCTGTTACCTAATCTTCCGTTGCCGAATTTCCCGGGCATCACTGCAAAAATATCAGGGACATACTTTCTGGATGGCGGAATTAGGGGCTAAGACCTCCTCTAATATTAAAATCGATTTATCTACTTTAAAGTTATGTTCTTATATCTTCTTTTCAAATCATTATTTTAATGCTGGCATAATATTTTAATTGTTTGTTCTTATTAAATTTGAGTACCGAAATATCTCATCCCCAACTTATTAATTGCAAAAATATCCAACGTTTATGAAAGAAGGTATATTTTAGCTATGGAGCGCCGGAAAAAAGAGCCGCTCTTTTTTTTTATATAATGGAGTTGTGTCTGGAGCAGCTCCTTTTTGAAAACGGGGAGCCAGCTCCAATTTTGGATATGGGAGCAGCTCCAAAGATAGTGGAGCGCGTAAAGCCCTATATAAATTTTGAGTATGTAATCCCGACAGTGTTGTAAGTTATTGACATTTGGAAAAAACGTTCATAAAAATATCTGTGCGTGTTTAAATACAGAAATACATACACACACACATACAACACATTTTTTTCGTTATCCATCTGACGTTAGAGGCAATGCATTATCGGATATTATTTTCGGGACATATTTTCATGAACGTTTTTCAAAATGACAATAATTTATCTATCTCGTCCTTGCTAAGACGTTAAACTACTAACGCGTTCTAGGTAAGACGATAAACTACGTCCAGCAACAAGGCCTCTGATCATTACAAATATACGAAATCTTCCAAATATGCCAATAATTTATCTATCTATCTCGTCCTGGGTAAGACGTTAAACTACATTCGCATCCTAGGTAAGACGATAAACTACGTCCAGCAGCAAGGCCTCTGATCATTACAAATATACGAAATCTTCCAAATTACATTTACAAACATACAAAGCTTTTCAAACTTCATTTCAAACTACGAATATTCAGCTACAAGCAATGGAAACTTAATTACAAGCATTACGAAGCATTCAACTCTTCTAAAGCTAAAAGTTTATTTAGAATTTTCTCAGCTTTATAATTCTTTCAACTGTCTGAGAACATTTTGAGTGGCAAGTTAATTCAACTTTTGTGAGCTCGGATAAAAATATTTCAATTTCATTAGTAAAAAATTTAATTCAGTCAAAGGGACATAACTCCGACAAAGTTAGTAATCCCTATGCTTGTGTCCATCATTATACAAATATAAACATAAATCTTGTTGTTATAAAACCGATTTGTGTTCCTTTTTGTTTCATATTTTGTGGTATTTTGCGTCAGTTAGTTCAGTGAGAGCTCATATCATCAAACAATCCTCTACAAAATAAACTTTTAAGTAAAGGCCTGTAAAATAAACAAGAATATGTTTTATAAACAATAATAATAGTGACGATGGAGTTAGATAGTTTTCTGATATGCACATGAAAAAAATGAAAATTTGGAGTAAAAATCTGCAAAAAAAAACAAAAAACCCTGATAACTATATATACTTTATGAATTGATAAAAAGAAAATCACAGTATTGTATTTATTGAGGATATAAGCACAGCTCCAAAGATAAGTAAAGGCATACAGGGAGGGTACATGTGGTTTTATACCATATATATTAGTTAAGAATCAATAATATATATATATATATTAAGAATCAATTATATATATATATATATATATATACAAACTATTAGGTGTAAGATATGGTATGAAAATTGAAATATCAATTTGATGATTACCTACACAAATTGCATCAAGCACGTCTGATTGGTCAAGCGCATTGTATATTTGAAATCCATACGAGTGTTACAAATAATGCATTCATATGAACTAAATTATATACACCTATTTAAATATCCTTACATATGGCTTGTGTATACCAAATATATATATGTTGATATATATATATATATATATTGATATTTTCATTATTTATATATGTTGATATATTTATATATATTGATATTTTCATATATATATATATTGAAAATTTTCGCTTTGTGGAGGAAGTAAAGGTTGATTTTAATAATTATGTTGAGATTTTTGGCTCTTGTTTTCAAAACTTGAGAACTCTTATATAGCGAAGGAATTATATTTAAAAAAAAAAATAATTATATATATATATATATATATATATATATATATATATGATACCTTCAGCGTGTAGAGGGGCCGTGGGTTACCACTTGTTGTGGGAATGGCGGTTGCCACTTGTTGAGGGTTCATGGCGTGGCTGTTAGCTGTTGTTGATAGAAGTCAGACGTAGAATAAACGCAAGTAAGGTTCAGATACTCCTGCCCGCCGAGCCCAACTACATAAAAAGGTTGGACTTTGATTATGTCCAAAGAAGAAGGAAAAGAAAGCAAACAAAACAAGACCGATAAATTATGTATATACAAATATATATTAATAACAAGTTACAATACATGGACGAAGTGTGTGTGAATATTCTGTATGTGCGTGCGTGTGTGAATATTGTGCTTAGCGCGTTTCCACGCTATCCCTTGTTAGCGACTACATTTCGAGGTTGATAGCTGAAATCCTGAAGGAAAAGAGAGTTTACCTCAAGGTGTCAGTACACAGGCCTGAAGCAAAAAAGAGATAGAGGTGAAAAGTCAGCGGCTATTTATAGCCAGGGAAGAGAGACCCCTGGTGAAAGGGTTAGCGGACTGAAGGAGGAGTTAACTCCGACAAGCGCATAGGACGCAAACGGATTTTGGCATCAAATTTTGGGGTAAAAAATGCATCATATACCCCCCCCAAAAAAAAAAAAAAATTACAGTAAAATCCAAAAGCAATGAGATTTAAAAAAATATTAATTTCACTGAATTTTGTTTTAAAAGGGTGACTTTGTCAAGCCAAAAATTGTTTTATTTTGTTTTTTTTTATCAAGCCCTGAATGGTCATGCACTTTGCACATTTAAAATCCATACAAGTGTTATAAATAATAAGTAAATTTGTTCAATGAAACATGTATCATAGAGAGACTGTTGCTGAAATAGACACACACAGGCACACTCACAAACACATTAAAATGGAGAACTGTTGTCCTATTTGGTCGGGAGCTACCCAGCTCTTCACTTTCCAGTCTCGGCACAGTCCAAAAGTGTTTCTGAGTCCTTGTGGGTAACAAATTATTTTCCGCCCTACGAACCTCTCTCTCACACAGGCGGTATGTGGCGTACCTCTCACTCTTCTATCGCTATTTCCATGGAAAGTGCTCAGACGAACTACATTCCTTGGTTCCGTTAGTCCTAATCTTCACGGCTAGGACCCGTCATGCCACTCACATTGTGGCAAACCCTTCGTATTCCGCTGAGGAGAAGTAAATTTCACTCAAGCAGCTTCTGCCCGCAAATCACTGATTTGTGGAACCGTCTCCTGCAAAGCTGTTTCCCCGATAACTACAATCTTCTTAACCTGTCCGTGTTTGGGGTTATCTTCCCCTCTTATCCGCATAAACTTTCTCTTAAAGTAACCTACCTCAACTGGCCCCGGACTTTGTAGAGGGTGAACCTCTCTGTAATACACACACACACACACACACACACGAGTCATTTTTATTAGGATCTGGAATTTTCTAGAAATGAGTAAATTAAAATCGAGTGTGTTCGACGAAGTTGGTCACCAATTCGACTATTGACTATTTACACATACACACACGTAGATATATAGATATATAGATAGATAATAAAGAGAATGAGATAGATATATAGATAGATAAGGAAGAGAATGAGATAGATATATAAATAGGTTATGAAGAAAATGAAATAGATATATAGATAGATAAGAAGAGAATATATATATATATATATATATAGATAGATAGATAGATAATGAAGAGAATGAGAGATATATAGATAGATAAGGAAGAGAATTAGATATATAGATAAGAAGAGAATGAGATATATATATATATATATAGATAGGTAATGAAGAAAACGAGATAGAAATATAGATCGATAAGAAGAGAATTAGATAGATATATAGATAAGGAAGAGAATGATATATATATATATATATATATATATATATATATATATATAAAGAAGAAAGAGGAGCCGTCCGGGCAACCAGTCATCTTCGTAACAGTCGCTTGGCTGACGTAAAAAGGAGAAAAAGAGACTAGAAGGCCTTTGCGCTACGTACCCTACCTACTAGCCGAGCGGGTCTGACTGGAAATTTCGTTGAAACACCCTTTCGAAAAAAAAAAAAAAAAAAAAAAAAAAAAATTGCGCATTTCATCTTTCGATTCTTGGAAACTTGGAAACGTACCGCAAATTTTTTCCAATTTTTTTTCAGCACGAACGAGAAGCAAAACAAAACGTAGGGATTGATTTGTTTAGCCAGTGAAAGAGACGAGCCCCTGTTATATGTTCACACATCCAGTTTTGTGTTAGAAGCCATCATAATCTCTTTTTCAACAGCCAAAAATCCCGAGGCTTAAAATTGCTTTCAAAGTTCTCTCCTCTTGCACTATCAAATGGGACCCTATGTAAGAATATGCGTTGTGGTGTAATGGATATCGTCTCGGAGTGAGAACGCGGAGAGCCGAGTTCGAATTCCAGTCGAATTCGTTAGATTCACTTACGTATAAATTCCCCAGCTACGGTTGAATAGCAGAACAGACTGGATTCTTTAGCCTTTGTTGGCACTCAGAAAGAAATGGCAACCTACTGTGGAAAAGAAATCAACCTTGTCAGCCATGTATCGAAAGGGACTTGATCGCCTAAGCGTTTATCGCGTATGGCACTTAACTGACTGATATAAGAAAAATCCTAGCATTATGGGACTTGAACATCATTAGAACACACACAAATGATTATATCTGAGTCTGAAGTGTCTTCTGTTTTCATGACCCGCAGTAAGATCTACGAAGTATGATCTTCAAAGCGGCCACCCACTTGACCAAAAGAGAATAGAAAAGCTAACCAAAAAAAAACAAAACAAACTTTTGGAACCGGAAGTTAGAAAATACTGCTCGCATGCTTATATGACGCGTTCAGCGGATGAGGGGCGTATTTAACATTTGAGAATTTTGCGGCAATACGCGCTTGAAGGTTTCAGTCAGTTTTGATCAACATTTCTTTTGATTAGCCGTAAGAAAATTTAAATATAGGACTACCTTACACTTAAATAAAATAATAACATTAATAATATTAAAATTTATTACAGGAAATATCAAGTTTTACGAAAACATTATTGACAATTAGTAACATAAATAAAAATAATATGAATCTTGATGTTATATTCAATTTGTTATGAGGTATTTTTCATTTTCTGTTTTGTTATTGGCAGCATTTTAGAATAATTTGTCTGCAATGTAAAGTTTCCTAAGTTGAACAAACCGAAGCTATTTCGTTTATGCTTTGTTACCTCTCTTTTCCATTGTTGTTTTTAGATTGCTTTCTTCCAGTCATTTTGATGGGCAATGGGGAAATTCTGAAATTTAGAATGATCTTATTTTATTTAAAAAATAAAGCTTATAAAAAGGAATATTTAAAATTAATATACGACCAAAAATAAAATGCTTTTGACAAAAAATCTTAATGATTACACTATAATTATGTAACAATAATGATATTCCGCAAACACATCTACGGTTAATGTTACCTCATCTCATTGCATGGTTACGAACTATAAACCTAAATTGAACTTGAAAGATTGTATAATCAGCTTTAATTTTTTGTAAAATACTTGGATATGATATAATGAATAATTTACAGAGAAAAAAGCAATTTTAGATTTTTTGTCGAAGGCATCCCTCCTCCACCGAACACATCATATTCCAATCACCCTTGGGAAAGTTGCAAGCAGAGATGGGAAAAAGTAAGAGTTATCGCTGCTTAGTTAGTATGTCGAGACAGAAATAGTCAAAGTTGTAGTAAGTGTCACCTCCCTAACCACACAGATCGTACAAGTAAATCACTTAGGTAAGAAAAAAAATGTATCTCTCTTCGCAGAATTCAAGCAGATATTTTTAAAAAGCTAAGGTAGGTAACTCTTGAAAATAAAATAGAATTACCTCCCCTGCTATATTAGGACAAAGAGCGACACCGATCTTGGTGGTGTTGCTAAGGATTTGAGGATTTTCTTTGTAAGTCGTAACAGCGGGTTCATCTTGATTGTTATACTATACGACGTTTCGGCCGTTGTACACTCTGGCCTTCTTCAGGTGTCTGTATTCGTACTTGGTAATCTTCTCTGAATTTTAGAACCGGACTTTTTTCATTCACTCCGCTGGAGCAATTTATTCTCATTCTTTTTTCCATTTGCCAAGAGTTCCAAGAAGTTGAACTTAAACCTTGCCAAAACAAAAACTATAGCCTGGAGTTGGAATGAAAGCAGGGATGTTACCTACCATGAATCCATAAAAAGTTCAAAACGTGGAATTAAGAAAACTTAAACACTTTAAATACCTCGGTGTATATCTTCTTCTTCTTCTTCTTCTTCTTCTTCTTCTTCTTCTTCTTCTTCTTCTTCTTCTTCTCCTCCTCCTCCTCCTATATGCTGATTCCTTCAGAATGTTGTCGATGATTGCTCTCCACAACTTCCTGTCCCTTGTAACTCTTATGTTTTTAATCATTTCACCCTAAGCAAGGCAATAAAGCCACTAGGACGTAAGCAGTTACTGAGTGTTACAAAACATGAGAAAAACTGCTATTAAGGAAAGAGGACAATAAAAGAACAGGATTTTTAAGAAGGCCAAAGATAGCGATTGAAATTGCATTTAAATTTTTGAAGATCAAATTTGACTCGGAAGCAAGAAGCTGGAAGAGAGTTCCACAAATGAGAAGTGCGAAAGAAGAAACTGTTAGCCTAGAACTTGCGGTTCTATCTAGCCATTCCAACTGTAAAATGATGAGACCTTGCCGCCAATCTAGTACTGCGCTTAAATTCATAAAGTCTAGGTACCCAAGTGGAAAATTCATCAAAAGAATTACCATGAAAGTATTTAAAGAAACAGAACAGGGAAGTTACAATACGGCGATAAGAAAGGGACTGAAGCTGAGATGCCAGGTCAGCACCGATAACGTTGCAGATTCTTTGGGTTTTATCAAGAATCTCTAAATATATAGCAGAAGCACCAGACCAGATATAGCAGAAATATTCAAAGCATGGACGAATGGTAGGCATAAATATATAAGATAGATTCTGACGACAAAAATTATCTAGCACGACAGTGAACCATAATAAATTTTGTCTTGTTATTACCTCCCCTAAACCCTGTTTTAACTCAAGCTCATTAGGTAGGTTATGTAATGTTCCCTTCCGCCCCTTTTACCTTCAATCTATCTTGTGAGTATCAAATTTTCCAAGCCCTCTTTCCTCAACATGTGCGCTAGAAATTTCAAAAGTCTCTTCTTGATGTTAATTATAATTATCATTTTTGTTTCTATTTTCTCTCAAACTTTGTCGTTGCTTTTATGTTCGGTTCATGGTATTCTCAGCATCCTTCTGTAGTGCAACATTTCTGTTGCTTTAAGTCTCGTCTTCATCCGTGAGAAGATTATCCAGGATTCAACACCATATAGGATGACTGATATTACTTAATAGTTCAGTACTCTTTTCTTTGTTTCTAACTAAATTTTTCTGTTTCTTAATACTTTGCTTAGCTTTTGGAAGTCATCTTTCACTATCCCAATCAATGCGCCTTCAGATTTTAATGTCGCGTTTTTCGTCCTCTTTTAAAACACTTCCCAGATATTAAAATTTTTTGTAATTGTTTGATTTTGGTATCTCCAATAAATTTGTTGCGGGCCGGTGGTACGCGATGTGAAACAAACACGTGTGTCTCCTGAAATGCCCACAAAAAACATGACGGACTCGGGATGTGAGTCCACCTGAAGAAATCTAGAGAAACAACAAGAACCAATATATATGTACAAACAAATTAATATGTATTAATAATCAAAGGTTTACAAGTGACAAAGACAATAATGTGTATGTGTATGTAACAAATGAATGTGGAAACTTTGTGGTCCAAGTTATGTGTAGTGAGTGAATATTTATACGGATGTGTTTGTGTATGTATTGTTCAATGCGTTTCCCATGGTGGGAAAAACGCAATCTTCTGCGAGAGATTTACATTGTTGTCCGATAAACGGAAAAGTAAAAACAGGGCGAGAAAAGATATCTCCGTGGGAGAGCGTCCCCTGGGAACAGTTTCAGAAATTAGGGGGAAATAACCCGATAAATTTAATAAGCTACTGGTTAGGATAAAGTTTCAATGATCTTTCTTAAGAACTTGCGGCAAGAAATGGTATGTTAATTTTAACGTCTCCAAAATGAAACTGCTCTCTTTTAGTCGTCTGAAAAAATCTTTTTTTGTGTTCTATCAGCATGGCTAATGCTAGCTCCCAGTTGCTAAATTTGCAGATTAAATCATGCGCGGAAGCTTATTTAGTGAACGGTCTCTTTATTCAACTTCCTATCTTCTTACTCGTCTCAATTACTACGCAAAACTAAAAGAAGTCTTTAGACACTTTTGAAATTGAAGCTTTTATTGCATTCTTTTTTTAAAATTTGTTTAAGTTATTTAGAAAAGCAATGACAAGTTTTGTTTTTTATAGTGAAGCTGTAATAATAATTTATTCTCGTTTAAATAAGAAAAATTTTAAAAAGTAGCCTTTCCACCATTGTAAGTGATATTTTGTAAATAATATTGCTTAAATAATATTGCTTAAATTAATATTAATTAAATTAAATATTGCTAAAAATTGTTTATGTTATTTTTAAGTCCTTTCTAGCACTCTTTTTTTTTGCAAATAATCATGTCTTTTAAAACCACAAATTTAATAAAAAAAACCCCAAAAAACTGAACCTTAAAATTATTCATGTTACTATTAAGTCCTTTCTGGCACTTGCTTCTTTTTATTTTGTAAATAATTATGCTTTTTAAAACCTCAAATTTAATAACCAAAAACTTTGGCTACTTTTTAAATTTCGCTCATCCATTTTAAATTAAAGTTTGCGCATTGTGTGCGCAATAATCAAGACAAGTGAACTTCCGCGCATGACTACTCGAGGCAAACGTATATAAAAAACGCTAGTAATAGCTGCCGGGCTGTAGCCGCAACGCGAATAAGGCTGAACTTATATTGTCTATAACTCCTAAACGGTAGATTTCCGCAAGCTGTTACTGTTATTTTCGAAATAAGCATGCAAATTTACACCAAAATGGAAATTTTCATTACAATTTATTTCTGGGGCTTAATCTGCAAATTTACCCACATTGCGCCTTTTGGGGCTGATGTTTTCCACTGATACGACGTGTAAAGATTATATTAAATCAATTGCCAGGTCTGCTGTGTCATAAAATAAAAATAAGACATATCTCGGCTGATTTACAGGCAAATAAACAAACATACTCAAGAGCGAGAGCCGGATACGAACGGGACAAGGCCCCGTCACAAAATGACCATTATCGTCGTCTACACATAAGCCCGTCGCACGAGTTCCGGTCGAAAAATAAAATAATATTTTAAAGTGTTTCTATTTTTCGACCAATAAAAATGCTTCCCTCCTAATTATACTCGCGTCGTTTTTCGAGCCTGTTAAGCCATAAAAAACGCCACACGGTGAAGTACAACAGCAGTCAACAGGAGGCCAGGGAAGAGACCTGTCACGGTCAGGCTGAGCGGTCGGCAGCAGCCAGCAGCAGTCAGCAGGAGGAGCGCCACGCCAACCAGTGAGAACTACTATGAGAGATCAACCCAGATCGGAAGCCGGCTTATGAGCTATACCACAAGGTAGCTGTCCCAAACCCACACGTTCCTGTTGAAATAAACCACGTAAATCTATTTCTGCTGTTGTTGTATTTCTTTCTTGCAACCACACGCTTGTCTATAACAGCTGCTAGGAAGGTTGGTTCACAGTGTTTCTTGCCAGAATTAATCTTACATGTTAATAAGTCTACCATTTCTTTGTTGGCTACTGCTGCTACATCTGTTTTATATCTTGTTATATTTGGATTAGAAACTTGGACATTATCTGTTTGTCTTCAAAGACGACTGGATGGAAAAATATACAAATCTACTTAGAAAAATCCAGAACATCAGTTGGAGATCCCATGTGACGCTTAAAACAATTTACAGAGAATTGTGACTAATCTCTCTTAAGCTTAAACAAAAACGATGTCAGTTTGCCGTTAATCATAAGGATGTCTATATACAGTGACGTGTAGAGTTTTGGCGATGCCCGGGGCCAACACCTTGATTGCATGCCCCAAAGACTCAAGTAGTGGGGGCCTATTCCGATCTCGCTTATCAAAACACCGATCCACATTCACATCAGCTTGTTGGGCCTCGATTCCATAAAGAAGAAAACGGGAAATTATCCCACTAAATTTCCCATGAGCACAATACACATTTTTCAGACAGTAAAGGAAAGAACAATTAGCAAGTAATATTCGCGTACATTCTAAGGCAGTGTTTTTTCAACCGGTGTATCTCTAGGGTTCCGCAAGGGAGCATCAATAATAAATAGGCTAGTACATTTTTGAGTGATTTTTTGTTTAATTTTCTATTCGTAATTTTGCTATACACATACGGCGTATTGTTGGAAAATCCTTGGTTATTATAATAAAGGCTTCAACCTTTTATCTAAAATTATAATAATCATTGGGAAGGTATTTAGTGATGTCTATATACAGTGACGTGCAAGGGTTTGGTGATGCCCGGGGGCCAACTCCTTGATTGTATGCCCCTAAGACTCAAGTGGTAGGGGCCTACTCCGGCTTCGGTTATCAAAACACGGGCACACCAGCTTGTGGGACTGTAGGGCGCTCGTACAACGAAGTTAACAGAGACGATTTAAAATTTCAAAAACTAAATTCTTATTTCACTCTTTGATTGGATGCCCTCCCGGATGCCTGGGGCCGTCGCACCCTTAGCCACCTCTTCTGCACGTTAATGTCCATATAGCTTCAGTATGAAACGACCTTACTGATTATTGGACAGGACATATTGGTAGCGGATTCGTGTATTATTGAGTGACTCACACGCGTATAGGACAAGTGTCTATATATTATGTTCACACCATTTTACCGTTTACATGTCCTGGTAGCACGAAGTCAAAGGTCATCGTGACCGAGGGCGTGAGCTTGCTGGCCTTGTTCTGATTGTTGGTCACGCTAGATAACGCGCTCTCTCCCAGAAACTGTAACTAAGGTCTGCTCAGTATAGTTGTAGTATAAACCACAGGTGGGCTCTGTGGGTGTTGAACAAACACAAATCTGCCTAAGCTGGCGTCTGCAATGGGGATTAGCTAGCCGCCCTAGTAGAAGGGCATGCTCGGATACAAGTTTTTTTTAAAAACGTGAACTACGATAAAAATATAAAAGAGATAGATATTAATAGTGGTATATAATAATTTTTATGCACGGGTTTCCTTGCAAACGATTTCAACGTTGACACAAGGGTAAAAATGTTGAGGAGCGCTGCTCTAGCAGTAATGAGTTCAATCCCGTGATTTGGTAGTTCTAGTTCAGTAAAAGAAACGGACAAGAAAGGCTGATATTAACTGATCTGAAACATCTCCTAAACATAGAAAAAGAAATCAACTCCCATTTGATACAAAATATAATAATGATGATAAAGAAGAAGAAGAAGAAGGCCGGAGCGTACAACGGCCGAAACGTTGTGAACATGACAATGAAAATGATGACAGCAGTCCGAACAATGTAAATAATGTAAATAATGAGAATACCTCATCTCAGAAATATAGGCAGATCCTGGAGAAAGCCAGAGCGTACAACGGTCGAAACGTCGTTTATATATGACAACGAAGATGAGGACAACAGTCCGAACAATGTAATAACTAAAATATTTATTCTCAGAAATATAGAGACATTCTGAAGGAGGCCAGAACGTACAACAGTCGAAACGTCGTGAATATGACAATAAAGATGAGTACAACAGTCCGAACAATGTAACTACGGTAATAGTGTAAATAATTACAATGCCTCATCTCACAAATATAGACAGATCCTGAAGAAGGCCGGAACGTACAACAGTCGAGACGTCATCAATAAAGCAACAAAGATGAGATCAAGAGTCCGAACAACGTAAATAGTGTAAATAATTACAATGCCTCATCTCACAAATATAGACAGATCCTGAAGAAGGCCGGAGCGTACAACAGTCGAGACGTCATCAATAAAGCAACAAAGATGAGTTCAAGAGTCCGAACAACGTAAATAGTGTAAATAATTACAATGCCTCATCTCACAAATATAGACAGATCCTGAAGAAGGCCGGAGCGTACAACAGTCGAGACGTCATCAATAAAGCAACAAAGATGAGATCAAGAGTCCGAACAACGTAAATAGTGTAAATAATTACAATGCCTCAACTCACAAATATAGACAGATCCTGAAGAAGGCCGGAGCGTACAACAGTCGAGACGTCATCAATAAAGCAACAAAGATGAGATCAAGAGTCCGAACAACGTAAATAGTGTAAATAATTACAATGCCTCAACTCACAAATATAGACAGATCCTGAAGAAGGCCGGAGCGTACAACAGTCGAGACGTCATCAATAAAGCAACAAAGATGAGGTCAAGAGTCCGAACAACGTAAATAGTGTAAATAATTACAATGCCTCATCTCACAAATATAGACAGATCCTGAAGAAGGCCAGGACGTAGAATGGTCCAGACGTCGTCAATAAGGCAAGAAAAATCCGAACAGTCCGAACAATGTAAATAGTGTAATTAATTACAATACCTCATCTCAGCCACACACACACACACACACACACACACACACACACACACACACACACACACATATATATATATATATATATATATATATATATATATATATATATATATATATATTCTTGTGAAATTTATTTTCTGATGAATCCGGATAAACAACTATAAGCAATTTTTAAAAAAAATGTTTTATACATTTACCAAATAATTAAACTATTTATTAGGACTATGGATTTTAAAAAATATTTTATTGTTTGTTTGTTTTTATGCTGATTATTCAATGCAAAAATTTGATGATGTCTGCAAAAAACCGTTAACTCCTGTCTATTGTTTAATAGATTTTTATTATTTAGAAACTTAATAATGTGCAGTTTCTCATGGAGGCACAAAGGGCATGGGTCATCCCAAGTTTTACAAGTTCTTGTTTTGTTTATAATTTTCCATTTTACTGTTTTATTCATTTCCTTCAAATGTCAAAAATATTTAGATAGAGATGTCTGATTTCTTTTATTTATATTGTTGAAAGAGCACTGATGCTGCCTCCATCTGGTTTTAAATTCATTCTTCGTAGACCCAATGTATATCATATTAGTATTAGGACTCTCAATGGATGAGATAGTACATTAGTATACCACAAATTTTACGCGGCATTTATTTTTCCAATGAGCAGTCTTCTGGGTTTCTACAATCACATAATTTTTCACTGTTTTTGTCTAATTTAAGTTCAGGGTTTTTATTAATACTATTCTGGCATGGGAGTTTGTTCAGGATTTTATTATTGTGTTTATTTATTATACTTTCTAGATTTTCAGTGCAGCTGTAACTCATTTTTAGGCTGTTCTTATTAAATATTTTACTACGTCTACTATTGGTAGGAAAGTGTTTTTCAATTAAAGCTAGGAATTTCTGTCCTAGCTTAATACTAACCATTTGGTTGAGCGAAGGGGTATACCAAATGATTTTTCTTTTCCTGTTTTTTTTTCTGGCTAGTACAATTGTTACTATAATTGATGTTAGCATTCTTGCATCCACTATTTATTAGGGCAGCGTTATAAAAGTTACTGTGTAGCCATAGATACAATTTATTTAAGTAAATGCTTTGGTTTTAATTAAACAGTATTAATTACATTTAATGGTTCAATGTTCGAGAAATTTCGTAGAAAATATGGGTTCTCCGACAGGAATCGAAACGGTATTCGTATCATTTGATCTGACGTGCTATACTATTTAGCTATAGCGAAGCGTCTGGTTTGCAAAGTTCAAATTACTGTTTTAAACAATCTTCGACGATTTTTGTTAATCGATCATATTTGCTGACGAAACGTATCTAAATGTAAACAATGACAACATATAATGAAAACATTCAGGCCGGTAACCGTAATTAATACTGTTACGTAACGTAGTAAAAATTTGTTTTCGTGTCTGCATTTTGAGATGAGCTCTGATCGCTTATTGAGTAGTTTGTTTCGGTCTGGGAAGTTAATTATGGCTATTTTCCCTCTAAGCAGAGTTTGCAGTATTTGGATTGGTTGTTGTAGGCTGGTGTTCTTTTCCTTATTTTCCATGATATCTTTGGTGTGATTTGCTTTTAAATTTTTATTGCGTTACTTAAAAATCAAAAACTGAAAAGAATAAATATAAATAAATGAAATAAAAATAAATAAGCAAGAGCAAATAAAATAAATTAATCTAAATGAAATAAATAGTAAACAAATTAACAAACCACTCCCGCCAAAACAACCGTTAGAATAAAATAGCCACAATTCAATACACTAACCACAAAGCATCACTGACCCGTATATATAAATAGCCGAGAAAAATACAATGCATGTGGTCTAACGATTGCGTTTAGCATGAAGCAGTACGTCACCTCTGAGTGTTGACTTCAATGTTCACTTTTATTTTTACATACGTTGTCCATCTCTATCTCCGATATTAGCAATCTTCACCTAATTAATTTAAATAGGATATATATATATATATATATATATATATATATATATATATATATATATATATATATATATATATAAGGACAAACGAAAGGTTACCAAATCTTCAAAAACATCTGTCGATGAGTAATTCCCATTTCTATGTTTATTCCTCGGTCCATTGATGAAGGACACAGGCGTGTCCGAAAATTCCGAATTTAAAACCTTTCTCTCCATGCTTCAGTTCTGTCATATGGTTAATAATTAATATTTAATAAATGTTTATCATACTGATTATATTGGTAACCTTTCGTTTGTCCTTGTTTTATTAACTAGCTTATCTATTTTACATGTAATAAGATGCACACGTCAGCACTTTTTGGGCTTTGCAAGTGTTAGTTGAAGGTGAAAGAAAATCAGTAATTTCAGGTAACTTTCGTGACCAAAATAAATGAAATACATCTTTCGACCTGTATTACATTTATTTTTCGTCTCGAAATTTACCTGAAATTGAAAAATGATATCCATACATGAAGATGAGGAAAGTATAGATCGAAAGTACTTGCAAATAAACTGAACATCTAATCAATTTTATAGTTTTTAAAAACAAAGATCGCGTCATTCAATGAGTGGTTAGTAAGTTAATGCTTTATTTAATATGTTAGCGAAGTGAATTCGACATTAATTACATTAACTTTATTGATTTATTTTTTGTATGACCACTTCTTTATAATATATTGTTGTGACCAAGTAAATGGTTAAAGAAATAACAAAACAAGTGTTACAGATATATCATATATTAACCATTAAGTACAACAGTAGAGTATTAAACGACTAGTGAGAGTGTCGGTTGACCTAGCGTTCAATCTATTCGACTGCTCCCCCAAAGACTTTTCTCCTACAAATCTTATAGTAGGCGGAAAAGTCCAAAATAGAATCTTCAGAGGAGGACACCAACATATATATATATATATATATATATATATATATATATATATATATATATATATATATATATATGTGTGTGTGTGTGTGTGTGTGTGTGTGTGTGTGTGTGTGTGTGTGTGTGTGTGTGTGTGAAAGAAAGAATTATAAAACGTCAGATTATAAATAAATTAATTAACATCTATCTACAGGGTGCAATGTATAAATGATCGCCATTTTATGTTTAATTTCGCACATGCGCGTTGCTTGTTTTTGATTTTGTCGACTGCACACTATAGTAGGTTCGACTGTAAGCAAAAGAACACCAAGACGCAATACACCCCGCCAGAAATTTGGGAATGGTATGCCGTAATTGACATTAGCGCCAGAAACTCTAATACGAACAGTTGGATTAGTGTAATGGTGGTTAAGAAGTTATTTGGGGTGATCGTTAGCGATGGCCTAGAGGAGGACTGCTGCCCTGAATCAGGAGGGTGGCTTCTGGAACGCCCATTGTCTGGGAACAGGACTCTGCACCATGCCACACGAACGGGAGAACTCACTCATGGCTGTTAGACAATTTCTGCGACAACATCAGCCCTTATATCTTGCCACCTAACTCCACTGACTGCAACCCCCTTGATTATTATGTGTGGGGTACAGTTGAGAGACCAACAAAACTCCTTGTAACACCAAAGATGAACTGAAGGCAAGAATTATGGCAGCATTCACCAATTTAAACAAGGTGATCGCCCAGAAGAGTCGCAAGAGATTCCGAAGTCTTGTGGAGGCCGTGGTTGAAGCCAACGGCAATTTCATTAATTTTCATTTCCTCTTTACTATTTCAAGATATTTTTGTTTAATTTTGGTAAATGTAAGATGTGAGTGTTATTTTCATTCTTAATTTTAATTTAGCCGACATTTTTCAATCGCGTCTATCTATCTATCTATCTATCTATCTATCTATCTATCTATCTATCTATCTATCTTAGTTTGTTCATTATCTATCTATCTATCTATCTATCTATCTAGCTAGCTAAGGCAAAATATACACCATTATGCAAATTAATTTAATAAAACCGTTTTAGTTTCGTTTCTTTCACCATACGGTCAGTTTTAGACCCACTAGAGTGACAGGGTGTAATCGATTTCTATTTTTCCTCAGATTAGGTCATTTGCAGTGTTGTGCAGTAATATGAATCTATTTTCGGGGTGTACGATGAAATTTGTTTGGCCTTGAAAAATATGGCGTCATCCGTGATTGCATCAGATTTTCATCACGCCCAGACACTATTGTCTCGACTATCGATTAGTTGCCCTATGGCCTTTGTCTACGATGGACGTTACTCCAAGGAAGCGTACGGAAATTGTAACGTTTCAAGAATACTATGGCAAGCCTTACCAGTGAGCAAATTAAAGTACTATAGACTGACCCGGAAACTGTCCCGATTTAAATAAAATCGAGAATATGTGGTCAATCTGCAAGGAACGACTTCGTGGAATGATCATACGAAGTACTAACATGTGCACTGGGTCATGTTTCATTGGGAAAATACGAAAAAAAAAAGAAGTAAATAATAACTGAATTATTCGTTTTGTTTCAGTTAATTTGCACAAGGGTGTAAGTGATCATGGCCCTCCACATCGTCCTCTATAATTTGCAGAAGGGTTTAAGAAATGTGTGCTCTGCATTATCCACTTATTTTTTTTACTTATTAATTATTATTATTCATTTTTTTATAGTTAGAATCTGTTACAGGTTTCTTTAGATTAGGTTATGACCTTGTTAGGATCGAACTCTGGACACTAAAACGATCTGCGATTAAGAATCACCTACCAATAATGCTGCTTCCCTCTTAAAGTATATTGATAAGAATGTCACAAAGCCAAGGAAATCAGAATGGATGAAGAAGATTGTGTTTTGGAAGAGTTCCAAGTGGGAATCTCTTACTTGTTTGAGCAATTACCGGTTGAAAACGTGCGCTAGAAACCAACATTTGGTACTAGAAGGAGTCATTTCAAGCACGAAGTAGAATGTTCTTTTTCCGCCTCGCAAATCGTTTTTTCCCTATTTTTTAATTTTCTTTTTGGCTGTGTTGATCGAAAGGTTTTCTGCGACTGATCAACGTTAAGGAAGATTTCTATTCCAAGGACTTCGCAAAAAGATTAAAATGAGAGAGAAATAGATAAATGCTCAGGGGGAGGGAGCAAGTTAAAGAAAGAGTAAGAAAAAATGAAAGAGGTTGAAAGACTGAGAGAGTGGAGGAGGAATTAATAGTTTAATAATTAGTTTAATAATTAATTGTTTCTACCTCGTAGTAATAAGACGTAATAGTCTTAAGTTGTTTGAATTTCTTAGATGAAGCATTGTCATTATTATTCATTTTTGATTCATCTTTCTTTCATCTTATTTCTCTTGCTTGTTTCCACCTCGTAGTAATAAGACGTAATAGTCTTAAGTTGTTTGAATTTCTTAGATGAAGCATTGTCATTATTATTAATTTTGATTCGTCTTTCTTTCATCTTATTTCTCTTGCTTGTTTCCACCTCGTAGTAATGAGACGTAATAGTTTTAAGTTGTTTGAATTTCTTAGATGAAGCATTGTCATTATTATTCATTTTTGATTCGTCTTTCTTTCATCTTATTTCTCTTGCTTGTTTCCCACCTCGTAGTAATAAGACGTAATAGTCTTAAGTTGTTTGAATTTCTTAGATGACATTGTTATTATTAATTTTGATTCTTTTCTTTCATCTTATTTCTCTTGCTTGTTTCCCACCTTGTTTAATAGTTTAAGTTGTTTGAATTTCTTAGATGAAGCATTGTCATTATTATTAATTTTTGATTCGTCTTTCTTTCATCTTATTTCTCTTGCTTGTTTCCACCTTTAATAAGATAATAGTCTTAAGTTGTTTGAATTTCTTAGATGAAGCATTGTCATTATTATTCATTTTGATTCGTCTTTCTTTCATCTTATTTTCTTGCTTGTTTCCACCTCGTAGTAATAAGACGTAATAGTCTTAAGTTGTTTGAATTTCTTAGATGAAGCATTGTCATTATTCATTTTGATACATCTTTCTTTCATCTTATTTCTCTTGCTTGTTTCCACCTCGTAGTAATTATTAGTCTTTTTTTGAATTTCTTAGATGAAGCATTGTCATTATTATTAATTTTGATTCGTCTTTCTTTCATCTTATTTCTCTTGCTTGTTTCTCGTAGTAATAAGACGTTAGTCTTAAGTTGTTTGAATTTCTTAGATGAAGCATTGTCATTATTATTCATTTTTGATTCGTCTTTCTTTCATCTTATTTCTCTTGCTTGTTTCCACCTCGTAGTAATAAGACGTAATAGTCTTAAGTTGTTTGAATTTTTAATGAAGCATTGTCATTATTATTTTGATTCGTCTTTCTTTCATCTTATTTCTCTTGCTTGTTTCCACCTCGTAGTAATAAGACGTATAGTCTTAAGTTGTTTGAATTTCTTAGATGAAGCATTGTCATTATTATTAATTTTTGATTCGTCTTTCTTTCATCTTATTTCTCTTGCTTGTTTCCACCTCGTAGTAATAAGACGTAATAGTCTTATTGTTTGAATTTCTTAGATGAAGCATTGTCATTATTATTAATTTTTGATTCGTCTTTCTTTCATCTTATTTCTCTTGCTTGTTTCCACCTCGTAGTAATAAGACGTAATAGTCTTAAGTTGTTTGAATTTCTTAGATGAAGCATTGTCATTATTATTCATTTTTGATTCGTCTTTCTTTCATCTTATTTCTCTTGTTTTTCCACCTCGTTAATAAGACGTAATAGTCTTAAGTTGTTTGAATTTCTTAGATGAAGCATTGTCATTATTATTCATTTTTGATTCGTCTTTCTTTCATCTTACGTTTCACCTTTTATTAAACATTTTAAGATCGTTTTTACATTCTACATTCATTATTTTAGCAGCTTGGAGCGCAAAGAAATATCGTTCCCAATGACATGTCAACTCTCACTTGTATCAATGAGATATTGATCAACATGGTTAGCGTCTTTCTTATTAAGTCTTGAATGCCAATTAAGTGAAATCATTCAAATTTTCTCATATATGTATGGTCTTTTTTTTTACTGGAATTTCGAACCTTTAATCAAAATACAGCCATGACGTCGAATGGATAAAGAAATGACCAATCGCTGTCTCCGTAAGGATCACGCGACCCCGGATATACAAGCGCCAAATTCAAAGAATCATCCCCCTTTTTTTTTCTCCACACTTTACTCTGGGGACACAGATATTTAAAAAAAAAAATCACTACCATCTAAAGATGCTGACCGTGAACTGAAAAATTCTTCTTCATCAAAAGCTGTTGACAAGACACGCAAACGCTTTTTCTTCTAAGCTAAGCCCTCAGATGCACATTATCTGCAACCTCTTTTTTTTTTCTCTTTTCTAATATGAATATTAAATATACTTTAATGGTATAGGTTCTTGTGTTTCTTTCTCTTCAAATGTTGTTGCCTAGTTTGTTTGAGTGTACACAACTTATCACAAACCCTTCATGAATTTGGGATTGTAACCGGGTGTAAGATTGTGGATATAATCACCACAATTTACGCGGTAGAGTCTAAACTATTTTATGATTTTAAACGCAGTAGAAGCGGACGTAATAGTTTTAAGATGTCCGAATTTCTTCGTTGAATAATGTTTATTGCTATTTTCCCTGGTGTGCTCTTAATTCAAAGCCAATCTTTTATTTCCGATTCCCCCCTTTAAATGTTATCATATATGTAATAAGTGACCCATACCAGGAAATATCAGATAGTCTGAATCAGATTTAATACCAGTTGGGAACTTTTTTCGGGGAGATGTTGATCTGTGGCTCACCCGAGGAGATACCAAAGTAGTCTTACGCTAGAGAATCAAAAGAGCAAGATGCATCAGAGGATTGACCTATGAGGTGTCCCCATAGCCACCAAGTGCAGATTCTTTCTTCAGTGGATATTAGTATCTGCCTCTTCCGACATGTAAACAAGGGGTTGGCCTAGCTGTTCTTTCGATGTGCATACGTGAGTCAACCAGATGACAGGAAAACATATAAGAGACTGACAAGTATACAAAAGCAATACTCTGTCCGGTGGCAAAAGCTCCTGGTATCGCCAGGGGTGGCAGTACCACCTTAGCCACCGAAACGGTATTATCTCCCCTGGTTGGTGGCTGACGAAGGCAGGGTGTTGCACGTGCTTTCACACGTTGTATGTAGAGATGGGGAAAGGACAGAGTCTCTCACATCCTTGTGACGAGTTCCACGTTCGGAGAAAGCTCTCTATTCATGTCGTCTTGGAATTTTGTAAGTTACAATGGGTTAGCAGAGTCATAATCGTGAAGCTATTCTACTGATAATTTATGACCACCGAGTTATTACTTACAATGCTGCAATGATGTTCACCCTGTACAAGGTCCAAGAGCCGCTCAAGGTAGAGGGTTACAGAGTAAGAGGCACCACCCCAAACAAGGTGATAAAGCCACTAAGACGCAAGGGCCCACCGGAAATGAAAGGGAAAGAAAAGACCTTTTCTAATCCTAAACCCAATCCTAAACAGAGAAACAAGGCATAAACCTATACTCCTGTTCATTGATTAATTTGTTTTTTTTACGGCTTATCAACCCTTAAAGATGAAACCTATTTTGAATTGTAAGGATAATTCTTTTTTTTTTTTAGAATATCGCATTATCATTTTTTTAGAATAACAACAATTTTTCCAGATGCAAGTATTGATATACTAGCACGCACTTCGTCTTCCAGTCTGGAGTCTCTGCTACTTCTGCGACGGTTTCGATGGAATGAATTTCTGGGTATGACGATAAACTACATCCGGCAGTAAGACCTGTGATCGGGAGATTGGAGCATTTGAGGAGTGTGGAAGCACTCCTTAATTGCTGGTCTTCCCTGACCTGGTGTGGTAACGCTTGTTGGGATCCCAGCTATAGGCAAATAGTAACCCTCATCAGAAAAACACTATGAATGTATATAAATGCATTTTTATAGTAAAATTACCAACAATATATCAATCAACATAAAAGATCTCTTTCATGACATTAAACCATATAATATCCTACAATTTCTTAAATCAAACTGTATTCCAAAATATAACTTCAACAAAACTACAACATAAAACACACATATCACCGCCTCTAGTAATTATGTGCCCACAAGCATGTATATGCACAAAAGCTGAGTTTCATCTGCCATGTAATCAATTGTGAAAGCAGAATAACATATATTTTTATTACTTCCAAACTCCCAAGAAAATTAAATTTCGGTATTAAATGACCCATAAGGAGTTGATATGCCGTTAAACAAACAAATCAAATCAAAGCTCCCAAGAAAATTAAATTTTAGCATTAAATGACCCATAAGGAGTTGATATGCCGTTAAACAAACAAATCAAATCAAATCTCCCGAGAAAATTAAATTTCGGCATTAAATGACCCATAGGGAGTTGATATGCCATTAAACAAACAAATCAAATCAAATCTCCGAAGAAAATAAAATTTCGGTATTAAATGACCCATAAGGAGTTGATATGCCGTAAAACAAACAAATCAAATCAAATCTCCCAAGAAAATAAAATTTCGTCATTAAATGACCCATAAGGAGTTGATATGCCATTAGACAAACAAATCAAATGAAAAGTCCCAAGAAAACAAAATTTCGGCATTAAATGACCCATGAGGAATTGATATGCCGTTAAACAAGCAAACAGCGATAGAATTGTAAGTAAATATACGATAGAATCCTTAAACAGTTTCTCTATGGTGAATTGGCCGAGGGAAAATGGTGTAATGATTGCATGACGAGTAAGCTGCAGAATTCCAACATGCAAAATGACTGGCAAAATAACTCTAGATCGTCAATGCTGGAGAAAAGCAATACAGAATGATAAAAAAAAAGATATTCGTAAAGATATTCACATTAATTTCCCAGTTAGCACAGGATTCGTTATAATGTTTAGTGAATCTGGTTGCATCTTTCTAAGTAGGGCTTGCCTAAAAAATCATCAGAGACGTTACACATTGAAAGTTACCCAAAATATTAATATAACATCTACTAAAAGAAGCGCCCAACTTTGCCACATCTACACAAAAGAATGTAAGACCCTAGCAGGACTAAAAAAGCACAACCGCGCTGCCTATATCTGAGAATAAATCAAGCAATGGCATTAATCAAAATCAAGGTATCCTAATAATAAATATTGTGACTTAGAAATTAAAAAAAATCTCATTGTTTAATCCACTGCTCTAACCATTATGCCGTATCCACAACTGCAAAGAAGGTAAGAATTTAAAAAAAAAAAGAAGAAAAAAAATGATACAAAACATTGGAAGAATATGCGAAGACGAAGTTGTTGGCGTAAAAAAGGAGAAGTGTAAGTTAAAGACAAATGAAAGCGAACAGACGATAAAAAATAATGTCGGGGAAAAACCGAAAAAAATCCAATGATGTGGTGAAAAAAACAAAAAAAAAAAAACGAAGCAAAGAACCCGTCACGTGACATGGACGATGATGAAGTTGATTTCAAATTACGAATTTACGGTTCAAGTGTTATCATGGCGATGTCCTTGTCGCTAAGCAACTGCCAACTCAGCGGAAACTGCCAAATAACCGCATTTAAATTTTACAGGTATCGGCGTCAAGATGCGATTACAGGCGAACGACTTCCAGTGATTGTATGCAGTGAAAGAAAACTAATTTTTGTATTTATTTTATATATATATATATATATATATATATATATATATATATATATATATAGGCTGTTTTTAAAATCATTTCACTTAAAGCAAGGCGATAAAACCACTGTGATGGTTACTAAGTGTTAGAAAATATAAGCCAAAAACAATTAAAGAGAAAGAAAAATAAAAGAATTATGAAGAACGGGAGATAAGGATTGACATTGCATTTAAAGTTTTGAAAATCCAAGATGACTGGAGAAAAAGATGCCGGAAGAGATTTCCACACGCAAGAAGTGCGATAGAAGAAACTGTTAGCATAGAAGATACATCTAGCTAATTCATCTGCAAAATGACGAGACCTTTCAGCCAATCTAGAATTGCACTTAAATTCATAAAGTCCATAG
Source organism: Acanthosepion pharaonis (assembly GCA_903632075.3). Lineage (NCBI taxonomy): Eukaryota > Metazoa > Mollusca > Cephalopoda > Sepiida > Sepiidae > Acanthosepion > Acanthosepion pharaonis. The sequence goes on along the minus strand of CAHIKZ030003271.1, from coordinate 847,645 downwards.
AGTAAAGTTCATCCTAACAATTACCATGAAAATCATTATAGAAAAGGCAAAGGGAAGCTACGTTACGCAGGTGGGAAAGTGACAAGCTGAGATGCCAGGTCAGGACCAATAATATTACAGATTCTTTTTTGGGATTTTATCAAGTATCTATAAAGATATAGCAGGAGCACCAGACCAGACCAGACGTGGGATTAAGAAAAAAAAGAGGTTCCTTGTCGTTGACGATCTAGTCTAGACCAGGAATTCCCAAAATGTATTCCACAAAGAACTAGGAAATACTGGGTGAGGTCCAGGGACACCGCAGGCCGTTCTATTATTTGCCTCGTGCCAAAAGGAAGATTTTGGCAAAAAGGACGAAAGAACATTTTTAAAGAGAACATAAACGTTTTCAACACAAACCCTAACGTGCCAAAAGTGGGTTAAATAACTCGCTTAATTTTGTATAATTTTCTGTGTGGAAATGATTGACAGATCTATTTGTGTATGATATTTCGTAGGTCTCGTCGCAGTTAGAGGGTGGCGTTGTATGAGTACTACTAAGAGCGAGAAGTGAAGTTATTGGGGTTATATACTGCTACTGGAATGAAGAGAATTAAAACAGCAAACGATGGATAAACGTCTACTCCTGTTCAAAGGGCCGGGGAGGAGTGTGAACAGGGCAAGTGATAACGAAAAAAAAAACCCCTGAAAACGTTGAAAACTTTAGGGTTTCATGAAAAAGAAAGAAAGAAAAAAACAGAACTTTATCCTGCTTGAAAGCCGTGCGAAATTTGGCAAACCCTGTCTTAGAGCATTGTCAGTGAGTTCGATCCCCATTGCCTTCTGGTAGATTATTTAAAACCTGGCAAATTCTTATAGAAGCAAATCATTTTCAGGTAACTGTTAAAGAAACTAATCTAGCAGATGCTAAGTATGAAGTGAATTTGACCCTCACTGAGTGTTCCTTGTAGCAGACTAGGTAAATATTTATAAAGATGTTCAATGTTTGGTTAATGAGCTATTTTTTTTATCCGTGTCAATTGTGTAGTGAGTTCGTCTCTAATTGGGGACTCTAGTACTGCTGTGACAATAACCTTCAAACAGTACCTGCAAATGCTGTTCTTCACACAAGTGATGAAGCTCTCTTTCATCTCCCTGGCTGCGTCAGTAAGCAAAATTTTCGCCGCTGATTTCCATTCGTCTGATTAATCCACAGATGTCAAATTGAAATGCATGTTATAATAAATAAGAGAATAAAAGAACAAACATTTTGTGCAGTCATTTGAAAAAAATGAAAAAAAAAATGATTTATTCATTTTTGTAGAAAACATTCAAAGAAATCAAAGAGAAAAAAAAAATGGAAACATGGAGTGGGGAGCAAGTTTCGGGAATTGGAGGCGGAAGTGGAGGGGCCTGATCGAGGGAATGGGATGGGATTATAAGATGTCACGCCATGACGTGCCAGCTGCAATGTGCAAGGTTCAATATGCCGGTTCAATCGTTCCTTTTTTTTTTCCTTGCTCCTTTTATTTCCAGATTTGGTTGTAATAAAAAAAAAAAAAAAAATGGTGGTAATTCCCGACGGCAGCCATCTTGGTTGGCTAGCAAGAACGAGACCGGAAGTGTCATGTCGTAGCAGTCCGATGATCACTTGCGTGGTAAGTTTTCGAACAGTGTCTGTGTTATCTTGTTTATGGCGTTGCGAATCTGGTGGTGGTGAAAAATAAAAAAAAAATGTTAAATTCTCAAATCGTAAAATAAAGTCACTAGCAGTTTTGATCAGCATATAAAAAGCGCATTTAAATATTAAAAACAAATGATCTTACCCGACAAAGATGGGTATTTCTGCTAGTATATATATACAGTAGAATCCCTCATATCCGGAATCCCGCATATCCGGACATGATTTTGAATTGTATATTTGAACTATTTGGGTGATATGATAAGTTGGGTTTTGAAATTTCTGTTTTTCAGGAAATTTACTTTGGATAATTGCTTATGCTTATTTCACCCTAATGGCTTGTATTGGTGCAAAAGATGATGGGAATAAGACGAAAAAAACAACTTTGTAGTTATCGCAAAAAGTGGAAATGTTAAAACAGATTGACGCTGGTGAATGTCCATTGTAACTAATGGCTGAGTTCAACATAGAAATGTCAATATTATATGATATAAAATCTTCCAAAGTAACTATTCTCCAGCGTTCACACTGTATCAATGAACAAGAAAATAAAAAAACATGATTGGGATGAAACCTGAACTGAGACTGAAAAAGCTATTGAAAAGGTTATCAGTTTTATGGAAAGAAAGCCAGCATTCAGCTATGACGATTGTAATACCGTACGCAAAGAAGTGTCTTTCATTTAAAAAAATTCAAGAACAAAAGTAAAATGAATTTTCGAAAAAAGTTGAGAATGACATTAGAAGAGAAAGAATCATCATGCAACGGCGATTAAAAAATCCTGGTTACATTATTTGTTTTGCATACGTGGCAAACTTAATTTAATGAATTTTCATTAATATAATTTATTTCTATTTCCTTAAAATCAATTCCGTTATATTTCACTCACCATTAGCTTATTTTGTTTTCTATAAAACACTGAAAATAAACGTTCCTGATTTCAGTAATTTTATTTTAATCTAACTATAACCCACCTCATATCCGGACTTTGTAATCAATTCCTTATATCCGGAAGGCCTTCTTAGTCCGGTTGTCAGGGATTCTACTGTATATATATATATATATATATATATATATATATATATATATATATTATTTTTATTATAAGAGATTATAACAAAAACATGTTGAAATTGCTACACAATAGCTTTCGTGTAATGGATGGTTTCTTATAGGTGTTTTTTAATCGCCAAAAATATTTTGAGAGTGTTGTGCAGTTTACTATTGTCTCGACTGTCGATTAGTTGTCCTACGGCCATTGTCTGCGATGGACGTTACTCCAAGGAAGCGTACGAAAATTGTAACGCTGCAAGAACACAATGACAAGCGTTACCAGTGAGCAACTCAAAGTACTATAGACTCCCCCGGAAACTCTCCTGATTTAAATCCAATCGAGAAACTGTGGTCAATCTGCAAGGAATGAATTCGTGGAATGGACATACGAAGTACTAACATGTGCACTGGGTCATGTTTCATTAGAAAAATATGAAAAAGTAAATAAAAATGGAATTATTCATTTTGTTTCAGTTAATTTGCATTTATTTTTTTTTTACTTATTAATTATTATTATTCATTTTTTTTATAATTAGAATCTGTTACAGGTTTCTTTAGATTAGGTTAGGACCTTGTTAGCATCGAATTCTGGACACTAAAACGATCTGCCATTAAGAATCGCCTACCAACAATGCTACTTCCCTCTTAAAGTATATTGATAAGAATGTCACAAAGCCAAGGAAATCAGAATGGATGAAGAAGATTGTGCTTTGGAAGAGTTCCAAGTGGGAATCTCTTACTTGTTTGAGAAATTACCGGTTGAAAACGTGCGCTAGAAACCAACATTTGGTACTAGAAGGAGTCATTTCAAGCACGAAGTAGAATGTTCTTTTTCCACCTCGCAAATCAAGCTTGACGATTGCGTTTAGCATAAAACAGACTGTCGCCTCTGGATGTTGACTTCAATGTCCACTTTATTTAGATTGATAGACAGACAGATAGATATGAACAGATTGTAATAGATAGGTAGATAGATAATGAACAGACTGAGATAGATAGATAGATAGATAATGAACAGACTGAGATAGATAGATAGATAGATAATGAACAGACTGAGATAGATAGATAGATAGATAGTGAACAGACTGAGATAAAATGAACGCTGTGATAGATAGATAGATAGATAATGAACTTGAGATAGATAGATAATAGATAGATAGATCAGATAATGAACAGACTGAGATAGATAGATTACCGGTCAAAAACGCGCGCTCGAAATCAACATTTGTTACCAAAAAGAATCACTTCAAGCACGAGGTAGAATGTATTTCCGCCTCGCAATTCAAGTCTGTCGATTGCATTTAGCATAAAATTGACTGTCGCTTCTGGGTGTTGACGTCAATGTTTAGTATATATATATATATATATATATATATATATAGCTGGCCTATCGTATTCAAGGACAACCTACGCAATCCCTATTGCAGACGCTTGCTCAGGCGTATTTGCATTTATTCAAGACCCACAGTGCCCCCTATGTGGTTTATACTGCAACTAGACTGAGCAGACCTTAGTTACAGTTTCTGGGAAAGAGCGTGTTATCTACCGTGATCAACAATTTGAACAAGGCCAGCGCGCTTAAGCTCTCGGCCACTATGACTTGTGACTGCGTGCTAGGACAGCTATCGACGGCACCCAAGGATTCTATCTACCCGATTTCACTCACAACTCTTGGGTCACTTTCTAATGGTGCCGCACGCTGCGATCGATCTCGATCCATTCCGATAACATCAGGAAGTCTCCTTTCTGACAAATCGACCATGGTGAGATTCGAACCCGTTGTCTTATGCTCAGAATGCGAACATTCTAACCACTCGGCAACGCAGTAAAATAAACGATAATGACAAAGTCAACAGAGCCTGAATCTAACAGAATATTATTATTAATATTAATAATATTATTAATTCAGTGATACTCAAATCTGCTACTCAGAGTTTCCTGTGCTAACAATCATCAGGCGGGGTATGTGTGTACGTAGTCATGTACAATATTAAGCATAGTGTAGACAATAAAGCAATGCAGAGATAACTTAGGATTTGGCGGAGCGCAAAATTTTGCCGGAAATTAAAATCTTCCTTCGCACACAAAACCGGTTGCGAGTGAAAAGGAAAGCGAAGATAAAATATATCGAAATCCGTCGCAACTTCTGCTAAAATATCCTCTGACAAATGCTCTGTCTACAACGACAAGGGAAACAAACCATGGCAAAGAGATTCACATTTAAAAATAGGCTCTCAACAAATTAGACACTCTAGATAGATAATGAACAGACTGTGATAGATAGATACATAGATAGATAGATAATGAACAAACTGAGATAGATATGAACAGACTGAAACAGGTAGATAATGAATAGACTGTGATAGATAGATAGATAGATAGATAGATAGATAGATAGATATACAGACATACACACTATATATATATATATATATATATATATATATATATATATATATATATATATATATCATTTGATAAGACACCGGAGGTGTTGAAACAAAATGGCTATTTTGTAGTGATTTTATAATATATTCATGTTATAATTTTAAATAAATAATTATATATATATATATATATATATATATATATATATATATATACAGATACTGAACAGTGATAGATAGATAGATAGATAGATAGATAGATAGATAGATATGAACAGACTGAGATAGATGGATAGATCGATAGATAATGAACAGACTGATACATATTGATAAGATAGATAAATAGACAGATAGATAAACAGATAGATAAATAGATTGGTAGATAGATAGACCGATAGATAAGTAGATAAACTGACAGACAGATAGATAATGAGCAGACTGTGATAGATAGATAGATAGATAGATAGATTAACCGGTCTTTAAAATTTTTCAAAATTGTTTTTTTTTATGTAAATTTACTCTTATTGTTATCTGCTAAAATAGCGTAAAAAGATCAACCTCTAGAGCTTAATTAATGTTTAAATATGTGATGCCTTAGGGCCTGATACAGTTTTTAATTTAAAATTGTCTTTTTCCTGGACTGGTTTTTGGCTATATACACTGTTATTTAACCCATAGCTGGTGGAAGAATAGAGGGATTCACACCTTTCCCAGGATATTTGTTTCCCGTTCGCCACCTGCACACCCAGCATCACTATTGTTGAATTTTTTTTACAATTTGTTCTTTTGCTCCGGTTATGGATCAATATGTCACATGGTCCTATTTTATAATCTGAATTCAAAACCCGAAGACGTCTCCTGTTCACAGTTATCAGTTCTTTCGAAAGGTGCGGCTGGATCTACAGAAGCCTTCACCACTATAATCTAATCATCAGTCTAGCGGTTCAAGTAGGATCTCTTTTGTCGAAATGATCGGGAGAGGTCACTATATTACTCCCCCACTCTTATCCAGTGGAAACCGTGGAAAATAACGAACATTATATATACTGTTTTCCCATCTCTTTACATACATATAGTTAACGACGAAATTATTTGTACACCCATCAATTTTGAATATTTTTATCCATTTCTCAGAATCTAATGCCCATATAACGCTAGGGTTTTTATATGTTATTAAGCTCCCAAAAGTAATATAAAACTCATTTTTCAGAACAATAGGTTAAATACAACATATTTGACAGGCGAATTATGCAAAATAAGAAAAGACAAAATACAGTATGAAAAAAAAAAAAAGAAATGAACAGTTTTTCCAATATTAATAAGTCAATAGCTTGGCCTCTCATCTTTATAACTTTCTGCAATCGTTTTCTAATGTTTTTGATGAGATTTTAACAAGTCTTTTCTGGAATTTTCTTTAATTCTTCAGTGGTTACACGTTCTTATTCCCGAAGGTTTTTGGTGACCGACGATTTATTCGAACTTTCAATTCTTGCCATAGATTTTCAATAGGATTTAAGTCAGGACTCAATGAAAGCCATAGCAGAAATATAATCTTCTTTTTCTGAAGCCATGCAGTTACTGATTTATATGAACCTCGAGACTCAGTTTTCGTGCAGTTCTCAGTGACAATTTGGGTTTTTTTCAAAATCCAGGAAAATTCTCTGTCGGGCTAAACTTTTTAAACTTCTTTATAACGGACTGTACCTTAGATCTAGGGACTGCTAACCGGTTTGAAATAGCGCTGTAACTATTTCCTGACTTGTGGAAGTTAATTCTCTTTCTCAAGTCAACGCTAAGCTTCTTTGTCTTCCCCATCGTGTTGATAACGTAAGAATAACAATGGTGACATTCTATGCTCCACGTGATATTTTTTGCTGGAATTATCAAAAATATTCTCTTGAATAAATAGTCTAGAAGGCTTCACCGAGAAAATAATTATGTAAATTACTTATACTTAGACGAATCAATTGATTTAAAACGATATTAATAACGAACAATGTTGTCTTTTCCTATTTTGTATAATTCGCCAGTCAAATTTGTTGCATTTACCCTACTGTTCTGAAAATTGAGTTTTATATTCTTTTTTTTTTGCTTATAAACAAAGAAAAACATGGCATCATACGGGCATTAGATTCTGAGAAATGGATAAAAATAATCAAAATTGATGGATATACGAATACGGATTTTGTCGTTGACTGTATCTATAATACAAATGAATAATAGATTAGGAACAGTAATTAATAACAAATTTATAATATAAACTGTACGACACAACAAATTTGATTGTTTTCAAGTAGGGGGGGGATGCCGATTTAGAAAATGGGGGTTAGAAATGCTGGCCTTTAAAACGGTTCGATCACCGATCAGTGTCACTTGTGGGAAATAATGAACAATTTACTCGTGAAAGTGGAAACTTACCATTGTTGAAAACATGCAGACAGTTGAATTCTCATCTTTTGCGGGAAATACTGAATAATTTACTCGTGAAGGTGGAAACTTACCATTGCTTTAAATATAAGCAAACAGTTGAATTCTCATCTTTTTTGGGAAATACTGAATAATTTACTCGTATACGTGGAAACTTACCATTGTTGAAAACATGAAAACAGTTGAATTCTCATCTTTTTGGGGAAATACTGAATTATTTACTAGTGTACGTGGAAACTTATCATTGTTGAAAACATGCAGACAGTTGAGTTCTCATACTTTGTGGGAAATAATGAATTATTTACTAGTGAAGGTGGACACTTACCATCATATAAAACATGCAGACAGTTGAATTCTCATCTTCCTCGTCCGGACAGTGGATAACGCCGTCACACAATTCCGTGTCTCGTATACAGGTGGTGGTACCTGACGAATCTAGACCGGGACAGGCCAGCTGGAAACTCGAATCTTGCTTCGGACACACTACAAAGGAAAAAGAGATTAAATGCAAAAATTATTAAGAAGCCCTAAATGCCAAGTTATTACAATACAATGTACTGACAAAAGAACTCGGTTTATTTGAAAAAAAACAAAAAAGAAAAAAAAACATTGTTGATAAGGGGTGTATGACAAACACAGTCTGATCATGAAGAGACTGAGATAGATAGATAGATAGATAGATAGATAATGAATAGACTGTGATAGATAGATTCTGTCTATATTTCTGAGATGATGTATTATGTACATTATTTACATTATCCAGACTATTGTCCTCATCTTTGTCGCCATATTTATTACAACGTTTCGGCCGTTGTACGCTCCAGCCTTCTTCAGGTGGTTGGAATGTCGAACTGAACCATTTATTTCGTTCACTGGGGTAGACTGTTCTAGTTCCACGTGCCATGTTTTGATGGATGTCAGTTAACTGTTATCTCCTGTTAATTTCCCTCTGAAAGTTCTCCACTGCCTTAACCCGGTATTGAACTCATACTCTTTGGGTCCTGTCACTGGATCTAACAAACGCCTTTATCCACTGTGCCATGTGTCCTTGAGGAAGAAGGCTGGAGCGTACAGCGGCCGAAACGTTGTAATAAATATGGCGACAAAGATGAGGACAATAGTTAGATAATGAACAGACTGAGATAGATAAATAGATAGATAGATAGATAATGAGTAGACTGTGATAGATAGATAATGAATAGACTGTGACAGATAGATATGAACAAACTGAGATAGATAGATAGATAGATAGATAGATAGATAATGAGTAGACTGTGATAGATAGATGATGAATAAACTGTGACAGATAGATATGAACAAACTGAGATAGATAGATAGATAGATAGATAGATAGATAGTTGTATGTGACGAATCTAGACCGGAACACACCAGCTGGAAACTCGAATCTTTCTTTAGACACATTGCAAATGAAAAATAAATGCAAAAATTATTAAGGAGTCCTAAATGCTATGTCATTACAATAGAATGTATTAACAAAAGAACTCGGTTTATGTAACCATTTGAAAAAAAAAAAAAACTTGTTGACAAAGAATGTATGACAAACACAGACCGGTCATGTGCGTCTGCCAGAGCCAGAAATTTACGTCGATCCATCGCCCCGAGAACGATAGACCGTAAGTTTGAAATAAGTGGTCAAGTTTTTTTGGAGGCCTTCAAAAATGTTTAATTAAAATATTCTTATTCGTTTTAAAAACAACTATTTTCCTAAAATAAAATAAAAAGGAATTTCCTTCTCATTAATAGCGACGATGTTTTAGGAAATGGATCTCACACTCCCGACACACACGCACACACACATACATATAAATTGAAATTTCTAGAGCACATAATGAGGAAAGAAAGCTTGCTTGGAAAAGTTAAAACTCATAGGATATATTGAAGAGCAACAGAAGAAAGTATCAAATAACCTGCCTTGGAAAAGTTTTACGTAAAAGCAAGAAAATGATATGTTTTCTGTCAATATTTGATTAAATCAAAAACAAACAAGTAACATTTATGTCGTGTTTTCCGCTTAATATAATCTAAATTGAAAATACAAGGGAGAATTTTTTAAAATGACATACAAACACGGAAATTTTAGTCACAACGTGGGGCAGAGAATGTTGAATCATTTCACGCCAAACAAGGCAATAAAGCCACTAAGGCACAAGGAGTTACTGAGTTTGAGATAATCAGAAAAAGAAAAACATTATTAAGGAGGGAGAGCAATAAAAGAAACGAAATCAAGATGAAAGTTGACTGGGAAGCAAGAGGCTGGAAGTGTATTCCACATGAGAGAAGTGTGTTAGAAGAAACTGTCAGCATAGAACTTACGGTTGCATCTAGCCACTTCAAATTGAAAATGATGAGACCTAACTGCCAATCTGGTACTGCACTTAAATTTATAAAGTCTAGGTACCAAAGCGGAAAGCTCATCAGAACAATTAGCATAAAAATATTCATAGAAAAGGCAGAGGGAAGCTATATTATGGCTTAAATTCATAAAGTCTAGGTACCAAAGAGGAAAGCTGATCAGAACAATTAGCATGAAAATATTTATAGAAAAGGCAGAGGGAAGCTATATTATGGCTTAAATTCATAAAGTCTAGGTACCAAAGAGGAAAGCTCATCAGAACAATTAGCATGAAAATATTTATAGAAAAGGCAGAGGGAAGGTACATTAGTGCGGTAGGAAAGTGGCTGAAGCCGAGATGCCAGGTCAGGACCGATAACGTTGCAGATTCCTTTTTGGATTTTATCAAGGATCTTTAAAATCATAGCAGAAGCAGCAGACCATATGTGGTAGCAATATACAAAATATGGACGAATGACAGACTTTATAAATATGTAAGATAGATTCTGGCGTAAATTATTGTAAATAGTTGGAATGTGCTAGTATTTTTATAATATTCTTTCTATAAAATGTGAATACATAGAACACGATTCTCTAAATCTGATTGAAGTTACTCTGAGAAGGAAATTTAATTCATCAAAGAATTTCAGTATCAACCAATTCAAGTGATTTAACCAAAATGCTTAAATAAATGTTATTTTTTTTTATCAAAGTCGTCACATCTAATTTTTAGTATAATCATTTCAACGCAAGCATGGCGATAAAGCCACTAAGACGCAATGTGGGTACTGGGGGTTAAAAGTAAATGAAAAGGCTATTTAGATGGAAGCGGAAAACCCAATCCTAAATCGGAAACAAGGGATAAACCTCTCCTCCTATTCAAAAGACCGGGGAGAAGTAAGGTGGGAGGCTTGCTAAAGCGACAAACGTTACTAAGGGCAACAAGGGATAGAAGAAGAAGAAGAAGAAGAAGAAGAAGAAGAAGAAGAAGAAGAAGAAGAAGAAGGTGAAGGTGTTGATATAAAAAGATATTTTTTTCTCGACGGATCTAGTCCGGAAATTTTCACGGGCCGCTGACCGACTTTCAAGTAAAAACAGCAAATTCTCGACTAAGTCTTATCATGGCGGCTAATTTGTCATTGCTTCATATCGTTTCGTCTTTCCTCTTCTCGTTCGACATACGTGTGTCCAACCGTGCTTGTAAATATATCATCAGAAGTGTTCATATTTTGCTGTGTTTAAAACAGCGGAACATTTATTTTTTGTTGCTTTGTTGTTAGTTCTTTGTTTTGCGGCCATTCATGGCGCGGCTTCACGTCTGCGTCAGTCATAAATCTGATCACGTGACATTCGCACTGACCGATGCGAAGTTTGAAGTGATGAAGTGAACATTCATCACACATTTTTAATCATATTCCTGCGCATGCTCTCTTCTTCTTCAATTCCCTTTCTTTCTTTCTTTCTTTCTTTCTTTCTTTCTTTTACCTTCTTTTTTCTTTTGCGATTTTTCTTTCACCCTTCTTTCTTTCTTTTTTCTTTCTTTCTTTTATCAATCCTTTCTTTCTTTCTTTCTTTCTTTCTTTCTTTCTTTCTTTCTTTCTTTCTTTTTTTCTTTTTTCGATTTTTCTTTCACCTTCTTTCTTTTTTTTTTCTTTCTTTTATCAATCCTTTCTTTCTTTCTTTCTTTCTTTCTTTCTTTCTTTCTTTCTTTCTTTCTTTTACCTTCTTTTTTCTTTTGCGATTTTTCTTTCACCTTTCTTTCTTTCTTTCAGGTTTTGTCAATCACCTTTCTTTCAAAATTTTTCAATCATTTTTCTTTCTTTCTTTAGTTCTTTCCCGATTTTCTTCCACGTTTATTTTTTCATTTATCATTATTTATTCCTTTTGCGAATTTTTTTACACCCTTCATTTTCATTCATCATGTCTTTCTTCCTTTCATTTCAATATTTTTCAATCAACTTTCTTTCTTCCTTACACGACTTTTCTTTCATCTTTATATTTTCATTCATCATTTCATTGTTTCATTGATTTTTTAATTACTTTTCTTATCTTCTTTTATCATTTGTTTTTTTCTTTCTTTATTTCTTTCAGGTTTTTCTTTCACGGTTCTTTCTTTCTTTTTTTTCTTTCTTTCACGATTTTTAAATTATTTTTCTTTCTTCCTTTAGCATTTCTTTCTTTCCCGGTTCTTTCTTTCTTTCTTTTTCTTTCTTTCACGATTTTTCAATTACCCTTCTTTTCCTTCATCATTTCTTTCTGCATTTTTTTCTTCCACGATGTTTTTCACTCTTCTTTTTTCATCAATCATTTTTCTTTCACCTTTTTTTTCTTTCTATCTTTCACGACTTTTCAGTCACTTTCTTCTCCTTCTTTCTTTCGCGATTCTTCTTTCCCCTTTCTTTCTTTCTTTCTTTCTTTCTTTCTTTCTTTCTTTCTTTCTTTCCTTTCATCCGTCATTTCTTTCTTTTTTTCATCTGTCATTTCTTTCTTTCTTTCACCCTTTCTTTCTTTCTTTCGCGACTTTTCTTTTCCCTTTCTTTTTTTTTCAACCGTCATTTCTTTCTTTCTTTCTTTCTTTCTTTCTTTCTTTCTTTCTTTCTTTTCATCCGTCATTTCTTTCTTTCACCCTTTCTTTCTTTCTTTTCATCGGTCATTTCTTTCTTTCTTTCTTTCTTTCTTTCTTTCTTTCTTTCTTTCTTTCTTTCTTTCTTTCTTTCTTTTCATCCGTCATTTCTTTCTTTTTTCTTTCTTTCTTTCGCGATTTTTCTATACCCCTTTTTTTCCATCCGTCATTTCTTTCTTTCTTTCTTTCGCGATTTTTCTTTCCCCTTTCTTTTTTTTCATACGTCATTTCTTTCTATCTATCTTTCTTTCTTTCTTTCACGGTTTTGCCCACAACTATCGGTTCTCGTTTTTACCCACACTGATTTTAGTCAGCCGTTCCTGGGACTTCCTTGACAGATCCTAATTTGCAAGCATCGATACCAATTTCGCTACATTTTTGAACGATCCAAAAGACAGGCAATGTCCAATCTCATCGAATTTCCCGAATTGATAAACCTGAAGCAATTTCCTCTTCTGATCGTTACACTGCTTTTCGTTTCTGTTATGGCTTCAAAAAATATCAATGTTTAAATAATAAAATTCAATTGGGGATCAACTATTTCTAAGTTATTATAATAAGGTATGAAAGTCCGACAATTATTTTTTAAGACATTTTTTTTATGTTTATACATACTTTTTATAGATACAAATATTTAAGTAAATGCTCTGTTTATAACAAACAGTATTAAACAACATTTACCGGCCTGAATGTCCGAGAAATTTTTATATATCTATTCATTTATTTCATAATGAATATATATATATATATATATATATATATATATATATATATATATATATTTTTTAGCTTCCATTTTTGTAACATGGTTAGAACTGTGTAGCGGAAAAAACATATTTTAAATCAATTAATTTATAATATTAATGCCCTGTAAATTTACATTGAGCATTATTTTGTAAAAATAAAAATATCTATAAGAACACCGGAATATATATCTTACTGTTCTTTCTTTATATATATATATATATATATATATATATATATATATATATATATATAGTTGTGAGTATAAGATATTTAGTGTTTGCCAACTGCATCGTGCATGAAACTAAGATTTGTGCTACCGTTGAAAAAAAATGACGAAATGTATATTTATAAATATATATGTGTAAAAATTTTAGATCTCTAGAAGCATCTATTAGTATATCTGTAAAAGGACAATATGAATAAAGACAAAAGGAAAACGTGTCGTAACCGACTGAAGAAGACGAAAACGATATATATATATATATATATATATATATATATATATATATATATATATATATATATATATATATATATATATATATATATATATATATATATATACATACGATTATATAAGATAAGATCATAGTTGCTAACAGGGTAGAATAAAGCGTCATCTTCAATTAGAAAATCTGTATTCAAAATGGTATCTGAAACAGTCATGTGGTATAGTCAAGTAAACCCCACACATATTTGAAAGATGGATGCACAAATTAATATATATATATATATATATATATATATATTAAGACATTTTTATGTTTAACATTCTTTTTATAGATACAAATATTTAAGTAAATGCTCTGTTTATAATAAACAGTATTAACAACATTTACCGGCCTGAATGCCCGTGAAATTGTATAGAAAATATCCGTCCTCCGACAGGATTCGAACCTGTATCCTATACGGAAGCGTCATATAGCCTGAGGAGCTTTCGGTTAGTAAGGTCGATTTTACTGTTTTTAAACACAATTCTCCATGATTTTCTCTCATACGTTCATATCTTTTTTAAGACACATTTTCTATGAAAATTTCTCGGACATTCGGGCCGGTAAATGTTGTTAATACTGTTTATTATAAACAGAGCATATACTTAAATATTTGTATCTATAAAAAGAACGTATAAACATAAAAAAAAAATGTCTTAAAAATAATTGTCGGACTTTGTCCATTTCATAATGTGTGGCGTCATTTGTTTACATTTGGATACGCATTGAGCAGATATGAATGTATGAGTGAAAATTATGGAGACCAGGCGTCTTGACTTCAGTCACTTTCTCACCAACATGGCGTGGCTTCCCTCTGTCTTTTCTACATATATATTCATGGCAATTGCTCTGATGAGCTTTTTGCCTAGTGCCCGACTAGATGAATTGGCATCTAGATCCCACCCGTTTAATGCTGAAATAGCTAAATGGAACCGCCATTTTCTTTTCTCACACTTCTCGGCATTGAAAATCTCTTCCATTTACTTACTTCCCTGATAAACTGCAAAAATTCAAATGCAACGTCAATCGCTATCTTCTGTTTTCTTGAACCCAGTTCATCTTTTGTCCTTTCCCCAATCTTCCCTATTCTCGGTCTTCTCTTTTACTTCATTCCCTTTAACCCCCTGAGTTCTATTGTTAATCACGCTTTGCTTGGGGTGAAATGATTATAAAGTCAGCAATTCATAAACAATAGGGGAAAGCTATTTGAGGAGTGCCATGATCGTTTGCATGCTGAAGAGACATTCCATTTAAAGAAAGAAAAAGAAAATAATGAAGATCCATGATGTCCTAAAGGCCATAGCATATAAGAAAATACCATAGGGAAATTTTTATGGAAAACCGGAAATCAAAATGGCTACAATTAAAAGAAAAGGGCAAAAAAAGAGAGAAAAGGTAAAAACAACAATATTTTTTCTCTTTTATTCGGACAATAAAAAAAATGTCTGAATAAAAGAGAAAAATTATTGTCTCAATAAAAGAGAAACATTATGTAACTGTAGAAACCTAGAAGACTGCCCATTAGAAAATAAATGCTGCATTAAATCTGTGGTATACCAATGTACTATATCATCCACTGAGAGCCCTAGCACTAATATGATATACATTGGGTCCACGAAGAATGATTTTAAAGATAGATGGAGGCAGCATAAGTGCTCTTTCAATAATATAAACAAAAGAAATCAGACTTCCCTATCTAAATATTTTTGGCATCTGAAGGAAACAAATAGGACACCTAAAGTTAAATGGAAAATTATAAACAAGGCTAGAACATGTAAAACTTGGGATGACCCATGCCCTTTGTGCCTCCACGAAAAATTGCACATCATTAAGCTTCAAAATAACAATAATCTATTAAACAATAGACACGAGTTAACGGTTTTTTGTAGACATCATCAGATTTTTGGTTTGAATTATTAGCTAAAAAAAGCATAAAATATAATAACTTGTTTAATCCATAGCCCAATCATCAGATTCATGGTTTAAATAATTAACTAAAAACCTGCATACAACACCGTTCATAATCCATAGCCCAAATAAATAGTTTAAATACCCTACAAAAAAAAAAAAGATAACCCTTTACGAAGTCGTCAAAAAACAAACGTTACGACAGTTTTTTTATATGCACAAATCCCTTTCATAAAAAAAAATAAAATAAAATAAAAAAATAAATAAATAAATCTCCATAGACATGCAAACTAGACGAGGGTTAATACATCTTCCGTTTAAAATTTAGACACCCCTACCTTTCCCTGACTTGACATCTATGAAAGTAACTCTATACTGATACTTATTATTAACACCCAACACACGTCTACCCAATTTAAACAATTCGCCCTAGCTGTTACCATGGAAATTTTGATTTCAATTTTTAAAACACGTAAATTTCAGATATACGTTATTCCAAAAAAAAAAAAATTTCGCTTGAAGATGGAACAGAGCTTTTTTTTTAACTCAATTTAATTTAATAATTATATTGAAGTTTTCGGCTCTTGTTTTGAAACATGAGACTTCTTATGTCGCGTTTTGGAATCATATTTTTAAATAAATAATTATATTTATGCTCTACTTTTGTATCGAAAACTATTTTTAAAAAAATGATAACTAAAATACTAAGGGACTTTGGATTATTTACCTAACCAGTTCCTTCCTATTTTCTATATATTTTCACATATTATATATATATATATATATATATATATATATATGTGTGTGTGTGTGTGTGTGTGTGTGTGCGTGCGTGTGTGTGTGTGAGTGTGTGTGTGTGTATGTGTGTATTTATATAGTATGTATTTTAATCTATTTTTGTGTTTAACTGTTGTGGTAGGATCCACCTAATTTGCATAGTGGAGTACCGACCATATAAATATGGTTGGTACCGGGAAGAGAGGAAGGAATCAAGAGATTCAATCCAGAGACTCTGCCCGACTGCGACTCAGTCAACACATTCTCCAGGAACGGTCTTACCAGGAATATACAAAAGACTATATGTAAATATTGTGTACACTTTCTTGTTTCAATATATTTTGTTCTAAGTACCTTTTGTGTTGCATTATTATTCCATGCATTAGTCAAGTTTCAGTATATATATTATATTATGAAGAGGTAATCATACAAAGAATTAATCAGTAAAGTTAATGTAATTAATGGCGAAATCTCTTCGCTAACAAATTTAATAAAGCATTAGCCTAATAACCATTCGTTGAATGACGCGATCCTTATGTTTAAAAATTGTAAGATGGATTTGATGTTCCGGTGCTAGTATTTTCGAAAATTTTCACATTTTCATCGTCAGGCTTTAATATTTGTTTTCATTTCAGGTAAACTCCATGACGAAATAAATGTATTGCAGACCGAAAGATTTTTTTTTAAGAAAGCGTTATTTATTAACGGTTGCATCATTTTGGAATGTGCAGTGTCGCAACGCTAGAGTTGTGTCTTGAATATTTCAAGTGAGAATATTTTTTTAAAATATAGTAATGTGGTAAAATCCACGATTTTTTTTGTAGTAAGTGTTTTTCAATTAACGTGACATTGAACAAAATTGTCCAGATATTAGAATAATCTAGTAGCTTTTCCACAATTTAATTTTATTTCATTTAAAAGTATGTTATATTTATGGGTAAACGTATTCAATATCAGAGATAGGTCATACGTAAATATAAACGTGGACTCTGTACGCAATCTTATAAAAAGAAAATATGCTCCTGTCGCATATTTTGGCCGGCAGACGAAATTAAATATATATATGAGTTAATAAATGAACGGAGCGTCTACACAAATATGGGTATCCACTAAAAATAATGTTTAAGTGATAAAATCTGTCGGATTGATAAATTAAAAAAAAGCCATTACTTCTTTAGAAACTGCTTTGTTTACGTCTCGGTACAAAATTGAGCAGATATGAAATTTGGAAAATCTATGACGAAAAGGATTTTGCTTAAAGTCACTATTCATTCGTCTGTGATCGGCAAATGTCCTTCGTGGTTGAATCGGTATAAGCAAGTCCAATCTAACGACGGTTTTCCTGCCAAGGGGGACGCAGCTTCGAATTCTGCCAGAGGGCGTATATTTTTCTTTAATAAGATTTCTCGAATATTCAGATCGGTAGACGAAAATATAAAAAAAAATATACTGATAAATAAATAAAAAGAGCCTCTATTCAAATATGAGTATCCACTCAAAAATAACATTTAAAGTGATAAAATCGGTTAGGATAATAAATAAAAAATCTATTACGTTTATACATATATATTAAAGACGTTTTTATGTTTAACATTCTTTTTATAGATACAAGTATTTTAGTAAATGCATTTACTAAAATACTTGTATCTATAAAAAGAATGTTAAGCATAAAAATGTCTTTAATAAATTGTCGGACTTTGTCCATTTCTTAATGTGTGTGTTTATATATATATATATATATATATATATATATATATATATATATATTTTCTGTTTGTCTATATCTCTGAGATGAGGTATTATGATTATTTACATTATTCAGACTGTTACCCTCATCTTCATTGTCGTATTAACAACGTTTCGGCCGTTGTACGCCCCGGCCTTCTTCAGGTGATTGGAATTTTGAACCGAACCCTTTATTTCGTCCACTGGGGTAGATTGTTCTAGTAGAGAAAAAAGGTGTTGGTTAGAGCCAGTGATTAGACACAAAGTGTTGTGAGTTCAATACCAGGCTACAGCAGTGATGAACCAAAAAACTTGGAGAGTTGAGTTAAAGGGAAATAACAGAGGCAACCGGAAGAGGAAGGGCACGTGGAACTAGCCAAAATTTCCCCTAGACCCCATATAAAACGCGGTCGTGTCGGCGTTTCTCGAGACGAGATTCTGCCCTTCGACATAGCCCTGTCTGGGGGATGCTCTCTGCTCGGAAGCAGAGAGCTTAACCAGCCCAGCTGAAGACAAATCATCAGATGCAGGCCGGCCGACCAACACATACAGTATTCACTACTATATTTATGGGAATGGAGGCATATCCATTATTGCCCGTAGGTATGCTACAACACTTTCACAAAACAAAACGCGTTGCATAGCATTTTTACACTTTGTCATTCATTATCCTAATATTGTTTTAATATTGTTCTAATATTATTCTAATTTTCCTAACATTATTCTAATATTGTTCTAATATCCCTAATATTATCCGAATATTATTCTAATTTTCCTAATATTATTCTAGTATTGTTCTAATTTTCCTAATATTCTTCTAATTTTCCTAATATTATTCTAATATTGTTCTACTATTCCTAATATTGTTCTAATATTGTTCTAATATATAGTAATGTACATGTCGCGTTATCTCATCATACATTATATATTAATGGAAAAGTAATTCTTCTTATTCCGTTTTGTTATTAAAGTTAATATTAAATTTACAATATTCGAATAAATTGTCAACACAACTTGAAAGGTGATTCAGGTGAAGTAATTTTCCTAATATTGTTCTAATATTGTTCTAATTTTCCTAATATTGTTCTAATGTTGTTCTAATTTCATAAAATTGTTCTAATATTGTTCTAATATGGTTCTAATATTGTTCTAATATGGTTCTAATATTGTTCTAATTTTCCTAATATTGTTCTAATATTGTTGTAATTTTCCTAATATTGTTCTAATATTGTTCTAATATTCTTCTAATTTTCCTAATATTGTTCTAATATTCCTAATATTGTTCTAATATTGTTCTAATATATCGTAATGTCACGTTCTCCCATCATGCATTATATATTAATGGAAAAATAATTCTTCTTATTGTATTTTCTTATTAAATTACAAGTTAATATTAAATTTACAATATCCGATCTAATTGTCAACACAACTTGAAGGGTGATTCAGGTGAAGAAAAAAAAACACGACAATTCAAAATGGAAACCTGTAGAAATAGTTAATCTAGTGAAAGGCTCTAATTATTCATAACATGCATTTTTATTCATGAATATTTTTAGAATAAATATTTGTTGATTATTTCAATTTAATTTACTGCTAATTAATAAAATCGCAGCAGTGGAAATCATGTAATTACAATTTATTATGTACTGACAAAGATTCGCTACAAAACGTGCATACATGATGAAAAAATGCCCCAAACTTAATAAAAAAAAAATTTACTGTCAAAATCTTTATGTCATTATTAAGCGGAAAGGCAAAAGAATTTTTTGATTATTAAATTATATTTTTTGATCGTTTTTAGAATTAAAAAAAATATTGTTTTCCTTGCATCAGTTGGTGACCACAAAATTAGCAAAACAAAACCTAATAGTATGATGACTATCCGCTCAAAAATAACATCTAAAGTGATAACATCAGTTGGGATAATAAATAAAAAATCCCTAAAAATATATATAATATATATATATATATATATATATATATATATATATATATATATATATATATATTTATTTATTCGAAAACTATAATATAAATATGTTATAAAATCACTAGAAAAATAGCCATTTTGTTTCAACACTACTGGTGTCTTATCAAGTGATGTTGAATGTAGAATAAAGGGTTTTAAAAAGGTTCAAATCAATCAAACACCCCTCGCTAAGCTGGAATGACCAATCAAAATACAAGTATACGAGAATTCAAAAAACTTGACAACGAACTAAATTTATAATAATTATTTATTGTTTTAATTTTAGGGTTAGATTAAAATAGAATTTATTCTAACTAATAAATATTAAATTATACGATAAAATTTGAAATTACAAATTAAAAATTACCCATTTTAAAATTTAAATTTAATCTATATTAAGTTTAAAATTATAAAATTGCTGAGAAAAGAAGAAAAAATACATGTGTTAGTCTATTTATTTTGTTTTTATTGAAATTAAGTTGGAATAAACGTTAAGAACAAATGTTGCTCTGAATTTCATGACAACATGGATACATTTGAAGCATAAACAGAGGCAGCGGAGGATAACAGCTTGCAAACGACAATACATACACAATCAGATTATAATACATAAACACGCAGACGTATTTAGATATATAGATCCCACAGATATAGACAAACAGAAAATATACATCTACACACACACACACACACACACACACACACACACACACATATATATATATATATATATATATATATATATATATATCATATATAGACAAACAGAAAATATACATCAAATATATATACAAAAAAATATATACGGAAAAAACAAACAAAATCCTTATATACAATTATACTGTTTTAATGTTAATATATCAACGTCGGACGTTTCAGTCTAATAAACCATCTTCAGGACATATTCAAAAATATAATTAACATTATCAATTCAACATGACATCTTAATTATATTTTATGAATATGTCCTGAAGATGGTTTATTAGACCGAAACGTCCGACGTTGACATATTAACATTAAAACAGCATAATTGTATATTAGGATTTTTTGTTTGTTTTTCCGTATATATTTTCTTCATACTGTCGGATCTATATCCATATATTTGCTTACACACACACACACACACACACACACACACACACACACACACACACACACACACACATATATATATATATATATATTTTCTGTTTGTCTATATCTCTGAGATGAGGTATTACAATTATCTACATTATTCAGACTGTTACCCTCATCTTCATTGTCGTATTCACAACGTTTCGGCCGTTGTACGCTCCGGCCTTCTTCAGGTGATTGGAATTTTGAACCGAACCCTTTATTTCGTCCACTGGGGTAGATTGTTCTAGTAAATTATAAAGGCCTTGGTTAGATCAAGTGATTAGACCCAAAGTGTTGTGAGTTCAATACCAGGCTACAGCAGTGATGAACCCAAAAACTTGGAGAGTTGAGTTAAAGAGAAATAACAGAGACAACCGGAAGAGGCAGGGCACGTGGAACTAGCCAAAAATACCCCGCAGACCCCGTATATTTTCCATAGACCTTGTATGCAAGCGAAAAACATCCTGGTGAAAATAATTTTAAAATACTACATGAGGCACAGCGCATAGATATGACACTCTGATCCAAGGGAGAGGACCAGGAAGTGGCACTTTGTATATATGGGGGCCAAGGGCGGAGGAGTTAAAAGTAGCAGCCAGATTTTGGGAAGTCATGTTGTAAATATTTGTCTTGCAGATTATTAATATCCTTAGAACAAAACCAAAAAGAATTTATCAAATCTAATGTAGATTTTGTTGAAATAAGATCATTTTTTTTTATAATGTTGGTTCACCAGCAACATTATCAATATTGGAATTTTCAAAATTGTCATAATTGAAAACTGATCATTGAAAATATGAAAATTGAAAATTGAAAACTGATCATTGAAATATTGCTAGTTACCAACAAAGATTCGCTAAAAAAAAATAAGCATACATGATGAAAAAAAAATGCCTCAAACTTAATAAAAATAAAGTTTTATTGTCAAAATCTTTGTTATTATTAAAAGGAAAGGCAAAAAAATTTTTTGATTATTAAATTACATTTTTAGATCCTTTTTAGAATTTAAAAATTTTGTTTTCCTTGCATCATTTGGTGACCACAAAATTAGTATGGCAAATTTTAGTGTCTTTTTGTGGTGTAAAACACACTGATTTGGAAATTTTTTTCAAAAATGAGATAATTGTTTACATTTTAATGAAATTTTAAGGACTTGTTTAAAAAAATAATTTCATTCATTTGTGGATGTTTCTATTTTAGAAAATATTTGTAAAAATGATTTTTTTATCTACCTCCCCCCCACACCACCCAGTTATTTAATTTTATGAAATATCAGGAGATTTTTTGTGGGGGAGTTCTTAATGTTTATATTAGTTGGAATATTCTGTGAAGGTTGTTAAGCTCAGATATTTAACGATGCAATCGGAGAATTTCCACCGGTATTTTATAGTCATAGAACTTGCAAAGAACCGACATATTGAATCGTTACCTGATTTATTTAGAATTATGATTCATCAGAAAATTCATATAGGAAAAATATATATATATATATATATATATATATATATATATATATATATATATATATATATATATATATATATATATACACTTTCTGACCATAGCTCAATTAGATCTCACTTAAATGTTCATGGAGACCTACCGGACACTATTCGTAACATACTTGATGACAACACTAATATAATAGCATCATCTACATGCAAAAAAAAGAAGGCTAAAAATAATGGAAGCCTTATTAATAAAAACAAAACAAAAAACAACACTTAATAATATTAACTTTGAACATAGACATGTGTTTTGAAAAATGGAAACATTTTATAAAACATACATACAACAAACTATTTCTTATTTAACAGTTAAAATATTTAATCCTTGAAAATGGGTAAATGTATAGCCGAAAGCGCTCGGATAAAAAGAACATTCGGACAGTTTTTATATAATTTATCATCCGAAATGAAAAAAAAATTATTAGATCACATGAGAAATTGTATAAAAAACTAAATAAAAGCACCTTGTCTGTTGTTTTCAGTGAAATGTGCATGAAAGAAGGATTTCTGCCTAAATACACAAATATATATATATATATATATATATATATATATATATATATATATGTGTGTGTGTGTGTGTGTGTGTGTGTGTGTGTGTGTGTGTGTGTTACCTCCACTGATTAAAAAATTAGTATGCCACGATCAAACAAATGCTCTTATCGTAATGAAAAATAAGTTTTATCGACAAAATCTTGTTATTATTTACAGGAGAAAACGAAGGAGTTGTAGCGCTTAATGTTTATATTAGTTATAAGCAGAAGTCCTTGGAGAATTCAGATCATCATTTTCGTTTTGTAAAACAGGATCCCCAGTTGCTGAAAATTTGCTTTTACTCGTAAAATAAAAAATGCAGTAAAATTTTATTTAATTAGAACAGGTTTATAATTGCATTTAGCAATAAGATATATGATAGACACTATTGTTTTAAGAAAAACATTTTTTTTCGATGAATTATGAATTTATACAACGACTGTTTTCAGTTTTTTTTTTAAAATTTAATTAGAATAATTTATAAAGTTTTAAATTTGTACCGGTTAGATGATACTGTTATTAATTAAAAACTATATTTAATACCATCATAAATGGTATTAAATAGATTTAATACCATCATAAATGGTATTAAATAGATTTAATACCATCATAAATGGTAATAAATAGATTTAATACCATATATTAAGAAATGGACAAAGTCAAACAATTTATTTATTAAAGACATTTTTATGTTTAACGTTTTTTTTTATAGATACAAGTATTTATGTAAATGCTCTGTTTATAATAAACAGTATTAAATAACATTTACCGGCCTGAATGTCCGATAAATTTTCATAGAAAATATTCGTCCTTTGACA
This sequence comes from Acanthosepion pharaonis, assembly GCA_903632075.3. Taxonomy (NCBI): domain Eukaryota; kingdom Metazoa; phylum Mollusca; class Cephalopoda; order Sepiida; family Sepiidae; genus Acanthosepion; species Acanthosepion pharaonis. The sequence goes on along the minus strand of CAHIKZ030003271.1, from coordinate 823,549 downwards.
GGATTCGAACCTGCATCCTATACGGAAACGTCATTTACGCTGACGTGCCTTAACCGACTCGGCCACAAAGGAGCGTTCGGTAGGCAAGGTCGAATTTACTGCTTATAAACTTCAATCTTCCATGAATCTCGTACATTCATAACTGCTCATGTCGTATCAAATAGATTTAATACCATCATAAATGGTAAAGCTTACTTCAATTCATCTGCACCCAATATTTTGAGGATTTTGATTTTTTGTGAGTCCATTAACATGCCGATTTTTTTTGATTTACGGCATATCAGCATCTCCTTATTTCTATCGCAAATACAAATAAAGTTATACATTTTTTCAAGTGCACACGAACTTTATGGACACCCTGTATTCCTCAAATAAAGTTTCAGAAAAGTATATTTAATTTTTGGAATATTTTTTAATAAATAATAAAGAGAATTACATTATGATGACAGATGTTTAAAAATGGGGCGAAAATCAGCGATTTTTTATTATTTAAATTAGTTTTGAAATAGAGCAAAATATTTAGCATATTACAAATATTAAATTTATTAAAATTGAAAATTAAAACTAAAATAAAAACTTGAAAAAATATATTTCATTTCTTAAAATTCATTTTAAAACTTATCACGTTTGTGTGGAGGTACCTACAGTTTATAACCATTCCTCTGCGCATAGGAAACTGTTGTCATATCTAGCCTGGCATTCCTGCTATTCATCTATTCATCAAGCCGACCTTGTGCCACATGCAACCCTCGTTGGGGTGGGGGGCTAAATATACTAGAGGTTCTTGACAAAATCCAAAGAAGGATCTGCAATGTAATCGATCCTAACTTGGCATCTCGATTTCAGTCACTTTCTCACAGACTTGTCTTTTCTACAAATATTTTTATGACAACTGCTCTGAGGAGTTTTTGCTAAGGTGTCTCGGCTGTATCCTGGGTCCTATGCTATTCTGATCTTCATCAATGATTTTCTGTCAGAGTTGACAAAGTTAACCTGGCTGCTGCTCTCAAAAAGGGCCTCCAATCGGTGGTTAACTGGGACAGGAAATGGCTTGCAAATTTTAATGCCTCCAAAACAAAACAACTCTCATTTAACTAGCATAGAGAATTTTTTTCTGTCTGCTATCTGCATGGCTGATGCTGGACTCCAGGAGAGAAACACACCACGCTTTTTTGGCCCAAAGTTTTCAACTTGAAGTGAAGTAACTATATTGAATCAATTGCTGCATCTATAGCAAGGAAAGTTGGTTCATTGTGTTGTGCCAGAAGATTTTTCTTGTCAGTCTGTATTGCACATTTTCAAATCTACCTTTTAGCCATGCATTAAATACTGTTGTCATATCTGGTCTGGTGCTCCTGCTATTCATCTTGAGGTTCTTAACAAAATCCAAAAAAGGATCTGCAATGTAATCGATCCTGTCCTGGCATCTCGATTTCAGACGTGATGTGGCTTCCCTCTGTCTTTTCTACAAATATTTTCATGGCTACTGCTCTGACGAGCTTTTTCCGTGATACTCCGAGTACATGAATTTAAGCGTGCTACTAGAATGGCATCTAGATCCCACCCGTTTACTGTTAAAAAAGCTACATGTAAGCGGCACTTTTACTACAACAGTTTCTTTTCTCGCACTTCCGGCCCGTGGAACCCCGTTCCGTTTACTTGCTTCCCTGAAAACTACAATCTTCAATAATTTAAATGTAACGTCAGTTGCCATCATGTCTTGAATCTCGTTCATCTTTTGTCGTTTCCTCAATCCTCCCTATACTCAGTCTTTTCTCTCACTTTCACTCTCTGTAACCCCCTGCGTCTTAGTAGCATTATCGCCTTGCTTGGGGTGAAATGATTAAAAATAAAAATATTATATTGTATAATTTGTTACAAAATTATATTTTATAATGGCGAAATTATGTATAAAGAATGGAACATTTTCACCGCTTCTGAGTATTTTCTTACAATGTCACTTTCTTAACGGACTCGTGAATGTCATTTGTTGTGTGTAGACCTTTTCCAGAATCATGAGGAATAATGGATCATTTATTCCTACTGTGCTGGTTGAATGCATGTTGGTAGGGGTGGATATGACACGCTTGGGCGATCACGTCTCTTTTTGATCCATGATAACCAAAGGGTATTTGCGCGTAAGTTAATGTAACGAACTCGACTGGAATTCGAACTCAGCTCTCCACTTTCTCATTCCGAGCAGCCGTTATTTATTGCATCATCCACATATCCAAAATCACAGCACCTGAAATTTTCAAGTAGTTACCAATCTAAGTACTGACCAACTTCAATGTTGTTTATTCTGAGCTGCACACACTCAACGTAGTCCATAGACTAGGCCTGCAAAAATTATTATTAATTTTTGACTATTAAATACTTTCAACTTTATTTTTTATTAGATGAAGCAGTGTCAGACATTATTATTAAATATTGACCAGTATTTACTTTTATCTTCATTTTATATTAGATGAAGCATTGTCAGCCATTATTATTAATTTTTGGCTAGTATTTACTTTCATCTTCATTTTATATTAGATGAAGCATTGTCAGCGATTATTATTCATTTTTGACTAGTATTTACTTTTATCTTCATTTTATATTAGATGAAGCATTGTCAGCCATTATTAATTTTTGGCTAGTATTTACTTTCATCTTCATTTTATATTAGATGAAGCATTGTCAGCCATTATTATTAATTTTTGGCTAGTATTTACTTTCATCTTCATTTTATATTAGATGAAGCATTGTCAGCCATTATTATTAATTTTTGGCTAGTATTTACTTTCATCTTCATTTTATATTAGATGAAGCATTGTCAGCCATTATTATTCATTTTTGACTAGTATTTACTTTCATCTTCATTTTATATTAGATGAAGCATTGTCAGCCATTATTATTCATTTTTGACTAGTATTTACTTTCATCTTCATTTTATATTAGATGAAGCATTGTCAGCCATTATTATTCATTTTTGACTAGTATTTACTTTCATCTTCATTTTATATTAGATGAAGCATTGTCAGCCATTATTATTCATTTTTGGCTAGTATTTACTTTCATCTTCATTTTATATTAGATGAAGCATTGTCAGCCATTATTATTAATTTTTGGCTAGTATTTACTTTCATCTTCATTTTATATTAGATGAAGCATTGTCAGCCATTATTATTCATTTTTTGACTAGTATTTACTGTCATCTTCATTTTATATTAGATGAAGCATTGTCAGCCATTATTATTCATTTTTGACTAGTATTTACTTTCATCTTCATTTTATATTAGATGAAGCATTGTCAGCCATTATTATTAATTTTTGGCTAGTATTTACTTTCATCTTCATTTTATATTAGATGAAGCATTGTCAGCCATTATTATTCATTTTTTGACTAGTATTTACTTTCATCTTCATTTTATATTAGATGAAGCATTGTCAGCCATTATTATTCATTTTTTTTAGTATTTACTTTCATCTTCATTTTATATTAGATGAAGCATTGTCAGCCATTATTATTAATTTTTGACTAGTATTTACTTTCATCTTCATTTTTTATTAGATGAAGCATTTTCAGCCATTATTATTAATTTTTGACTAGTATTTACTTTCATCTTCATTTTTCATTAGATGAAGCATTTTCAGCCATTATCATTCATTTTTGACTAGTATTTACTTTCATCTTCATTTTTTATTAGATGAAGCATTTTCAGCCATTATCATTCATTTTTGACTAGTATTTACTTTCATCTTCATTTTTTATTAGATGAAGCATTTTCAGCCATTATTATTCATTTTTGGCTAGTATTTACTTTCATCTTCATTTTATATTAGATGAAGCATTGTCAGCCATTATTATTAATTTTGACTAGTATTTACTTTCATCTTCATTTTATATTAGATGAAGCATTGTCAGCCATTATTATTCATTTTTGACTAGTATTTACTTTCATCTTCATTTTATATTAGATGAAGTATTGTCAGCCATTATTATTCATTTTGACTAGTATTTACTTTCATCTTCATTTTATATTAGATGAAGCATTGTCAATATTATTATTAATTTTTAATAGTATTTACTTTCATCTTCATTTTATATTAGATGAAGCATTGTCAGCCATTATTATTCATTTTTGACTAGTATTTACTTTCATCTTCATTTTATATTAGATGAAGCATTGTCAGCCATTATTATTCATTTTGACTAGTATTTACTTTCATCTTCATTTTTATATTAGATGAAGCATTGTCAGCCATTATTATTAATTTTTGAAGCATTGTCACTAGTATTTACTTTCATCTTCATTTTATATTAGATGAAGCATTGTCAGCCATTATTATTCATTTTTGACTAGTATTTACTTTCATCTTCATTTTATATTAGAGATGAAGCATTGTCAGTATTTTGCTTTCATTATTATTCATTTTGACTAGTATTTACTTTCATCTTCATTTTATATTAGATGAAGCATTGTCAGCCATTATTATTCATTTTTGGCTAGTATTTACTTTCATCTTCATTTTATATTAGATGAAGCATTGTCAGCCATTATTATTCATTTTTTGACTAGTATTTACTTTCATCTTCATTTTATATTAGATGAAGCATTGTCAGCCATTATTATTCATTTTTGACTAGTATTTACTTTCATCTTCATTTTATATTAGATGAAGCATTGTCAGCCATTATTATTCATTTTGACTAGTATTTACTTTCATCTTCATTTTATATTAGATGAAGCATTGTCAGCCATTATTATTCATTTTGACTAGTATTTACTTTCATCTTCATTTTATATTAGATGAAGCATTGTCAGCCATTATTATTCATTTTTGACTAGTATTTACTTTCATCTTCATTTTATATTAGATGAAGCATTGTCAGCCATTATTATTCATTTTTTGACTAGTATTTACTTTCATCTTCATTTTATATTAGATGAAGCATTGTCAGCCATTATTATTCATTTTTGACTAGTATTTACTTTCATCTTCATTTTATATTAGATGAAGCATTGTCAGCCATTATTATTCATTTTTGGCTAGTATTTACTTTCATCTTCATTTTATATTAGATGAAGCATTGTCAGCCATTATTATTCATTTTTGACTAGTATTTACTTTCATCTTCATTTTATATTAGATGAAGCATTGTCAAATATTATTATTCATTTTGACTAGTATTTACTTTCATCTTCATTTTATATTAGATGAAGCATTGTCAGCCATTATTATTCATTTTTGACTAGTATTTACTTTCATCTTCATTTTATATTAGATGAAGCATTGTCAGCCATTATTATTAATTTTTGGCTAGTATTTACTTTCATCTTCATTTTATATTAGATGAAGCATTGTCAGCCATTATTATTCATTTTTGACTAGTATTTACTTTCATCTTCATTTTATATTAGATGAAGCATTGTCAGCCATTATTATTCATTTTTGACTAGTATTTACTTTCATCTTCATTTTATATTAGATGAAGCATTGTCAGCCATTATTATTCATTTTGACTAGTATTTACTTTCATCTTCATTTTATATTAGATGAAGCATTGTCAGCCATTATTATTCATTTTTGACTAGTATTTACTTTCATCTTCATTTTATATTAGATGAAGCATTGTCAGCCATTATTATTCATTTTTGACTAGTATTTACTTTCATCTTCATTTTATATTAGATGAAGCATTGTCAGCCATTATTATTCATTTTTGACTAGTATTTACTTTCATCTTCATTTTATATTAGATGAAGCATTGTCAAAATCATTATTATTCATTTTTGACTAGTATTTACTTTCATCTTCATTTTATATTAGATGAAGCATTGTCAGCCATTATTATTCATTTTGGCTAGTATTTACTTTCATCTTCATTTTATATTAGATGAAGCATTGTCAGCCATTATTATTCATTTTTGACTAGTATTTACTTTCATCTTCATTTTATATTAGATGAAGCATTGTCAGCCATTATTATTCATTTTTGACTAGTATTTACTTTCATCTTCATTTTATATTAGATGAAGCATTGTCAGCCATTATTATTCATTTTTGACTAGTATTTACTTTCATCTTCATTTTATATTAGATGAAGCATTGTCAGCCATTATTATTCATTTTTTGACTAGTATTTACTTTCATCTTCATTTTATATTAGATGAAGCATTGTCAATCATTATTATTCATTTTGACTAGTATTTACTTTCATCTTCATTTTATATTAGATGAAGCATTGTCAGCCATTATTATTAATTTTTTGGCTAGTATTTACTTTCATCTTCATTTTATATTAGATGAAGCATTGTCAGCTATTATTATTCATTTTTTACTAGTATTTACTTTTCATCTTCATTTTATATTAGATGAAGCATTGTCAGCCATTATTATTCATTTTTGACTAGTATTTACTTTCATCTTCATTTTATATTAGATGAAGCATTGTCAGCCATTATTATTATTTTTGGCTAGTATTTACTTTCATCTTCATTTTATATTAGATAAAGCATTGTCAGCCATTATTATTCATTTTTGACTAGTATTTACTTTCATCTTCATTTTATATTAGATGAAGCATTGTCAATAATTATTATTCATTTTTGACTAGTATTTACTTTCATCTTTCATTTTATATTAGATGAAGTCATTGTCAATTTATTATTCATTTTTGACTAGTATTTACTTTCATCTTCATTTTATATTAGATGAAGCATTGTCAGCCATTATTATTCATTTTTGACTAGTATTTACTTTCATCTTCATTTTATATTAGATGAAGCATTGTCAGCCATTATTATTCATTTTGACTAGTATTTACTTTCATCTTCATTTTATATTAGATGAAGCATTGTCAAAATATTATTATTCATTTTTGACTAGTATTTACTTTCATCTTCATTTTATATTAGATGAAGCATTGTCAGCCATTATTATTCATTTTTGGCTAGTATTTACTTTCATCTTCATTTTATATTAGATGAAGCATTGTCAGCCATTATTATTCATTTTTGACTAATATTTACTTTCATCTTCATTTTATATTAGATGAAGCATTGTCAGCCATTATTATTTTTTTTGACTATCTTTACTTTTCATCTTCATTTTTTTCTTTCATCTTCATTTTATATTAGATGAAGCATTGTCAGCCATTATTATTCATTTTTGACTAGCATTTACTTCTAACTTCATTTTTTGTTAGTTGTAGCATTGTCATGAACTCAGCTAATTTTTAAGTAGCTGAAGTGTTTAATGACTTTTTGTTATTTATTATGCATGCCATCTTCCACCATTTTGTTCTATATAGAAAATGGTCATTTTTTACCGATCTGTAACGTAAATCTATTTATTTTCTTGACTCTTTCCTTTTGAAATCACAGCCTTAAAAGTTATGAACCGGCATTTATTGAGGGGCAGGGGCAAATCTCGAAGATGAGCTGACTGGACAGCAGCAAACCAGGCAAAGGTACCCGGCATGCTCATTTACAATTTATTAGGCATATCACTATTTTATGGGAACGTCAACTACTGTAAACAACGGGGAATAATAGATTATAGTGCAATAAAAATGTAAAGGAGATGGAAGACACCCACGCACAGGGTTTCAAACAAGTGAGATGCACTTCTAGACATAGCTAAGTGGTTAGAACATTGGCTTGAAGGTCCGTCCTAATTTAGCTTATACTTCCAGGTTGTAGTCAGTGTATACTGAGAGTGATATACAGCAGCTAGAATACGTACAAAAACGCTTTACCAAAATGGTTTCCGAATATTAAAAATATGCTTTACCGCGACAGTAATCTTACAGTTTGTAAATACTAGTCAAAAATGAATAATAATGGCTGACAATGCTCCATCTAATATAAAATGAAGATAAAAGTAAATACTAGCCAAAAATGAATAATAATGGCTGACAATGCTTCATCTAATATAAAATGAAGATGAAAGTAAATATTAGTCAAACATTAATAATAATGGCTGACAATAATTCATCTAAAAATATGAAGATCAAAGTAAATATTAGTCAAAAAATGAATAATAATGGCATACAATGATTCATCTAATGAAACTGAAAGTCTTAGACTCGTCATAATACAGGTATTAAAAATGCTTAACTCAATTGACGACACTGGTCTCGAGAAATATTTTACTAAAAGCCAGTATAAATTCATTATGCGACATTTCACTTTTTCAAGCAAGGCAACAAAGCCACTAACATGCACGGGGTTACTGAACGTGAAAGTATATAAGAAAACGACATTATTAAAGAGCGAGAACAATAAAAGAACGGGAATTAAGAAGACAAAAGATAATGAGAGACATTGCATTTAAATTTTTGAAAATCAAGTTTGTCCGGGAAACAAGAAGCCGGAAGAGAGTTCCACAAGCGAGAAGTGCGAGAAAAGTAACTGTTAGCATAGAACTTACGGTTACATCTGGCGATTTCAACTGTAAAATGATGAGACCTTACCGCCAATCTAGTACTGCGCTTCAATTCATAAAGTCTAGTTACCAAAGAGGAAAGATCACTAGTACAATTTCCATGAAAATATTTATAG
>CAHIKZ030003271.1:742500-807500 GCA_903632075.3 Acanthosepion pharaonis | reverse complement strand
TATATATATATATATATAAAAAAATATAGTTGTAAGGTATTCTATATTTAATGGATCAAGTGCTTAATTTCAGAGATAGTCAGTCATGTGCCATAGGTGATACACGCTTAGGCGATCATGTATCGAAAGATACATGACTGACGAGGCAGATGTTTTCTCCCGCAGCAAGTTGCCATTTCTTTCTGCGGTAGACCGGTTTCCAACCAAGGTTATAGTGAATAGAATGGATTCTACTGGACGATGTCACAAGTCATTGTGATCGAGGCGTTGAGTGTGCTGGCCTTGTGCAGTTTCTTGATCACGCTGAATAACACGCTCTCTCCCAGAAACTGTAACTGAGATACGCTCAGCATAGCTGCGGTACAGAACACAGGTGGGCTCTGTGGGTGAACACAAATATGCCCGAGCAAGCGTCTGCAGTGGGGATTAGGTTGCTGTCCTGGTAGACTGGCATCCTGGGATTCTAGTATCCATTATATATGTATAATATATCAAAAACGTTTGCGGTTTCTTTCTTTTTAATATATGCATTTTTCTCTCGTTGGAACAACTATAACCTCTTCCTTTTATATATATATATATATATAACGGATAATACTTGTCACTAGAAATTTTCAAATTTATCATATTTTTCTAAATACACATACTAAAAACACACACACACACAAAAACGGAAATAGGTTTAAAAAGATACAGCGGCCATTAAAAAAATAAGAACAAATAATTTCTTCCTTCCATCTTTCTCTGACCAATCCTGTTACCCTTTAAGCAGAAGGACATTTTCTCCACCAATCCAAGAAGAATTTGGATTACTACCATACAAAAAAAAGACAATGGTTAAGCATCGGAAAACAAGGAAAAAATAATTCCTTTAAATAATGTGGAAATAACCATTATTCGCCTGATGAAAGTCACAAAATCTGAAACACATTTAGCAAAATTATGGAAAATAAAGTATAACATACATTTTTAAAAATTAAATAGTTTAGTTTTTTTCTTCCACTTGTGCTGTTAGGCGTCGCGGGGAGACACAGTTGTCCGTCAGCGGCAAGGCGAGTAACTTGAAGGAGAGATATCTCAAGGGCTCTGAGAGTGTCTGCCACTGAGTAGCTCCAGCGTCTTTGTGGTCTGTCTCTCACTCTCCAACCAGAGTACCCAGAGGGTGTATGCTCGTAAGGCTGGTTGGTTGATAGGCATAAAAGTGAGGTGTTCGAACCACTTGATCCTCTCTCGTTCAATGTGTTGTATGATTCGTATTGCTCCTACTATATCTCTTATTGCCTTATCCCTGATCTTGTCTAGCCTGGGGTCTTGTTCACTGCTTTCCTCAGACATTTCATCTCACAAATGATCAGTTTCCTCTCAAGGGTTTTTGTTAAAATGGTGTTGATGAGAAAGCTCAACCTCTCGTCCTCGCCGTGAGAGGTGGAAACAGGTAATGCTGGCCAACGGGGCACTAGTGAAGCTGTGACTGGCTTAGAAAGCCCACATTGGATAAAAATTGCTCAAGGAAACAAAAGGAGATACAAACGGACTGGTCATGGCAGAAAAATAAATGAATAAATAAAAAAAATCTACATTATAATCAAAAACATTTGGGGCTTCTCTTTTCTCTTTAAAATATGTACCTTTTTCTCGTAGAACAACTTTAATCTTTCCCTCACACACACACACACACACACACACACACACACACACACATATATATATATATATATATATTATAGTACAGGTAATCGATCCGTTGGTATATAATTCAGGTGGATCCTAGTAATATTAATTATTAAAACTAATCCACAGAGATCTCGATGTTTTTATTTTAACAGAGCATATGTATTTTTTTTTACAGCAAAAGCCAAAAATTACCTCAACATAGTCTATTTGAAGCCTTTCTGTGCACGGCTATCATCAGCCCCTAAGTGTCTGTGTCTCGGAGCATTGTTTTAAATTTATTTTCAATGTCAGTCCTCCTCTGGTAGACGCCTTGTTAATGAGAGTGGGTTTGTGTTAGTGACTGGTGGGCGCAGTCTGGGTTTGGAGTTTATTTATGGCCATGATTTGTTGCTTGTAGTTTAATATCATTTCCTACTATGTGGTGTTTCTGATATGTCCCGGAAAGGGATATATATGTTCGAAGTAGCACCATTGGTTTTGGACTACTGTAAGCGAGTAGGACAAACTAGCAGGTAACCGTAATGGACTGGTCCTCGTCGTAGTGGTAGACAATAGGCGAAGACTATAGGCTTAGCCAATAGGCGTCGTCAAGAGACGTATTCCTGAGCCTCCACATCAGTCTGTATTTATGGCTGACACCAGTCAATCATATTACTGTGAGGGGGAATATGCATGCATATTCATTACATCAGTTTCTTATAAGAGCCCCAAAGTGTGTTTTTCTGGGATTCATAGTAAATATTTTTTGTACTACAAGTGTCCAATGTTATTAATAAGCGATAGGGTATTTAAACTTAAACCCGTTAAAATTAAAGTAGTTGAGTTAGAGATTTATAGATATTAATATTAAACTCATGACATTAATTTGGGGTTATACAAAGAATGAAATATTAAATATCAATTTAAAATTAAAAGAAGAATAAAAAGGGGTTTAAAAATAACTTTAAAATATATACATAAAAAGATTTAAGGGAATAATGGAATGATATTTGGGAAGCTCTTAGAGTAGCAGAAAGTTTTTAAATTATAATTAACTAGAAGTAGAGCCCGGCGTTGCCCGGAGATGTAACAGTAAGAGATAGATCAAGTATCGACCATCATAAAGACTGAAAAAAAAAATTGACAAAGATTATTGTTTAAGGTTGACGGACACGCATGTCTTAATTAGTCTTCTTTTTAAGAATTGGTCAAACCCAAACTCAAACGAAAACATTGTTTTCAATATCGTTATGAGTCTATCGATTGAATAGAATTTTATTATAAACAATTGTCTTGTAAAAGGAATTTTTAAAGCATTCTGAATGTAAAAATAAAGAAAAAAGTGTGCTAGACAATAAGAAACATTACCTGCCAAAAAAGGTTTTGTTGAAATCGGTTGAAAAATGTAGGAAATCCGATCCCATATATAAACGAACACACACAAACAACCTGGGTGTTATAGTGTAACTCGATATGAGTTGTCCCCCTTTCATTCTGGCGACAGAATTGTGTTTTATCGTGTTTCAAATTGATTTCGTGCAAAAACAATTGTGTTTTTCCAATTTTTGACGCTGTCAGAACCACCGCAAGGTAATTTTAAGTAGTCCTGTGAATTTTTGTTGAAATCGGTTAAAAAATGTAGGAAATCCGATCCAATATATAAACGTACAGACACACACACACACACACACACACACACAATCTGCGTTTTATAATAAGTAAGATATAGGTAAAGAGGTTATAGAGGTGGAGATATATTTGAAAAGTTAGAGGGGAGTGTATATTATGGGAATATCGGAGCCAATTAAGTTAAACTTATATTATGAGAATTTGAATTTGTGTATATATATATTTAAACCAACGGCTTCCCATACTTAACACCTTTCGTTTTCACACTAGTGAGGCCATGTGTGACGTCATGAGCTGCGGTGCGATTTTCGCTTCCCGCGTCTCATATGCACGAATTTGTCTTTGCTTGGAAATCTTCCATGTAAACATAAATAGACGATCATTATTGTTTTGTCCGTGTATTGTTTAATAGATTGTAATGTAATTGTCATCTTTGATAATGGCTTATGTAAGCCGAAAGGTTAGATAGGATTAAAAAATGTGTATCAATATTGTGATTTTCTTTCTTCGTTTAATGATAATGTTATTAAACTTATCAGACGATATGAAAAGAATTTACATAAAATAAACAGACACCACTATATTATTTAATGAACCATGCATCAATATATATATATATATATATATATATATATATATATATATATATATATATATAGGTGAAAAGTGTATATAAATATAAATAAATATATATATGTATAATTATTTATATATTATATGCGGTACTTATTAGAAAGCGCTCAATATCAGAGATAGAGTTAACATATTTGGTTGGATAGATGTGAGTTTGTGACCCTGGGTTTCACGCTTTAGCGATCGTCAGACAATCGTGAAACCCAGGGTCACAAACTCACATCTATCCAACCAAATATATATATATATATATATATATATATATATATATATATCTGTATGTGTGTGTGTGCGTGTAATTGATAGATTTGTTTTTACGGCTTTTGTAGGTTATTTAAAGCAGATTTTTCACACGAACTGCCGCTTTGTAGAGCCGACTCCCAAGAGGATGCTTCCACGATCGCTTCACTCTTAGGCTGCTCTAGTCTAGAGTTTAACTGTTCCCTTCCCCGCATATCCCCATAAACTATGTCTTTTACTATGGAACCCTCTATCTGGAGTTGTTCTTGGGCCTTGTACAGAGTGAACATCATTAAAAAAAAAAAAAGAATTAATTGTCGCAATTCTGGTAAACTGCAAATATTGACTTACATGGCAGTTACCAGGGGAGGTAATTCTTTTTGTATAATTTGTCGGATATTTCAAATGTATTTGTTTTAAAGAACGAAGAAAGACCAAAAGAATAAGTAATAAAATAGAGAATAGCTGGAAGGCTGTTCTGAAATAAAGCGAGTTGATTCAAAATAAACACTTTAAAGGTGAAAATTAATAATTGTTTTCTTTTTCGGATTTTCCCGTTTCTTGTTTTTTGATTGTTTTGTGTTTCCGTATCTGGGATGAATTTTGGGTGGGCGTATTTGTCTCAGGAGCCAGGATTAGAAACTCGATTCTATTGGAAAAAAAATAATGACCCACTCAGATACTTGGAGTGTGGCTTTTACACAATCTTCTTAATCTCACAAACTGTTAATAATAATAATATTGTTAATAATAATATTGCAAGCTCTGCAATAACCACTGTTGAAAAATGCTATGTCATTTCTAGTTTTACGCGATCATGGCTCTCCACTGAGTTCTTTATAATCTATGAATTCCGATGATTTATTGGGAAATATACTTGAAAGGATAAAAGATATTGGCGATCATGGCTTTCCATAGTTTCCTTTTCTTTATAATCTACGAATTACGATGATTTATTGGAAAATTTAGAGGAAAAGATAAATGCTATGTCCACTTAAAATGTTGTCAGTCATGGCTCTCCATTCTTTATAATCTATGAATTGCTATGATGTATTCGGAAATATTAAACGTTACGTTAATGGCCACTCGTATACGAGGATACCCGTCTACTATGGCGGCTAGCCGATCCCTGGTGCAGATGCTTGCTCAGGCACATTTTTGTTTGTTCAACGCCCAGGGGGCCCACCTGTGGTTTATACTGCAACTATGCTGAGTAGACCTTAGTTACAGTTTCTGGGAGAGATCGTGTTATCTTGCGTGATCAACAATCCGAACTCTCGGTTCGGGCTAGCACAGCCATTTTACTCACAAGGCTTGGGTCAACCCGTGGTATGGTTTTCTGGCACTTTTCCAAACACCAAGAACTTGTGCGGATCTATTACGCACGAACATAGATACATACAAAAATACAAATCACATACAACGCCAATCATTCATTGGTTAATTAATCACCACTACGTTATCATAGACAATTTACAAATCGCAGCAATGCGACAATTTTGTAATCGCTTTATTTTTATGCAGTCAATTTTTGTGCACTTTTGGGAGAAACGAATCACAGAAGCTTTCTTAAGTCTCCCCAAAGCTCGCTCGCTGATTGGTCGATGCCAACCAATCAGATCGTTTTCACGTAAAGAATAATTCTTCCCGCGCAGCGATCTGGAGCCTACAGTCACTTATTTAAGCAAGAATTTTCTAGCCTTTTTTAGTGAGAATTCAGCCGCCAAACGAATCCACAACAGTTGAAACCATGCGCCAACCTTCTCACTCACACATACCACTCACATGTTGGACATACCTTGTACACACTCACATAAATTCTTCTTATACAGCAATATCTTTCAAGAACAATCATTACAAGAAAAACTCATGAACATTCTTCCAGTGAACTTTCGAACACTAAAATAACAGTTAAAGAGAGACAACTCTTCGTTAATTTAACCTTTTCTTACTTAAATACATGTTTTCCTTCACATCATTGTTTGATATTGTACATCTTGTTAAATACATATTTTATGTGTAACATTGTCTTTTGGTTATCCTTTTCTGTGTGAGCCCTGTTTCCTAATCTAAAGTTAAATTAATATGGTGAAGTTTGCCACAAACTCACCTCCAGTGAGATTCGAACTCGGCCCTAGTAGCCAGAAAACGAAAGTTCTAACCACTCGGCCACGTGCCCATATATTTGGAAATATAATGGAAAGGATAAATGTTATTTTCCTCACTACACTAAGTGTTGCTACTGTGGTTTCCATAATAACTAGTTTTACACGGAGTGTTTTGCTAGCCCCACCCCATTCGTTTTTGCATTCAGAGTTGCTATTCTCGTAGACTGGTTGCCAACAAGGGCTAAAGAGCTTGGTCTGAAAATACTATTTAATCCTTAGTCAGTTACAAATAATGATAACATATATCATTGAAGAAACTGTACTATATTTATTTTTAAAGAATACAATTGATCAACGAAAACGGAAATTATTTAAAACTCTAAAATCTAATATGTTTCAAATTCTTGAAAATCTAACAAAAGATTTTAAAACCATCATTTTAGTAATCCTACCAGGATTCATTATTGGCGCCCACAGTTTTAACAACGTTAGATATGCAGATGACACAGTGTCGATACTAGACACAGATAAGAAACTACACGAACTCCAACAGAAGGTAATGAAGAAGAAAGAGAGGAACTTGTAAAAAGACAGAATGCTTCGTTGTCAGAAAAAAAAAATCAATCAGGTATAAATATCTAAACATTTAAGGAAGTGTTTGAACAGAGGATGGAAAATACGACACCGAAATCCAAAGGTGCACTGGTATAGCGAAAGATGCCTTCGAAAAGCTAAGCCAAGTATTAAGAAACAGGAAAAGAGTACTGAACTGTTAAGTAATATTGGTCTGCCTATATGGCAGTAAATGCATGACGATTTCCGGATAGATGAAAAAGAAACGGAAATGTGGGTCTACAGAAGGACGCTGAGAATATCATGCACTGAAAACGGAAACAAAAAGGATACTTACACTTGAAATCTGTAAGAGACAGTCGAAATTTCCGGGGCACATAATGAGGAAAGTCGGCTTGGAAAATTTGACACTCACAGGACATATTGAAGTCAAGAGGGACAGCGGAAAGAAGCGAATAACCTACGAGCTTGTGTAAATGATTGGCAGGACAAGTACTAGGTGAGACAGCCGAAGGTCCTCGGGTTACGCCGGACCGTACATACAGTGTTTCGTGGTTACGGCGCCATCTCCCATACATTGTCACGCGGCGCTATATGATGAAGACAGCGTTGTTTCTTCACCGGCTGTACGCCATATTGGGTTGTGCTACATTCGCTGTCTCTCGTTTGTGTCATTTTGGGGATGGGGAACATTTTGCCCTTCATTATAGCTCCCCAGTGTAAGGCAGACTCATGAATGTTTGTATAATTCAGTTCTAACCTACGTCGAAAATCAGGTTACGTCGCGTTGTAGGAGTAAGTAGTTCTATAAAGGACAACCTATATATATATATATATATATATATATATATATATATATATATATATATATAGTCGACTCGCGGTGCTATATGATGAAGACGGCGTTGTTTCTTCATCTGCTGTACACCATATTGGATTGTGTTACATTCGCCGTCTATCGTTTGTGTCATTTTTTGGCTGGTGGGGGTGGTTGGCTTTTCAGCCTTTATTATGTCCCCCAAGCGTAAGGCAGACAAGTTGGTGCTTATGAAGGTGAGTTCCGACTTGCGTCGAAAATCAGGTTACGTCGCGCCGTACGAACGGATCTCCGACGTAAGTCGAACACTCTCTGTACAAAAGACAGGAAATTATGGAGAGCCATGATCGCCCACGACCAGAAGAGACACGCAATGAAACGACATGTCAAAGGGACGGTTTTTCGCTTGACACCGATATTATTTTAACTACCTTCACTCCCTCGGCAATGCTTGTTGTTTTACAAAGCGATGATTAGAATTTTAATAAAACCCAAATATATGAAAGTGAATTTAGACATTTTCTTTGTTCTTTGAGGATTGTTTATTTACAAGAATTAATTTTATATTTACGATTTTCTAAAAATTAGAACCAAACAATACAAAGCAATATTTATCATTCATCAATTTATAAAAAAAATAAATATGCAAATAATTTTTTTATTCACAAATTTATAAAAAAATGTCCGTCAAATATGAAATATTAAATAAACAGATGATAACGAGGAACTGAAATTATAAATTTAAAAAAAAAAAAGAATTTTCCGGGCATTACTTTCATACGGCAGTTAATTGATATTTTTAGAAAATTATGAATAAAAAAATTCATCGTTATTTATAAAACGGTAAGTAATAAATATAGCGTTGTCGTTGGTTTACATATTTTGATATATTTTTCAAAATTTTTGAATAAAATTATTTCTTTTCACATTTCCAGTGCCACGCAAATGTTTACAACACAATACGAAAGATGTTTCTTTTGGTATTTCTAACACAGGTTAATGAAACTTTTACTGTTAATAATACATTATTTACACTATTCGGACTATTGTCCTCATCTTTGTCGCCTGTTGTTTGTCTGTGTTGTATGCTCCGGCCTTCTTCAGGTGGTTGGAATGTCAAACTGAACCCTTTATTTCGCTCACCGGGGTAGACTGTTCTAGTTCCACGTGCCATGTTTTTAATGGATGTCAGTTATCAGTTATCTCCTGTTAATTTTCCCTCTGAAAGTTCTCCACTGCCTTAACCAGGTATTGAACTCAAACTCTCTGTCACTGGAGCTAACCAACGCCTGTGCCATGTGTCCTTGAGGACATCTGTGTATGAATTTCTGGGTATTATAAACCTAATGTCTCAGCAACCAGTTTTACCAGTGCTCATATTGCAATTTTTGCTGTTATCATTCTATGTTTTTACCTGAGCTCATATTGCAACTTTTGTTGTTATTATTGCTTTTCTCTGGCACTTCTTATTACTGGTTCCCATATTGTATTCATTTCTATGCTTGGTCGGCTCAGGAGATTTTTGTGGCCTAGCATATGTGCTGATTCCTTAAGTTTACGAATTTTCTAATAGTGTTTCTTGTCTATGATCTCACACTAATGCCACAGAGGGCAGTGATCTCCCTTCTTTCTCCATATGTGGTCAGCCACGCCTGATTTTTCCACTTCCCCTCGTGTTACAGCTTTCTGGTGTTATTGAAGCCTTACCTTGAGGGGGCGGCCTGTCTCTCCTTTATATTTCTTTCCGCAGCTGCACGGGATAAATATGGCGACAAAGATGAGGACAATAGTCCGAATAATGCAAATAGTGTACATAATACTTCATCTCAGAAATATAGACAGATACTAATAATACATGTTTTGTGATGTCAACGAACACACGTTGCCACTTTTGTAATGTCAACGAACACTCTTTGTCACTTTCGTAATGCTCGTTGTAGTAGAGACTTTGTAATCGCAGATACAACTATAGTAACGCCGTTGAACAATACTGGTGTCAGACGCCTTCGAATAGCACTCGCACTAATAGTACTTGCTCGATAATACTCAATCGAACAGTAACCACCGTATAATGATCCGAATAGTAATTTGTATAATGATCACTTAGACGCCACGCTAATTCCCATATATACATTTCCTTTGGGCACCTTGAGGCGGTGTAATAGTTAGCAAGCTTGTCTCGCTAGAACAATTACGACTGAGTAGTGAGTTCGATCCTCACTGGGTGATCCATACTTTCGGCCTTGTGCCACATCTAAGCTACGCTTGGAAAATCACTATATACATTTCCTTTACCATCTACTTATTCAAAATGGGATCGCCTGTGTTTGTTCTCTGGTGATCTGTGTTCAAACTCCAGTGTCGGCAGCTACACATTATTCCTATATAACAATATGTTTAAACCTTTAGTCAAACAAGCAGATTAAAAAAAAATAATCGATAAAAATATCCCACGAAGAAAAATCAATATTTAATAACGCAAAAGTTTACAATACATTTATTAAATCATTTATTAATATTTTGTAGCGTAACCGCTATCTCTAATTACAGCATGTAGACGTTTAGAGCAGTCCCTTAAAAAATTCTTGCATGTTTTTTTGGCTAATATTTTTCAATTCTTCAAGACAAAATCCTTTTAGTTCAGGCAGGTTGTTGTAGAGTAGTTTTCACAGTGGAGGATTGTATTTCTCTAAGTCAGTCCTAAATTAGGTTCGACGTACAAAACGTTAGGATCTTGAAATAATAGCAATCTAGTTGTAGGGCTTATACTTTAATGTCCGACATCGACTGGCTCACACAATTCACTGAGCTTCCTTGCAACTGCTACTACTACTACTTATTATCTGTGGGAGAGTATATTTACCATAGAAATAGGTACGTTCTGGTATAACACAGGTTTTGCGGGTTCCTTCTTTGAATTCTCAGTTTTCTCTCGCCCCATAAATTTTCAGTCGGATTGAAATCTGGAGATTGACTTGGCCATTTTAGAAGGTCTATTCTATTTGAACTTAACCATAATTTTGTAAGCTTTGCAATATGTTTAGGGTCGTTGTCTTGTTAAAAGACCAAACCTTGTTTCAAGCCCAGCGAATGTGCACTCTGACGTAAATTTATCTCCAAAATATCCCTATAATATGCTCCATTCATCCTCCCTTCTATTATGTCAATAGTCCCTACATGTTGGGCACTAAAGCAACCCCATATTGATCCGTTTCCAAATTTTACTGTTGGTATACTATTTTTAGGCGAATATTTAGTACCTTTCTTTTTTCATACCTTTGCCACAACATTTCTGCCAAAAAGTTCAATTTTCGTTGTGAGTAGATTTTCCAAAAATTCTGCAGGTTTGATACAATGCTCTTTTGTAAAATACAGTCTAGCAAGAACTTGTTTTCGCTTAAGAAGTGTTTTTTTCCTTGGAGCCCTCGAAAATTTTTCATATCGACGAAGTGAACGACTAATTGTATCCATACTCACTTTTACTCCACTTACTTTTCGTCCTCTCTGAAGTTCTTTAAGCGTAACTCGGGGCTCGTTGCCAACTTTTATCGACAATAAACTTGCCATAGGTTCCGTTACCTCTCTAGGACGACCAGAGCTTTTGGGGGGGGACGAATGGAATGACAAAAAAAGGGCCCTGATGACGACGTTGTGATCATGTCGAAAGTACTCGAAATAAAATGAATATGCATCAACATGGTAATTTTCTTTCTTTCTTTAATAAGGAGACTAAGAAATTTGTCCGTAATTAAGAGAGGATCCTATTAAAATAAGTAGACAAAATATACACACACACACATATATATCCCTATATATATATATATATATATATATATATATATATATATATATATATATTTACGGATAAGGTATTCAGTATTGTGCCCGAAATTGTGACTGACCTGTGTGAGGTTTATATTGTACTATTAATTTGTTCAAGTAATTGCAACCATCTGAGTCATTTTCAAGAACTAATGTGACATCTGTGCAGTACCCAGAATTCCTTTGTCTACATCCTGGTATTCTTTGCAAGTCTTAAATATGTGCATATATATATATATATATATATATATATATATATATATATATATATATATATATATATTTAATTTTTTTATATACGTATGTAAAAATTATAATTAATTATTGGGCTACTCTTGGTATTGAGCTCTCTTTTAAATTAATGCTGTAAACGTTAGCATTTATATCATTCTCGTTCTCATATATATATATATATATATATATACAGACTGTTTCGCTGTATCACAGCTCATCGGTGGCTAGACATTCGATTGCTTCAAGCCATGATGAAAATTCAACCGACCTGGCATCAGTCAGAGATTCTCTTTCTTTCTCTCTCTCTCTCTCTCTCCATATCTCTCTCTCTCTCTATATATATATATATATAGGGTGCGATTGATAAATTGTCGTCGAAATTACGGAAAAATGAAAAGAACACTGACACCTCATTTTAATAGATATATTTACCAAGAAATGGACAAAAATATCTTGAAATACAAAAAAGTAACTTTATTCAATAAAATCGCCATTGTCTTCAACCGTGGCCTCCAGACGAAGGCGGAATCTCCTGCAACTCATCTGGACGCTCTCCTTGTTAAAGTTGGTAATTAGTGCCATAATCCTTGCTTTCAGTTCATCTTTTGTCTTACAAGGAGTTTTGTTAGTCTCTCGCTCAACTGCGCCCCACACATAATAATCACGTGGGTTGAAGTCTGGGGAGTTAGGAGGAAGATGTAAGGGGTGATGTGGTCGCAGAAATTTTCTTATAGGCATGACTGGGTTCACCTGCTTGTGTGTCACGGTTCAGAGTTCTCTTGCCAGACATAGTGTCTTTTAGCAGCCACCCTCTTGACCAAGGGCAGCACTACCTCCTCAAGGCACTTGATATAGTCGTCCGTATTGAGTCTAAGGCTCTCACCAACATATTCGGGAGTCCTTTTCTTATCAGAACGATCAGAGTGAGTTTTCTTAGATGTCGTATCTTCGTAATCATCTTTAGACTTATCCAATTCTTTCCGAATCCTCGACACTTTCCTGAGATTGAAACCGAAACACCCTGAAATGTTCTTATTGGAGCTTCCAAGCAGTACAACATCCTGTTTACAAATTGTGTGCGGAGTGAATTGCGTCATGGTGCTCTTTTTCTCACAGATGGTGCCCAACTGACCCTACTATACTGAGCAGTCGACAAAATAAAAATAAAACAGCAGCGTGCATGCGTGAAATTAAAAGATATAAAATGGTGAAAATTTGCCCATCGCACTCTATATATATATATATATATATATATATATATATATATATATATATATATATATATATATAAAAGAAAGAACAGTAAGATATATAATCCGGTGTTCTTATTGATATTTTTTATTCTTATTTTTACAAAACAGTGCTCAATGTAAATTTACAGACCATAAATATTATAAATTAACTGATTTAAAATATTTTTTTTTATTACATAGTAATAATTATGTTTCAAAACTGAAGCTAAAAACTTCAAATTTATTTTATAATTAAATTAAAAGCTTTAGTTCCGTTTCATCTTCAATCGATCTTGGAATCTTCCCTTGAATATTCGCTTGAAACGGAACTAATGCTTTTAATTTAATTATAAAATTAAATTTGAAGTTCTTAGCTTCAGTTTTTGAAACATGGTTATTACTTTAAATCAGTTAATTTATAATATATATATATATATATATATATATATATATATATATATATATGAAAGAAAAGATGTATAACAAATTAGAAAAAGTTTTTTTGATGCATATATATATATATATATATATATATTGGATAAATTCAGACGAATAAAAAATATTTTACTATTTACATTGTTCGGACTGTTGTCCTCATCTTTGTTGTTGCCATATTCACGACCTTTCGACCGTTGTACGATCCGGCCTACTTCAGGTGATTGGAATTTCGAACCGAAAATTTCTTCCATAGCGGTAGATTGTTCTAGTTCCACGTGCCATGCCTCTTCCAGATTTATCACTCTCAGTTATCTCGCTTTTAAGTATTTCTCAATCTGTTCATATCTATCTATCTATCTATCTATCTATCTATCTATCCAAGTCTGTCCATTTCATCAATCTATCTATCTATCTATCTATCTATCTATCTATCTATCTATCTATCTATCTGTTCATATCTCTATCTATCTATCTATCTATCCATCTATCTATCCCAGTCTGTTCATATCTATATATCTATCTATCTATCTATCTATCATTATCTATCTATCTATGTGTATGTGTGCAAACAGTGAATAGTGAAATTGGTGACCAACTACGTTAAAGACGTTCGATTTTAATTTACACATTTCTCGAAAATTCCAGATCCTAATCAGAAAAGACGCCCTCTCCCTGATGACACAATAAGAAGCGGATCTTTAGTTTTACGGTCACATCATTCGTTCTTCCCGGCCGCCTCGCTTCCGATCACCGGGACTCTCTAAGGCATCGCATATCAAAACCATCCAAAGCAAGAGGTAACACGATCCGTCCAGCCTGGGTTCTGTGGATTTAGCCAGCGTTTCGGCTCGGTGTGGTTGGGTGGTTGAAAGCCAGGGACGACGACGATCACGGATAGTCGTCTGTCGACTTAGAGGACGCGCAAATAAAGTCTCACTTTGCAGAAGTTGAACGACTTCCTCACCAAACGGTCGATCAATATTTAATTGAATTTCCAACCGTTAAATACTAACATAGATGGAAATTATTGGATTAAGTGTCCGTTGTAGTGCAGTCGATTTTCATCCTGTTTTTACTCGACTATTTAAACTACGCTTCTAACCCTTTACTAACCAGTCCATCTAGAGACTTTCAAACAAGTTATCATTTTACTGAGAGGTAAAAAAAAAATTACCGGCCATCATTATTATTCATTTAAATGCAGCATTTGTCAGCCTCAACTGAAGGTCATATTTACAGAAAAAAAAAACCCAAAAAACTTCTTAAACAAATTTAAACCAACACTAAATAGATCAAACGCAAAAGCACACAGCATGCACACATAATGGCCAAATACAGTGGTCAAAAAACTCACATCCATACGCACACACTCACACGCGGGTATATGTGGAGCGGGTATATGTGGAGCGGGTATATGTATACACATATTAGCGAAAACAATAGACTGCTCACAGGCACGCGCGCAAACCCTACACAACACAGTAAGTGTGTGTGTGTGTGTGTGTGTGTGTTTATATGGGTGTATATGTGTGCGTATGTATGCGTATACTAATTCCTTATAATAAGACAATTTGTGTGTATAGAGAGGGAGTGCCTATGTATATGCGTGTACTGGTATATATACGCACATATTGACAAAAACAAAACTGATCACGGGCACACACGCGAACCCTACTCAACATGGGAAGTGTGTGTGTATGTGTGTGTGTGTATGTGTATGCATGTGTGTACATATGTGTATACTAATGCCTTATAATAAGACAGTATGTATATATGGAGAAGGAATATACGTATGCGTACGCATGCTGACAAAAACACACAAAAAAATGGAAATAGATCTAAGAACACACAGAGGTCATTAAGAGATAAGAATATAGATATCTTTCTCACCCTTTCTCGGCCCAATCTTAATTGTTTTATTAACCTTCACGCCGAACTATTTCACCGCCAGTTCAAGAAAGACATTTGGGTCACTAACACACAAAAAAGAGAATGGCTAATATTGAGAATATTTAACATCGAAAAACATAAGAAAAATTAATTTCATTAATAATTAATTCCTTTTAATAATATGTGGAAATATGCACTCCTTGCCTGAGGAAGGTCGCGAGACCGGAAACTCGTGTAGCAAAATTATGGAAAATAAGTCATTATATATTTTTAAAAAAATCCACATTACAGCCAAAAACGTTTGCGGTTTCTCTTCTTTTTATTTATATATATATATATATATATATATATATATATATATATATATATATATATATAAATGATAAATCAAGAAAACCTTAAAAACCATATCGGTTATAATTTATTTCATGAATATTTTGTATTGATCTCTTCAGACGGAATTTTTATTTTAAAATGGAATCAATCCATCCAGACAGATGTATCGGGATAAACAGGAGAAAGGGAATATGTCTCGACGTCATACCACCCGAGAGACCGAAATATTACAACATACGTAATAGAACTGCATCTAGAACTTACGACCTGCGTCTGCTATTCCACGGCCGTTATCGATGCATAGCAAATTTCTATGTCAGCATAACAAAATATTATCTTCGATGGTGAATATCTTTGTTAAATTGTCCGTATAACCACTCTGAAGATGGCTGATAAAAGCCGAAATATTAGAACTAACTTAAATATATATATATATATATATATATATCCAATTTTTGACAATTTTTGTCTTTATTTTCACCAAAAATTAAAGAAAACAAATGAACATTAGAACGGCTCATGATCAGATATGATAAACATTCATTGTCTATTATATATATATATATATATATATATATATATATATGATAGATTGATAAGTTCAGACCGGTAAATGTTATTAATACTGTTTAAGTTAAAACTGAGCATTTACCCGAATAAGTTGTATCCATAAAAAAACATATAAACAGAATATATATATATATATATATATATATATATAGATAGATAGATATAAATAGATTGGGTTAAAAACCTACAGTCCCTTCCATGATGTGTTTTATCTTAATATCAATAAACTAATTAGACAACTTGCAAGCACCAATATGAAAATAAGTAGACACGATATCAGTAATGTTCGGTCAAATGTACATGCCGAATATATATATATATATATATATATATATATATATATATATATATATATATATATATATATAGGGTACGTTGAGTAAATTGTCGCCATTTTATATTTTTATTTCGCGCATGCGCGTTGTTTGTTTTTGATTTTGTTAACTGCACAGTAAAGTAGCGTCAGCATTGGCACCATCTGTGAGAAAAAGAGCACTATGACGCAATTCACTCCTTCAGAAATTTGGAAACGCCAAACCTTCAATACGAACATTTCAGTGTTTGGGTGTCAATCTGAGGACAGTGCAGAGGATTCGGCAAGAGTTAGATGAGTCTAATGATGATCACGAAGGCGTGCGGAGTGATCACTGGTGATGGCGACGTTATGCCGCCATTCATTTTCCAAAGGGCCACAGATTCAACACGGAGGCCTACATCAAGAGGAGGTTCTTGAGGAGGTTCTACTTCCCTGGGTTAAGTGGCTGCTAGAAGACCCTATTACATATTCTTATAAAACACACTAAGTGCATTAGTTACTCATCGTAATGAGTCTAACTATAATCTCAGTTTAAAAAATATAATTTTAATTAAAAAAGAAAGAAAATCCCTTAGACGAATCCTCTGCACTGTTCTCAGATTGACACCCAAACACTCTGAAATGTTCGTGTTGAAGGTTCCGGTGCGAATGCCAAGTAATACAGCATGCCGTTTCTAAATTTCTGTCGGAGTGAATTGTGACATCATGTTCTTTTTCTTATAGACGCTGTCCAACTGACAATAATATATTGTGCAGACGACAAAATCAAGAACAAACAACGCGCATGCGTGGAATTAAAAATATAACATGGCGATAATTTACACATTTACTGCACATGCCACATATCGAAATAAGTAAATTTTAAAAGTTTAACATTTCAGCATCCCAACATTTTCAATGATTTTTATCTAACCATAATTACAACCAACTTATATCAACAAAAATATCACTTTAGTCTGACAAAATCCTGAAGGACGAATTTATTTTCCACTTTGTGAAGTTTTTTAACGTTGTTCTGATATATAATAAGTTTGTATATCATTTTCTCTCAAATCTTTCTCTGTAATAATATACCGAGACTTGTTTTAAACATTCGAATTGCAACTTTATATTCTCTTTTTGTTGTATGCAAGCTGGGTATAAATTTAGACAATTGGCCCGGTTGTCAAATCTTTCAAATTAAAGCTTGTCTTAGAAGCAAATAATACCAATCAGTTATAGGCAAAACAGTTGATAATCCCTGTCGCAAACCAGTTCCACCTTCGCCTCTAACAAGAAGTATTAAAGTTGAGTCGGCTTAAACCACGCAGATCACTTGCGTCTAGGGAAGTTCGTTAAGAAACTAAAACCATACAGACTTTCTCTACGACGGCGGGGGAAAAGAAAGGCAACAAAACACAGTAAATACAATAGTCTTATTTAAATTCCAGTTTCTCGTTGTGTTAAACATACCTAGCTTCAACATTTAATATATACAGTAAATTACAGACACAGCGCCACTGACAGCAGAAATCACCTTCCATTCGTTCTTCGTTCTTGTGTACAAACATCCTACTAACATCTTATCGTCTTTTTTTTTTAAGCATTACGCCCCGAGCAAGGCGGGAAGCCACTAGGATGCAGGGGGTTGCAGAAGATTTGGAGCGAGAGCAGATAGGAGTGATAGAAGAAAGGATGAGGAGAAGGGTAGTGGATAGATCAAGGCAACTGGAGGTGTCGATTGACACTACATTTGAATAGTTGGAGATTATAGCTCTCAGGGAAACAGTAATAGGGAAGGGTGTTCCACAGGCGAGAGGTGCGAGGTATGAAGCTATTGGAGTAGAAGAGACGGCTACATTTAAAAGTTTCGACAGTGAAAGGCTGAGAGCGGGATGCCAGCCTCGTAGGGCGCTTGAATTCATGGAGTCTGGGAACCAGTGAAAGCAGCTCATCGGAGCAATTACCATGAAAGTATTTGTAAAAAAGACAGTGAGAGGCGACGGCACGTCTGTGAGAGAGTGACTGCAGACGAGATGACAGATCAGGGCCAATTATATTACATATCCGCCTCTGGATCTTGTCAAGAACTCCGTTGTTAACAGAAGGTGCACCAGACTTTATATGGCAGCAATACTCCATGCAAAGGCGAATGGTTGATTTGTAGATTTGAAGTATCGATTCCGGGGAGGAAAAATTTCCTGGCGCGGCACAGAGAGCCAACTTTCCTCGCAGTGAACGAAGCAATTGACTCTTGTTCCATCTCAGGTCAGCAGTCAACGTGAGACAGAGCAGACGCAGAGAGTTGCTCTCAAGAAGTTGACTATCAGACATTCTAATGGGGGGCAGGGAAGGATTTCTATGTATACTATAATATTTAAAGCGCTATTTTATCTTTAAGACCCCCCCTGCTGTGTTGAGCATTCAGTATCAGAGATAGAACATTTTAAATAAAGAGAGGGTCGACATAAGAATCAACGTTGTATGTTGCACGGTGGAGTAATAGACAACGGCTTGGATAGATGAATCGGACAGCCGAGTTCGAATTCCAATACATTCACTTACGTGCTAATACCCTTGAGAAAGGTATGAATCCTCTGCCAGCTATGGGTATATAGCAGGGTAGACCGGCTTATTTAGCCTTGAATGGTAAGTGGTCTACTGCAGAAAGAAATGTCAATCTGCTGCGGGAAAAAAATCTGCCTCGTCAGTCATGTATCGAAAGATACATGATCGCCTACGCGTGTATCACACATGGCACATTACTGACTGAATGGAGGTACGGTGGGCTAATGGATAGCGGCTCGGATTGAGGAATCGGAGAGCCGAGTTCGAATTCCAATCATATTACATTCACTTATGTGCTAATACCCTTGGAAAGGTATGAATCCTCTGTTTCTCCGCCCCCCCTACCACAGCTATGGGTAAATAGCAGGGTAGACCGGCTTCTTTAGCCTTGGATGGCAACTGGTCTACCGCAGAAAGAAATGGCAACCTAATGCGGAAAAATCTGCCTCGTCAGTCATATATCGAAAGGTACATGATCGCTTCAGCGTGTATCAGGCATGACACATAACTGACTGATGGTGATTATCAGTTTTTACCTCAAAGCGATCTTTTTTCGCCCCAAGCAAGGCAAGAAAGCTATTAAAACATATGGGGTTACTGAGTGCGAAAGAATACGAGAAAAATATCATTTTGATAATTAATACGCAACTCCTGTCCCGTGTAAACAACGGGAGATGAAATATAGGTTGGCTCTATTCGGGGAAACTACTGCCTGACTGGGAACATATTTAGTAATAATTTTTTCTTTTCCTCCTTAATGGGTAATTTATTTTTTAACAATAGATGTTGATAATAATTTTTCTTATCAGCATCTCTGTTTTATTTTGCCGACGATTCTGTTTCTGAGGAAGTGTCCGTCTCTAAAATCCTGTTCTTAAACGAGATACATTTGTATCTATATTAATCATAAAAAATATGATTCTTTTCCTTAAAGTTATATATATATATATTTTATATATAAAGAAATAATCATACATAGAATCAATCAGCAATATTAATTCGATTAATGGCGAAATCACTTCGCGAGTAGAACATAATGTAAGCATTAAAATACTGTTAATCCATTGAATGATGTGATCCTCATTTATAAAACTGTTGTCAGATGTTTCTAGTGTATATTTTTTTAAGTTAAGCAAGTACTTTCGAAGAATCATTCCTTCATCCTCAGGCTGTTTAATTTTTTCTTTAAAGTTAAAACTTGAAGACGAAATAATTGTTTGTAGACTGAAAGATGTTTTTTTTTTAAGAATGTGTTATTTATTGACGGTTGTACAATCACGGAACGTTCGAGTCGCAATGCTAAAGTTCAAAATTTCAAGTGAGAATTTTCATATGAAATTTGTAATATGGTAAATCCACGAATTCTTTTTTTACAAGTGTTTTTCAGTTAACATGGCATGAACTAAGTATATAGTTCAATTCATATAGGGATATATATATATATATATATATATATATATATATATATATTACAATGATGCAAACCCTGTACAAGGTCCAAGAGCCAGTTGAGCTAGAGGGTTACAGAGTAAGAGACACAGTTTATGGAGTTTCGTGACGTACGGTGGCCGTTAATAATTTAGTGTATCTCAAGACTTCAATGCTAAAATAAAATAGTATTTAATTACAATCGCAAATAAATACTTAGCAAGAAGAAAGAAGTAAAAGTCAACCAAAGATAATTAACCATTTCAATAAATATTTTGTTAGTAGCGCGACTCGGCTTAACGTCCAGTAAATCCTAAATCAAAACCCAAATCATCGACGCACAATAATTCACACTAATTCGACTGGATAGTTCCACTCAATAGTCACTCAATACTCACTGCAGTCAGTAGCCTGACACCGTTAGTTATACACCTGATGGTTCCCAGACTTCATTAATTTAAGCGTTCAACTAGTTTGGCATCTCGCTCTCACCATTTCACTGTCGAAACTGTTAAATATAGCCGTCTCTTCTACTCCAATAGCTTCATGTCTCGCACTTCTCGCCTTTGGAACTCCCTCCCCTTTTCTTGTTTCCCTGATAGCTATAATCTTCTATTATTCAAATGTAATGTCAATCGACGTCTCAAGATGCCCTGATCTATCCACTATCCTTCTCTTCATCCTTTTCTCTATCACTCCTCTTTGCTCTCGCTGCAACTCCTTGCGTGCTGGTGGCTTCCCGCCTTGCCTTACCCCCCCAAAAAAAAAACATATATTCATGTCCAGAATGTCACGCTCGAAACTCGATGTTGGTAGTTACTCATTTTACTAATTAGCACCAGACTTGAACAGGTTAAGATTGTAATAATCGGGGAAGCATCCACTTAGGAGTCGGTCCCACAAAACAGCAGTTCGTGGGAAGAAGCTGCTCTCACCAACAAAATATGAAGAGTATGAAGTTGGTTCGCTGCGCTGTGCGTATAATGGCGGATTTTTAGCCATGAAGGTTAGAAGCGAATAAAGAAAACAGTAACCAGCGAGTAAATTCAAGCTCTCCCAGCTGGTATTTCAACCTTGAGTCGTTCCTTCTTGAGTTCTGTCTCAAAATCACACTAACTGCCTGTTCTTGCCGCCAACCGTGAACGTCACTCGAAGAACTCCCCGACTCGGAAAAAAGGAGTTGCTTTTATAGTTGTCCATATACCCATAATCCCTTGCGTCTTCATGTGATCCCATAATTCATTGCGTCCATGTTCCATAATGCATTGCATCTTTATTGCATAAAAATGCAATGCCAGTCCCCCCTCATTCGTTTACGTTATCTGGCCGAGGACGGATTACGGCAGAGCGGTAAGTGCTTTTTCCTCTCCCTCATTTCAACTGCAGTAGATTTACATGCTAAGCAAATACGGGCTCTTTTTTGGCGGAGACAAGGCAAGTCGCGACCAGTTGTGCTCGTCCCAGGGTCTGTCTCATGTCCGCCACATGGCGGAACTAAGATATTTAGTTCATCGACACCAATCTCCATGCCACTCCTCCCGAGAATATCGCTGTTACCTTTATAACTAACTAACCTTGAAAATAGTTCAATTTTACACAAACAGAACAATCGATGCTAATTGCCAATCGCCCAGACATCAATCAAAGACCACAAAAACCAGAAGGTGATTCCTTATTGGCAAGAGAGTTCCTGAAGACTGTAATGTAGCTTTGAAGATCTTCAAACTACAAGGATCTTGAAGTGAAAATCTCAAAAATCTGGTAAATGAGGACACCAGTAATTCCAGTTGTGGTTGGAGCCGTCAGATTGATCGGTAAAAGTTCTGCTAGACCCACTGAAGTGATCCCTGGCAGGCCCATGTATTAAAGAAAGACAAAAAAAAATTGTTCTCACGGATAAAGCTGGCAACTTACGAAGAGATTTACCTATGTAAAATGACTTTGTTTTTAGGGTGTTTTATTTATTTATTTATTTTACAAAAATATTCAGTGGGAAATGCCATGATGCTATTTCTGATCTTAGGTCTCTGGTTGGGACCCGGAAGGAAATATTTATACAGTAGAAATCCAAGGAAATAACAACAACAACAACAACAACAACAACAACAACAACAACAACAATAATAATAATAATAATAATAATAATAATGGCTTTAGCTATGTAAAATATGTGTGATTTTTATTTTTATTTAATTCTTTTTCCCAAAAATTCTCAGTGGAAAATGTCACGATACCATTTCTGACCTTAGGTCTCTGTTTGGGACCCATAAAGGAATATGTATACAGTAGAAATCAAAGGAAATAATAATAATAATAATAATAATAATTAAGAGAAGAGCGCGATTTAATAAAAAATAAAGAAAAGAAAAAAAAAAGAAAGTGTTTGACAATGTAAAACATTTCAACAGAATGTGTTTTCTTCATCAAGTTCGTATGCACTTTAAAAATTTATAACTTTATTAGTATTTGCGATAGAAATAATCTGTAAAAAATCTTATAAAGTTTAATATACTTAGTTTTAAGTATAGCTAAAATAGCTAATATGATTTCAGGCATTACTGTAAATCAGTTGGCAAATGTTTTCCGTGAACTGCAAAAACCCTTTGTATTGCTAATGATGGAGGACATGTGGAAACATAAATAAAATTTCATTAAAATGTTAAACAATATAGATTTACTTCTTTCTAATCCTTTTTAGAAATTATGTCTATCGCAAATACAAATAAATTTTTTGAAATGCACACGAACTTTATGGACACCTTGTATTTAAACAATATTTTTCAATGAAAGTATTGTCTTTTAAAATTTGTGAAAGAATGCTCGCTTCAGTAAATGATGTTGAAGCCACAATGAGCAGCGGAAAGATAATAGTGGTTAAGCTTTATGTTTCAGCTCGTAAGAATATATAGATATATTTTTAGTGACGTTCGACTGTAGGTTTGCATGGAACGTTATCATTATTGGCGCGAAATTGCACATCTTCCCGCCAATGACGAAAAGACAGATAAAACAGACGACAATAACATACAGCGTTTGTTCATACAGTTTGTAATCTGAAGTGGCGATAGAAAGGGGAAAACAATGTCGGATTTGTGTATACACGGCGGGTTTAATGAGAATACGTCAAGAAAGGACGGCATTTGATTGTGTTCACTTTCGCTGAGTTCATATAATGACAGCGTACACGGCTTGCATAAAATGTAATCAAAATTTGTATAGCTAAGAGCAGACGACGTAAAGATATGAATAAATTAGAATCAAATATGGATAGAATAATAAATAAAGATAGGAAGATAGATAGACAGATAGGAACACATCGATATATATATATATATATTTTGACGGGCCGTATGTTTAATACGGCCCATCAAAAATGTGTAAAGTTTCTTTTCATTTTTTGTTTGGAAGTAAAGTCTGATGATCCGCAGTCCTTTTAAAAGGGCTGTGGTGAAATAATTTATTACATGGAACCTTAAAGTCTGTTTTTATTTAAATTATTTGCTCTGGATTTACATTGAGCTCTCTGTATTTTATCCTCCTTAGGTTTACCCATACGGATTACCTAGTTTTTTTTCTAACTAACTAACTAACTAACTATATATATATATATATATATATATATATATATATATATATATATATATATATATTGAGATAGCATATCTTCATTCAAGTATGTTTCATTGAATAATATACACATATTATGTCTATTTTTTTTTTGTAATAACCATTTCTAGTTCTCTAATTAGTTTCTTGATATTAAGAATAAATTTATCAAGGAAGGCGCCATAGTTTTTTCTTACCCAAGTACTTTCGATCTCCTCCGAAATCATACACAGGGGTGAATATTGACGTCATCGCCGAGTAGGGACAATCTTGAATGGAATCTTTAGGACAGATGAAACTGATATATGAATTTCATCTGAAGGGAATATGGATAGAATAATAAATGTTGATATATAGACAGAAACGTATCGAGATTATATATATATATATATATATATATATATATATATATATATATATATATATATATATATATATATATCTCTCACTCGATGATTTCTAGGATAATTCTAAGTAGGATAAACCAAAGAGAGTTCAATATAAGAAAAACATTTTGTAAAACTGTTCCGAAGAGATAAATTATCACCTGACCGAGTGGATTTTTAATATTCTGTATTCCTTTATTATATATATATATATATATATATATATGTGTGTGTGTGTGTGTGTGTGTGTGTGTGTGTGTGTGTCTGTGTCTGTGTGTGTGTGTGTGTGTGTGTGTGTGCCAAAAAATTAAATAATAGGAAAGAATCGTTAGGTTAATAATCCGAAGTTCTTTAGTATTTTTGTTTTTATTTATAAATAACAGTGCTCGATTCACAAGTAGAGCCTATATCATAATTATTTTTTAAAAAATATGATTCCATCGCTACATAGGAATTACCATGTTTCAAAAACAGATGCTAAAAACTTCCCCAAGAAAAACTTTAACAAACATAGTAATTCTTATGTAACGATGGAATCATATTTTAAAAAAATAATTATAATATATATATATATATATATATATATATATAGAGATAGAGAGAGAGAGAGAGAGAGATAGAGATATGAAGAAATATAATCTTAAGTAGTGCTATATTTATGGGATAAAGTGCTCAGTATCAGAGATAGAGCGTGTGTAAATATAAAAGTGAACATTGAAATCAACATTTAGAGGCGACTTGACAATTGCGTCTAGCATGAAACAGACTGTCGCCTTTAAGTGTTGACTTCAATGCTCATATATATATATATATATATATGAGAGACATTATCAAGTCAATGCAGAATTTATTATACTGCACGTGTTTATATACAGAGGCTAGGATGTCATTGGTTTATCAAGGCTTGTAAATTTGAGAACTTGCATAAATGTCCATCGGGTGGTTGAAAAATTAATCAAATGAGATCCTCGCCTTTGTGTATATAAAAACAAACGTGCAGCATAATAAATCCGAAATTGCCTTGATAAAGTCGCTCAGAGGACGAAGCGCGTTGGCTAAGTACAGTTTTTCCTTTTGCCTTTTCTACAAATACCCTCCATCAGGCAGTATTTACACACGCACACACACAGACACACACACATATATATATGTGTGTGTGTGTGTGTGTGCGTGTGTAAGTGAATAAAGACAAAATAAATAATTATCTAAGTTGACGCGTTGGTCGTTGAGGACTTTATCAAGACAACACACATGTGCCTTGATAACGACAGAAAAGAAAAATAAGTTTGCATACTGATTGAGATTAGCGTACCAAGTGACAAAAACATCTCTGTGAAGGTTTTTGAAAAAATAACCAAATGCAAAGACTTGGAAATAGAAAAAATGTGGCACTTAAAAACTAAAAAATGTTACTGTCGCGGCTGGAGTTTTGGGTCTACTCAAGAAAGGAACTCAACAACAAATCAACAAAATCCCTGCTGTACCATTCTCCAGGAAATTCTCCACACAGTTCTAGCAAACACAGTACATATTCTGCTAAGAACTTTGTCCATTTAAGTTTGTTTTTGCTTTTTTTTTTGCTCTTGCTAATAGCTGTTTTTTGTTCAAATGGAACCAATAAAAAATCACATCGTTCGCTTGTCCTAAGTCCTTGGTTATGGCCTAGCATGGGATTATAAAATAAATCTAGGTAAAAAAAGATTGTTTAAATAATAATTGTTGTGGTACGATCCACCTAATTTACATAGTGGAGTACCGACCATATAAATATGGTTGGTACCGGGAAGACGGGGGAGGAAGAAGAGATCCAATCCAGGGACTTTGCCCGACTGCGACGAAGTCAACCCATTCTACAGGAACGGTCTTCCCAAGAATATACCAAACTATCTGTAAATATTGGTTACACGTTCTTGTGTCAATACATTTTGTTTAAGTACATTTTGTGTTGTATTATTATTATTCCATGCTTTATTCAAGTTTCAATAATAATAATAATAATAATAATAATAATAATATGGGTCTTTACAATACACACATACAGAACAATCAAAGCTAATCACCCTGACATCGTGATTAGATACGGTAAAGGCAAAATGTGCCTTTTTATTGATA
Organism: Acanthosepion pharaonis; assembly: GCA_903632075.3. Classification (NCBI taxonomy): domain Eukaryota; kingdom Metazoa; phylum Mollusca; class Cephalopoda; order Sepiida; family Sepiidae; genus Acanthosepion; species Acanthosepion pharaonis. Next base: position 780,930 of record CAHIKZ030003271.1, on the reverse strand, counting down.
TGGAAGTCGCTGCAGACTTTTGAAGATGTTCAAAAAACTATCAAAATACAAGGACCTTGAAATCGAAATCTCAAAACTGTGGTACATGAAGACAGTAAAAATTCCAGTTGTAGTTAGGGTCATCCAATTGATTGGAAAAATATTCTAGTAGACTCATCGAAGGGATTCCTGGTAGCACATGACTTAAATACAAAAAATTGTTCTTACAAGTACAGCCCACACCTTACGAAGGGCTTTATCTATATAAAATATGTGTGATTTTCTTTTTCAAAACTGCTCAGTGGAAAATGTCATGATGCAATTTCTGACCTTAGGTCTCTGGGTGGGACCCGGAAAGAAATGTGTACACACCCGAAATCAAAGGAAATAATAATAATAATAATATCAAACGCTGAACGTCCAGAATAGTTCAGGACATTCATGGAGTATATTTCTTTTCTTTCCTTGGCATCATAGATCGAATCTGAAAATCTACAGATCGAACTATCCTAAAGGACATTACGAATAATTAATAATTTTAACAATTGAATAATTTTAATAATTAAAAATATTAATCGAGCTGCATCTGTTGTCGCTAAGAGGCAACTGTAGCATTTTCTTACGAATTCGCAAATGGATCAGATAACTGATTATCATAAATCGACGTGTAATTGTTAAAATTGTAAATAAATAAACTGTAGAAAATGAAAGAAAAAAATCATACACCAACACATGTATGTAAATATAAAAATGAACATTGAGGTAAGCACCCAGTGGTGAAGGTCTGTGTCGTGTTTGAACGTAATATTCAGATCATGTGTATTGTGTTTTTGGCTCACCTATTGTGTTTTCCTGACGGTTTTTTAAGTTGGTAGTAATGGCTGAATGTTAAATTCTTCTAGAGGCTATTGAGTGGGAATAATTGTGGATCCTAATGCAGTTATTTTGTTGCTATTTTTAGAGAGTAATTTGTTACCTTTTTACTCTTTATTTATTCATTTGTATTTAGGCGTGAATCCATAGTGTGTAAATTTGTTTATTACTTAATTCTTTTGTTTATTTGCTATTTGCTTCGCGTTTTTGTTATCTTATGTAAAGTATGAGTTTGTCTAAAGTATTTTACATTATCTGTGTTTTATATAGTGCATATATTTGCATGTTTTATGACGTTGTTTTGTAAAGTTTTCATTTTTGAGTAACGTGACTGCATTTTGAAATAAGTTCTGATCGTTAAATTAGTAATCTGTGTTTGTCTGAGAAGGTGCTTAGAGCTTTGGGATTTATTGTAGGTGACGGTCTGTTTCATGTTTGACTGCATAAACATTGCCTTTTGCATAAAATGTTTTAAAATGTTTACAGGCGATAGTTTAAAAATATCTAGATTTTAATTAATAGCTTTAAATAGTTTATAAAAAAATGACAGTCAGCTTAATAACTTAGTTACCTCCCTTGACATTACTTGCATCATAAAATTAAAAAATCGTACAGTACATAAATTTAGCGTTTTTAACTTCACAGATAAAAATTTTAAATTTCAGATCAACACAACAAATTTGTCTTACACAAAATAAAACTCTGAAGATGACATTTTGTTAATGTCGAAAGTACTCGGAATGCATCAATATGGTGACTTTGTTTCTTCCTTTAATAATGATACTAAGAAGCTTGTCCGTGAATATGAGAGGATCCTATTGAAAATACGTAGACAAAACTTATTTAAAGTATTTAATGAGATATGTCTTAATGAAAACATGGTATCAAAATAAATGATATATATATATATATATATATATATATATATATATATATATATATATATATATAGGGTGTCCCAAAATAATGTATACAGTCTTTGAATCGTTATAACTTATTCAATTTATGTATTTTGACTTGTAAATAAGATTAATACAAGAGAAAGAATACACATGTAAAGAATTTGAGAGTAAAATATACAAAAAACAAAAAATAACTTTAATAAGATAAAAGCTACTTGGGGCAATAGCAGAATTTTCATATAATGATGAATTCTCATCAGGTGCTTAAACTGGTTGCCGTTCTGTTCAATACACTTTTCATATCTTGAAGAAATAGACCTACAAACGTCCAGTATCATTTCCTCTGGTATTTGAGCACATTCTTCTTCAATTGCTATTCTCATTTCAGTAATTGTTTCAGGTTTCCTGCTGTAAATTTTGTCTTTTAGAAACCCCCGCAAAAAGAAATCCAAGGAAGTGAAATCTGGTGATCTAGGTGGGTATCCAACTGTCCCTCTTCTTCCAATCCAACTGTTTTGCATATTTTCTCACATCACGGTAATGTATTATCAACTATTAATATTTAAAGAGTATATACATTATTTTGGAACACCCTATGTAAATATATATATATATATATAATTGAGAGAATAGAAAAGTTCAGAGCAGATAACATTAGAAAGATTTTAGAGTCCCATGAAAATAAGTGGATACAACGTCTAAGAACAAAATACCCAGCCGGGCTAAATCATAAATTTAACAATATATAGATAGTCAACAAATGAAAACCTACCCACATTTCTCACCCACACAAGACAGACATGCTTACGGAGGTGTGGAGGCCTCACACTTATACACACACCCACACATCATACTCACTCACTCCCTAATGAGCCAAATGATAACACACACGTACAGCAATACACATGCTTACACATATCATACTCACTCCCTCCCTAAGAACCAAATAACACACACACACAAACACTAAACAGAGACACATCCCCTCACCAGGTCCAATAAAACTGTCAAACTGACCAGAGAATTCAGAATAATATGTATCTATCCAGCACTTATCTCAAATAACAACTTAAAAGAGACTGTTTGACCAACACAAGGAATGTTAAAAGATTCATGGTAAAAAGATGAAAAAATAAAAAAACAAATGAAAACTACAGACAAAAGTTCATTTTCTCCATCAAGACATTCATTTCTGTAGTTCACTGCTACCAGCAAGCAGAAATATTTCTCCTCCCGATGATGGCCATTTCGGTCGAAACTAGTCGAGGAATCTAAATGGAATAATAATAAAAAAACCGAAAGAATATTAATCTTCAACCCAGTGTGTCTTAAGATTTTAATTTTTTTAATTTTTTATTTTCTTATTGTTCAATATATATATATATATATATATATATATATATATATATATATATACACGTTTTATTAAATTTTCTTGTATTCGTACAAGTATTTCTGGATATAGAGTGAGTAAAAAATATTCAAATTACCAATATATACGAGTTGTTTCGGCTATTCTGCTAAACATTATCAAGGATGTTTATTTTTCATGTTTAACTGAATATGAAGATTTTTATATATGTATCTATAGTAATGGGAATCTTTTTTTTTTCCAAACACGGTTAGCACTCGTTAATTGCCGTGTTCATATTTGAAAATATTGAGTGATGGATGTTTTATTTTTGTTATTAATGCTTCAATTATATTCATCCGTTTTTTACAAATAGACGAGACGATTTGGTCAGTTTCTCACACTTTATGACCAGAAAAGAAAATACTTGTACAAATGCAAGAAAAATTAAATAAAAATTTTAAATGCAGTAGCTTGTCAGTGGACTCTAATGAAACTTGTCTAAAAGAGGGATTAGTGACCAAATCCAGAATTATATATATATATATATATATATATATATATATATATATATATATATATATATATACATGTGTGTGTGTGTGTGTGTATTAGTGAATATACATAATATCCAACGTAGATAGCAATCTCTCTCTCTGTCTTTCTCTCTCTCTCTCTCTCTATCTATCTATCTATCTATCTATCTATCTATCTATCTCATCCATTCATATCTATCTATCTATCTATCTATCTATCTATCTATCTATCTCATCTTCATCTATCTATCTATCTATCTATCTATCTATCTATCTATCTATCTATCTATCTATCTATCTATCTATCTATCTTAGTCCGTTCATATCTATCTATCTATCTATCTATCTATCTATCTATCTATCTGAGAAGGCGTGGAATAATTTCCAGCCCAATTAATAACCCCCTCTCATTTTCTCAGATGTTGCGAAGTTGATCCGTCGTAAAAGTTATCAGCATTCTTCCGTAGCACAATTATTTAAAATGAAATTACAATTCAAGCAGAAGAAAATAACATCTTAAATACCAACATTTCAGTGGCGAGCATAATCTTGAGGCTATAATCTCAAAAGAAGTGATCCCGAACACCATAATTACAAATGACAATTTTACTAACGTCATAATCCGGAAAGACGCAATACCGATTGTAATAATCTTATTAAAACTAAATATCGAGAGCGATAATCCACCATAATTAAATCCCGAACACCGTAATCTCAAACGACGCAATCCGGAACGTTATAATCTCTACCAAATGTAATCTTGAACATTAAAATCCCCCTCAAAGACAACTTCGAAATCCATCATAAAAATGATTCAATCGAAATACCATAATCCCTAAAGACAAAATCCTAATCCTCAGAATCCCTAAAAAAGTCGGATTTTCGAATATTGGCGCTCCAAAACATCGTAATCTTTAAACTACTTGCCTTAGGCCACCAGGTTCAAACATTCACGGCTAGGACCTCCGATGCTACGCGAATTGTAGCGAACCCCCACATTCCCTTCCTATTCCACTGGTGATGAGTAAGTTCCCCTCGAACAGCTTCTTCCTGCGAACAATGGTGTTCTGTGGAACCGACTCCTAAAAGGATGTTTCCCCGATCGCTACAATCTTAACCTGTTCAAGTCTAGGGTTAACCGTTATCTTCCCTACATATCCGCATAAACTCTACCTCTTGCTCTGTAACCCTCTACCTCGAGTGGCTCGCGGGCCTTGTACAGGCTGAACTTCACTGTAAAAAAATCTAAAACACTGAAAAATCATTATTTTAGCTTTATGAAAGACAAAGTTGACATTTCAAAAAATATTATGAGGACAGACGACTTGGTAAACTCAATACTCACAAGATATATAGAGAGAAGAGGAGGGAGTAGAAAACAAAGAGCAGGTTACCTAATCATTTTGTGTGAATGGATAGAAGAGCAGAGACTTTTTTTTATAGAGCTACAAGGGGCAGGAAGTTGTGAAGGACCATAATCGCCCACGTTTTGAAGGAAACTTGCGTATAAATGAAGATGATTTAAGCCAAAGAAGATGAACATTTTTTTTATAGTTTTAAAAGAGTTGTCATTGCATAAGGCTTGATAGCTACATAAAGTCGCCACCGCGTCGCGTCGCTAATAGTCGATATGTGAACATTTTTGAACATGCAGTAATATATAAAGACCTTTTTAAAAGTGCTTCGTGTCATTTCGCTGTGCAACAGCATTGAGACATACGAGGGTTAGATTATGTTGTTGTTCTTTCCTTGAGCGTTTATTGGGACTCAAGTTCATCCAGACCGCGTATCGTCCTGGGTATGACGATGAACTACATCCGGCAGCAAGGCCTCTGATCGGAAGATTGGAGGCTTTGAGGTTTCACCTCTTAATTGCTATTGTTCCCAGGTCCACCGTGACTCGGGGTGGTAGCACCTGTTAGGGCCCCAGCTATAGGCAAATAATGAACCCTCAATCAAAAATCAAGTACATTGTTATAATAAAATTACCTACAATACTTTTTTATAGTAAAATGATCAACAAAACATTTTCACAGCAAAATGACTATCAGTACAACATAAAAGTATAAATATACGTATTTATAGAAAAAATTACCAGCAATATGTTTTTGTAATGAATAATGAATTCTTGTTGTTTAATTATCAGTGATACATTTTATAAAAAAAAGTACCAATGATACATTTTGTCAACAAAAAACATATTTAAAAAATTATGTTCCCCAAGAAAGTATAAAACTGTGTTCAAAATATATTTATTTGAAGCCATAAAATTGCGTAAAAAACATTTAGATTTCGTCTTAAATAACCCATAGAGGTATTGACATGCCGCTAAACAAAAATCAAACAACCAAACCAATTAAAATATTTAGATTTCGGCATTAAATAACCCATAGAGGTGTTGATATGCCGCTAAACAAAATCTACCAACCAAACCAATTAAAATATTTAGATCTCGGCATTAAATAACCCATAGAGGTGTTGATATGCCGCTGAACAAAATCAACCATCAAACCAATCAAAATATTTAGATTTCAGCATTAAATAACCCATAGAGGTGTTGATATGCCGCTAAACAAAATCAGCCAATATATATATATATATATATATATATATATATATATATATATATATATATATACCATATTTTTATAGTAGAATTATTAACAATACATTTTATAGCAAAATGACCAACAATTTTATATTTTAGTTGAAGGCATTCATTTGCGTTCAAAATATATTTAGCTGAAGCCTTGAAATTGCTTTCAAAATATTTAGATTCCAGTAGTAAATAACCCATAGAGGTGTTGATATGCCGCTAAAAAGTAAGCAACTAACTACACCTGGTAGAACACACACACACACACACACACACACACACACATATATATATATATGAATGTATGTATTTATACGATCCATCGTTAAAGAGGCTTGTGCCATTTCAGAAAATATCTGGAAGCACCTGCCGTAGTGCATCTTTCCAAGAGTCAGTTCGAACCCAAAATGGAGGATTACTGCCAATTTATCCAATGTTTATCCTTCCGTTAAGTTAGCCTAATTTTTAGCTCGCAGAGACAAGCTTTCTGGTTGGCCATCAGATATCTACAAGCAAACAATTGCCAGTTTTATAATACTGAAAATTACATTGCTATCAATATAGGTTTCAATTTAGTCATGATTAAATGTACAGGAAATATATTTGAATTACAGTCAATGATCATATATACATAGCCATATATACACAGGTTTAAAAAAGTGAGGGATGTATCAATGATACTTATATTAATACTGACTTTCTAAGCCTAGCTTAGATGTGGCACAAGGCCGAAAGTATGTGGCACCTAGTGAGGATCGAACTCACTTTTCAGTCGTAACTAATCTAGTTAGACAAGCTTGCTAACCATTGCACCACGCCGAGGTGTCCTAGACCTTATATTAATATACTGTATATCTTCGTTGTGTATTGACACAGACCTATATTCTCGCATGCAATCACCTGTACAGATAAGAAATAATATCTTGCGATACATTATTCCATGCTTCTCTCACTCTTATTGACGCAATACAATAATAGTTATAGGTGGGCGAATTAAACGAGTCATGCATAGTCCCATCATATCCCGTATATGTTTAATAGACCAATGGTCTCCCGATCGTTTCCACGAATGAATGCAAGTGATCACCGGTCAATGATGTGTTTAGACGGACCAATAAACCCAATCTATGTCATGTGAACACACCCGAAACCATTATGGGACTAAAACCGGCTTTTACGAGCCAGAAGAAACTCTGTGTCTGGATTTGTGATGTTTACAGGGCCAACCTGGTGGACCTTCTGCTCTAATATTCTATGAATGCGTTTATTACTTCCTGCATTAAATGTTGACATCTTTATTCGTCTTTATCTATTTCTTACTAAAGTTCGCCTAATAAATTTCCCATGAGCCGAAGGGGGTTACTGAGTGTTAGAGAATATGAGAAAACTTATTAAAAAATATTAAAAATCTCATAAAAAATTAAGGAGAGAGGACAATAAAAGAACAGGTATTAAGATGACAAAAGATTACAGTTCTGACGAGAGGGGACGAAACCGGTCGACTTGTGTTCATGTTTTTGTTTTAAAATTTATCATGGCCTATAGTAAAAAAATTCTTGCCTTTAATGCCATAATATATATATATATATATATATATATATGGTGTAACAGTCAAATTGTCTAAATCGTGTAACAGCATGGGAAAATTGTCCAACCCACAAAATGTTTAATATCTAAACGCAAAACAACAACAACAAAAAAAATCACCCCCCACAAAAAAAAAACACCACTAAACTAATTGAGTTTCTTTTCCCCAGGTTTTCAGAGAAAACGATTAGCTATCATGAAGACATTTGTCGAAAGAATCATTTTAAAAACCTTTTGAGTTATTCAGAGAACAGGTTAAAATCATTTTGTGTCAGCCCCACTGTCTTCTCAACTGAGCAATGGTGAGAGGAAAAGTATCATTCAGGCCTTCAGTAATGGTATCAACATTCATACTCTGGCTTCCATCTTAAAAGTCTATTCAAGAACCATCAAGAGAACGATGAATAAGTTTAAAAAAGAGGGAAAAGTAGAGGAAAAGTGGATCAGGAGGCCACAACAAGAAGAGGGATCCTCATTTCAGTTTAGAGCTAAATACATTATTATTGCTCAAAGTAGAGTATATATATATATATATATATATATATATATATATATATATATATTAATGCATTTTTCATTAAATAATATAGACAAGTTTTGTCTATTTCTTTTAAGTAAGTTCATTTCATATTGTATAATAAGCTTAATAACATTATCATTGAAAGACGAATGGAAATCACCATGTTGATACATGTTTAAATCCAATCTAAGCTTTCGGCTTACATAAGCCATTATCAAAGATGGCAACTTCAATAAATCAAACAACACACGGACGAAACAACAATGATAGTCCGCCCTTGCTGCATGAAAAATATATATATATACGAGACGCGGAAGCGAAAATCGTGTCGCAGCTCGTGACGTCACACATGACCACGCGAGAGTGAAAAACGAGAAGTATTGCGTATAGGAAGTCGTTGGTATAAACCAATGGCTTCTGCTATCAATTATAGGCATTTAAGAATATTAATGGAGATTTCATAGTTTATTTTGTTCAGGTTAGGTTTCAACTGTTTTATGTATATAGCTTCAAGAATTTTTAAATTTGTTTATTGTTTTCATGTTTAAGTATAGTTGTATTGTCAACAAGGATTTTCCAGAATTGAGTACGATAATGTTATTAAGCTTATCAGACAATATGAAAGGAACTTACTTAAAATAAATAGACAAAACTTGTCTATATTATTTAATGAAACACGCATTAATGAAAAATTGCTGCCTAAATATAATGGACTCTCTCCGGTCGGTTTCGACGTATGAAGATCTGACAGCTTATTGATTCAGTTATGAAAGTTTGTGCGATAATATATATATATATATATATATATATATATATATATATATATATATATATATAAATGTCATTTAAGGAAGCGAAGGAAAGGTTTTCTATTTAGCACTAATTTTGCATAGTATTTTTTGTTTTGTTACTTTGGATTTTTCCTCAATTATTTTAAGGAGCGAAAAGAGATCGTTTTGACTGACCGGGCACCTCAATCAAGAAGCGACGAAAACATACGAATGAAATGCCTTTTTTAGACCGGATGTTGAACCGGTTTTAAAAGAGAACAACGCGCGAATCTAAAAGGGGAAGAATTGGTGGAAGTAATTGAGTCGTTGATTGAAATATTCATCGGATAGAGATAGAGAATGCGAACGAGGTATCTCTCGAACAATAAGTGAGATCAAATGGGCAGTCACATCTATCTATCTATCTATCTATCTATCTATCTATCTATCTATCTATCTATCTATCTTAGTCTGTAGAAATCTATCTATCTATCTATCTATCTATCTATCTATCTATCTATCTAGGTTCATAAATCTCAATTTGTCCATATCTATCTATCTATCTATCTTCTATCTATCTAAATCTATCTATCTATCTATGTTCATAATTATCGATCTCAATTTGTCCATATCTATCTATCTATCTATCTATCTATCTATCTATCTATCTATCTATCTATCTATCCTAGTCTGTTCATAATTATTGATCTTAATTTGTCCATATCTATCTATCTATCTATCTATCTATCTATCTATCTTTATTCTATTTATCGATCTCAATTTGTCCATATCTATCTATCTATCTATCTATCTATCTATCTATCTATCTATCTATCTATGTTTATATTTATCGATCTCTCTTTGTCCATATCTATCTATATAGATATATATATATATATATATATATATCTATTTATTTTTTTTAGTCCCTGTCCATTCATTCAAATGACATCTTTTTTTTCTTTCCTCTAATCTAAATTCCCCATTAACTATTCTTTTCAGATTCGAAACCGGTCGACTGGTGTGTGTTTTTATTTAAACTTATCATGGCCTATACTATTTATATTTTTATATATATATATTTTGTATAAACCTATTTAAATATATATATATATAGCGCAAGGTTTCACAGCCCCAGCATCACACTTTCATAGTCAGCCTATGAAGTTGTTATCCCACCCTCGTATCTGGAAAGAAACAATGCAGTTATTAATTAGTTAATTAATAAAAAGAGATGAACTGAATGCATGCAAGGTTTCACGTCTCTGGCATCTCTGCTTTCATTTATTTATCTAAGTCTGTTTCTATCTACCTAGCCCTGGAATACGGCCACATGTCCTTAAAATATCCGTTCCACCTACGATCACCGAAGCTAAACAAGTTAGTACCTAGATGTGTGATCACTAGGAAATACGAGGAGCTTTAAGCTTGGATGTGCGGGTGGTGTAATGGGTAACGGCTCGGAATTGTTAATCAGAGAGCCGAGTTCCAACCCCAGTTGGGTTAGTAGTGTTCATTTGCGCGTAAATCAACGGGACGGATTAAGTAAAAGGGTCCAGTTCAGAATTCCCTGTAGATATACACCTGACGACATAACCCTGATGAAGGACGGACGACACAACAGTCGAAATGTTACGATGACAACAACAAAAATAAATAGTGTAAATTATGATAACTCCACATCCCAGAAACTCCGACAAAATCAAAATATAGATTTAGAACCAGTTTCTGTAAGCATGGATGTGCGGGTGGTGTAATGGATAACGGCTCGGAATTGTTAATCAGAGAGCCGAGTTCCAATTCCAGTTGGGTTCGTTATATTCACTTATGCGCAAATGACCTTGGGAAATGTCTGAATCCACCACTTCATGTCCCCCAGCTATTCCTATATCTATCTGGCTTTCTATCACAGTCTGTTCATATCTATCTATCTATCTATCTATCTGGCTTTCTATCACAGTCTGTTCATATCTATCTATCTATCTATCTATCTATGCAATTTATTGACCTTTGTCACGTCATGTTTTATTCTTTAAATTTGTGATATCCAGCCATAGTAGCTCTGAATGAAAGACGATGATAACCAATCGTCTTCCCGGTCGCTACAATATAACGAAGCCATTTTAAATAAAATTTCAATCGCAACGAAATGGCAGGATCGTTCTTGCCGGACGTTACTGATAATCTTTGTATTGCAATAAATGACATCATTGACGGAAAGGGGCGGAGGAAAGATATTACTCTTTTAATAAAAAGTGGGCGGAGCAACGCGAGGTCAAATAGCCTCGATCTGAGATAGACAATACAAAGAGGAAGCAAGTGTATTAATTTCATTCTGCCTCCGCTTTGGCTTTTATGGGACAAAGTAAACAAGTTTATTCAATATTTATATGAGTGGGAGTTAAAGTCTTTCCCTCTCTCTCTTCCGTCGTTATTGGCACAGTGGGTTCTACAGTACTGATAGATAGATAGGAGTAGACCGAGATAGATAGATAGATAGATAGATAGATAGATAGATAGATAGATAGAAATAGACAGAGACAGATAGATAGATAGGAATAGAGCAAGATAGATAGATAGATAGGAATAGAGCGAGATAGATAGATAGATTGATAGGAATAGACCGAGATAGATAAATAGATAGATAGATAGATAGATAGATAGATAGATAGGTAGATAGATAGACAGGAATAGACCGAAATAGATAGATAGTTTGATAGGAATATACCGAGATAGATAGATAGATAGATAGATAGGAATAGAGCGAGATAGATAGATAGATAGCTAGATAGATAGGAATAGACCGAGATAGATAGATAAATAGATAGATAGGTAGATAGATAGATAGATAGATAGATAGATAGATAGGAATAGACCGAGAGAGATAGATAGATAGGAATAGACCGAGGTAGATAGGAATAGAGTGAGATAGATAGATAGATAGATAGATAGATAAGAAAAGTCTCAGAGACATAGATACAGTCTGATATATATATATATATATATATATATATATATATATATATACAGATGGGGAGAGAGAGATAGGAACAGTCTGAGATAGATAGATATATAGAGAGAATATCAGATAAGTTGTATTCAGACATTTTGTAATGAAGAAGCAACACAAACTAGAACAAGACACACACGCGCATGCGCGCGCACACACATGGACACACATATATGTAATTATTCAGTAATTTTTATTTTAAACTTCAATTGAGAAAAAAACTGTTAAAATCAATAAACATAAAATGACTATTCCTTTGAATATATATATATATATATATATATATGGATGGAAGATTAAAGTTTGAAGACAGTAAAATCGACGTTGCTAACTGAACGCTTCTCTGTGGCCGAAACGGTTAAAGCACGTCAGGCTATATGATGGTTCCATATAGGATACAGGTTCGATTCCTGTCGGAGGACGAAAATTTTCTATGAAAATTTATCGGACATTCAGGCTGGTAAATGTTGTTTAATACTGTTTATTAGAAACAGAGCATTTACTTAAATATTTGTATCTATAAAAAGAATGTATAAACATAAAAATGTCTTAAAATAATTGTCGGACTTTGTCCATTTCATAGTACATATATATATATATATATATATGAATGTTGCTACATCTATTGGTAAACATGTTTAATATCGGAAATAGAATGTTTATATCTATCGCAATCTCCTATTCCTTTCGTTCTATCTATCGATCCCTCTCTCTCTCTCTCTATATATATATATATATATATATATATATCTCAGTCTATTCATTTCTATCTATCTATCACAGTCTACTCATTTCTATCTATCTAACTATATATATATATATATATATAAAGAAATATAGTTTAAGGTATTCTATATTTAAGGGATCAAGCGCTCAATTTCAGAGATAGTCAGTCATGTGCCATAGGTGATACACGCTTAGGTGATCATGTATCGAAAGATACATGACTGACGAAGCAGATTTTTTCTCTCGCAGTAAGTTGCCATTTCTTTCTGCGGTAGACCGGTTTCCAGGCAAGGCTGTAGACTGGAATTCGAACTCGGCTCTCCGATTCCTCAATCCTCTGCTTCCTTTAATAGAGTGTATATAAATATAAAAGCGAACATTAAACGTCAACACTCAAAGGCAACAAACTGTTTCATGCTAAACGCAATCACCAGGCCACTCACATATATATATATATATATATATATATATATATATATATATATGACAATAGGAAAACTGTAGTAGTTGCCGACGCGTTTCATCCAATGTGTTCTTTCTCAAGGCAAAAAACGAAATGGATTTATTTATGAGCACAAAAGAGACCCCACAAAAAACAATTTAGCTAATGCACTTGTCATACATAGAAATAAATTCAACCACAATTTTGATTTTAAAAATGCTACACTTATAAAAAAAAGAAAATAACTCACTCAGAAGGAAGATCCTAGAGAGTGCCGCTATTGAATATTACCCAAATATTAATCTACGCTCAGGCCTTTTCCCTATTTCACCTTTCTTAACAGAATCTCTGCTCTCCCAAATAAACGTACACAACAATATCATAAAATCAAAAGAAAATGGTTGAATCCGTCAACACAGCAATAATAACAATATCTCCACACGTGACAGTAATTGACGTAATTTTCAGTTAACAGTATGAAAATAGCATTCTCTAAATTCTGCCAGTTGCTAAGGACATTTTGTTTTTTGTTATTATTAGTTACTTTGTTAAATAAATTCATTTTGTTTTTTGCCTTGAGAAAGTCCACATTGGACGAAACGCGTCGGCAACAATTACAGTTTTCCTATTGTCTTTTATATTTATAAATATTGTCTTTTCTACAGGTTAACTCTGAGAAATTTTCACACACACACACACACACACACACACACACACACACACACACACACACACACACACACACACACATATATATATCAGTCTATTCATTTCTATCTATCTATGGCAGTCAATCCATTTCTATCTCTATCTCTCTCCATCTATATCTATCTATCTATCTATCTATCTATCTATCTATATATATACGTCTGATTAAATAAATTAGAGACATTATGTCAGCTTAGTTTTAATAAAACATTTTATTGAAAATAAGCAGACAATGTCTCTACTGTATTTAATCAATGCCTAAAAGACAATTTGCTGCCTAAACACACACACACACATACACACATATATGTATATCAGTTTATTCATTTCTATCTATCTATGTTAACAAAAAGAACACTTATAATCAGAATTCGAAAGAGATATTTGAAATCTCTTGGACACATAATGATGAAGGAAGGCTTGGAAAACTTAACATTCCCAGGGCCTGTCTAGGGCAAGAGAGACAGAGGAATGTAGCGGGTCACCTACTTGGCGAACTAGCGTGAATGTAGACCGGGATGCGAGCTTTGGCAAAACTGCTCAGGGCTATGATATATAGGAAGTTGTGAAGAGCCATAATCATCCACGTCCTGGAGGGACACGGAACACAGAAGAAAAAAAATCCAGTTTTTTTCCTGAAACAAGAATGAAGCCTGTAAAACCGGATAATTTACCGAGCTTGTTTAAAATGGATGGCAGACCATGGACTGCGAGGGATATTAAGGGGACAGACTTTGCTTCAAGGTATGAAGGATCGGAATCTGTGGAGAGCCATGGCCAACCCCGTCCGAAAGGGAAACGACAGAGGAAGATCATTCCCTCAGACGGGTGGATGCAACCTTCACGAAACGTAGAATAGGGAGAGATATGTGAAAAATATATTTTATTGCTATTACACCCTTGTGCAAGTTAATTGAAACAAACACTTTAGTCTCCTCTCTTTTACCGTGAGGTCAGTTGTAGACCCACTGGAGTGACAGGTTGTAATAGATTTCTATTTTTTTTTTCAGATTAGGTCATTTGCAGTGGTGTGCAGTAAGTAATATGAATCTATTTTTTGGGTTTATGATGAAATTTGTTTGGCCTTGAAAAATATTGCGTCATCCGTGATTGCATCAGATTTTCATCACGCCCAGGCACTATTGTCTCGACTGTCGATTAGTTGTCCTACGGCAATTGTCTGCGATAGGCGTTACTCCAAGGAAGCGTACGAAAATTGTAACACTGCACGAACACAATGACAAGCCTTACTAGTGAGCAAATCAAAGTGCTATAAACTGGCCCGGAAACTCTGTTGATTTTAAATCCAATCGAGAATCTGAGGTCAATCTGCAAGGAACGACTTCGTGGAATGGATATACGAAGTACTAACATGTGCACTGGGTAAAAGTAAATAATACCGGAATTATTCGTTTTGTTTCAATTAATTTGCACAAGGGTGTAGATAAACATGGCCCTCCACATCTTCTTGTATAATTAATTTGCACAACGGTGTAGTGCTGGTGATGCTGAGCACTCTAATTAACATGACTGCGATGTAGCGTTCTTTTTTTAATCATAATTTTTCTTGCAAGCGTACAAACGATTTCTTTTTGAACATATTACGACAAACTAAGGCATCTGGACAGTTCTCAAGCACTCTATGCCCCAAAAAGAAATCTTTCGTTCGCATGCAAGACATATAATAAAACGCTGAATCAAAGTGCCTTCTCAGGGATCCTCAATTAAACCTGTATAAAAGAGGGACTGCTGCAGAAATAGTCATTTATATATGCGTGTGTATGTATATGTATGTCTGTGTGTGACAAATTCGTTTTTTCAGTGATAAATAAAGGGTGGCGTGGGTAAGTGAGCTTATCTTATAATCTTTTCTCATAAGGACGAACAGAAGAGCGACTCACCACTTCGCTCTGTTAAGACACCATTTGCAAAGGGGCGCCTGCTGTACGCTCGCGCGCCGCTTGCAGAAATGACAGATTAATCAAGTATGAGGAAAATGAAAGAGAAACAATACACTCTTGTCTGCGAGTCGATGAGTCGAAATCAGAGATGAAAAATTTTCGTATTAATAACAGATCTAGCCGAAAGCGACGAGACATATTGGACTATCAAAGTCTTCAACGCAGGGACTGAGGTAAATGTGGGTGCGTGTGTGTGGTCACGCACGAGCGTGTCCATGTGTGCGTGCGTGTGTGTGTGTGTGCTTGTGTACACATGTATGTGTTCGAATGTATGTGGTTGAGATACCACTTTGCGCTAATGCACTGTTTTTTAGATTTATGTAAGTGCCCTTGTCAATGAGAAATTATTAGTGGGGTCAGAATATCATTTATTGATATTTATCTATCTCAATCTTTCATCTCTTTCTCTCTCTCTCTTTATATATATATATATATATATATATATATATATATATGTGTGTGTGTGTGTGTGCATGCGTGTGTTTCTGTGTGCGTGCATGTATTCCAGTCACTCCATTTCTCTCTCTCTCTCTCTGTTTATCCCAAGCTGTCCATATTTATCTATCTATATATATATCTATCTAGGTCTCTCTCGATCTATCGTATGTTCGTGTCCATCTATCTATCTATCTATCTATCTATCTATCTATCTATCTATCTATCTATCTATCTCAGTATGTTCGTATCTATCTATCTATCTATCTATCTATCTATTCTATCTATCTATCTATCACAGTCTATTCCTATCTATTAATTTATCTCTCTATCTATCTGATTAATTAGTTCTTCTGGAGAGTGCCATTGCTGATGACGATTTACTATTTTTAAAAAATAATACAAGAAGAATAATAATATTCCTCTGAGAAATTGACAGTCTGCTTGTTGCGCCTTACGAGTGTTTGTTCGAAACCAGATAAAAACCTAGTTTCGAATATTGTACTTTTTATAGTTAGACATACAAATTCTTTTTAACTGGGAAAATGTGACCACACAATCTTCCTATTCTAATTTCCCACCCCAAACTAAGATTAGAAAATAAATAAATATTTGAAAATGATACAGTACACAACACTGTCTGTTCATCTCTTTGTCCCTTTTCTCTCTTTAATTATCCATGTCAGCATATATAACCCCCAATCCATTCATCTAACTCACTCTGTTCCTGTCTATATCCCTAAAGAGTGCAGAAAGAAATGTCGATTAACCTGTCTAACGAAGTTGTGTAAATAAATTTCAGGACTCGGACTAGGAGAGACAGGAATTATATTTTTAATGGCATTTAGTCATGATTACAATTAGGACGCATCCATTATTTACATTATTCGGACTATTGTCTTCATCTTTGTCGCCATATTTATCACAACGTTTTGGCCGTTGTACGTTCCGGCCTTCTTCAGGTGGTTGGAATTTCGAACTGAACCCTTTATTTCGCTCACTGGGGTAGACTGTTCTAGTTCCACGTGCCATGTTTGATGGATGTCAGTTATCAGTTATTTCCTGCTAATTTCCCTCTGAAAGTTCTCCACTGCCTTTACCGGGTATTGAACTCACACTTTTTGGGTCCTGTCACTGGATCTAACCAACGCCTTTATCCACTGTGCCATGTGTCCTTGCGCATAATACCTCATCTCAGAAATATAGACAGACTCTGTAGGACGCATCCGTTTACAATAAAATAATTTAATGGAATCTTTATTTTTGTTTATATCAAGTTGGTTACTTTTTTATTTTTTCTAAATTTCTTTAAAGCTAATCATATTTCTTCATCAACAACATGATTTGGGAAATTAAGTGGGTTAAACTATATAAAGCTAAAATGTACGTATGTTTTTCAGATAAGGAGTGATATGGTCGCTGAAATTGTCTGACACCCATGACTGGGTTCCTCTGCTTGCGTGGCATGGTCCAGAGTCCTGTTGCCAGACACAGGGTCTTTCAGCAGCCACCCTCTTGACCTAGGACAGCACTGCCTCATCAAGGCACTTGATGTAGCCCTCCGTGTTGAGTCTGAAGCCCTCACCAACAAATCCGGCAGTTCTTTTCTTATCAGAATGATCAGTGTGTTTCCCCAGCCGCCGTACCTTCGTTATCACCATTAGACTCATCCAACTCTTTCCGAATCATCTGACACTGTCCTCAGATTGACACTCAAACACACTGAAATGTTCGTATTGGAGCCTCCGGTGCAAATGCCAGGCAGTATAGCATGGCGTATCCAAATTTCTGGCGGAGTAAATTGCGTCATGGTGCTCTTTTTTTTTCACAGGTGGTGCTCAACTGACACTACTATACTTTACAGTCGACAAAATCAAAAACAGACAACGCGCATGCGCGAAATTAAGAATATAAAATGGCGACAATTTATCCATTGCACCCACTCTCTCTCTATCTATCTATATATATATTATAATTATATTTTTAAAAATATGATTCCATAGATCCACAGGAATTACCATGTTTCAAAAACAGAAGCTAAAAACTTCGAGTTCATTTATAGAAATTAAATTAAAGTACCTGGTTCTGTTTCATTTTCAAGCGAATTTTGGAATAACTTATTTTGAAATTTACGGAGCTTTAAAAGCACATACATTCATAATATTATATATATATATATATATATATATATATATATATATATATTATAAATTAATTGATTTAAAATATGTTTTTTTCACTACACAGTTCTAACCATGTTTCAAAAATGGAAGCTAAAAGCTTCGAATTTAATTTTATAATTAAATTAAAGACATTAGTTCCATTTCATCCTCAAGCGAATTTTGGAGTAACTTATTACAGGGTTTTAAAGGCACAGCAAAAATCTTAATTCACGTTTCCAAGGTATATATATATATATATATATATATATATATATATATATATATATATATTATAAAGCTCCGTAAATTCCAAATATAAGTTATTCCAAAATTCGCTTGAAGATGAAACAGAACCTGGTACTGTAGTTTGAAATAAACAAAAAAAAAAAAAAAAAAAACAAAAAAAAAAAAGAAAAACTTACCTCATGGACGTCCGTACGTAAGAAAGAATCTCGTGGGGAAGCCATATTGTTTTTATGCTGACAAATTAACGCAAATTCACGGCGACCACGAGATTTGAGAAAATATAAATATACAGACCGGGGGAGGGGGAAGTTAGTCTACAAACGACCAGACAATATGACAAATACAACATCTACAGGTACTTTAATTTAATTTAATTTCTATAATTGAACTAGAAGTTGTTAGCTTCCGTTTCTGAAACATGATACTTCCTGTGTAGCGATAGAATCATATTTAAAAAAAAGAAATTATTATCTAGACTCTACTTGTGTATCGAACACTGTTTTTAAAAAATAAAAGCAAAAAAATACTAAAGAACTTAGGATCATCAATCTAACAGCACACACACACACACACACACACACACACACACATATATATATATATATATATATATATATATATATATATATATATATATATATATATATATATATATAATATGGAAATATCTGAAAAACAAAAAAAAATCCTTAAAATGCGATTATGTTGTTTTTAATATGAATGAAAACAACATAATCGCATTTTAAGGATTTTTGTTTTGTTTTTACAGATATTTTCTTCATTCTGTCGGATTTATATCCATTTATATTTGCTTATCATATATATATATATATATATATATATATATATATATATATATATATATATATATATTACAGGAGAGTGCTCATCGTGGATATAAAAATTAATCTCGTATTAAGCCTTTTGGGCATCTAAAGAACTTCGGATCTCTAATCTAACAGTTCTTTCTTATTATATCAACACACACACACACACACACACACACACGCACATATATATATATATATATATATATATATATATTACAGGAGAGTGCTCATCGTGGATATAAAAATTAACCCCGTATTAAGCCTTTCGGGCATCTGTTCCCCGGGGACGGGCACCTCACTGTATACGAATATGCGGGTGGCGTAATGGCTCGAGATTGTTAATCGGAGAGCCTAGTTGACATTCCCGTTCAGTTAGTTATATTCACTTACGGGCAAATACTTTAAGGAGAGCTATGAGACCACATCTTCTCCCTTAGTTATGGATTAGTAAGAATTGTTTCACTAGATCGTTATGATTTCCCCAAAATTCCTACAACCTAAAAATATTTCCTAGATAAACAAATAAATCATCTCAGAAATATAGATAAACAAATAAATCAATATGGCTCTTTTTCCACCTCTGGGACACACCAGACTTTAATATATAGGATCCATTGAAAAGATGCCAGAAAACTGGTTAACTTCTTGTGCACCTCCTGGAACTACTGACTATCCTGCTTTCTCTTTCCAAGATTAGACTTTCTCGATCCTCCTTTCTCTTTTAAATATTAGACTTCTTCCATCTTGCCTTCTCTTTCCCAGTTTAAACTTCTTCTGTCATTATCTTTTTATATTTCTGAGATGAGGTATTATGTACATTATTTACATTATTCAGACTATTATCCTCATCTTTGTCGCCATATTTATTACAACGTTTCGGCCCTTCAGTATCTGTCTATATTTCTGAGAGGAGGTATTATGTACAATATTTACATTATTCGGACTATTATCCTCATCTTTGTCGCCATATTTATTAGAACGTTTCGGGCTTTTAAGTATCTGTCTATATTTCTGAGATGAGGTATTATGTACATTATTCGGACTATTGTCCTCATCTTTGTCGCCATATTTATTACAACGTTTCGGCTGTTGTACGCTCTGGCCTTCTTCAGGTGGTTGGAATATCGAACTGAACTCTTTATTTCGCTCACTGGGGTAGACTGTTCTAGTTTCACGTGCCATGTTTTTAATGGATGTCAGTTATCAGTTATCTCCTGTTAATTTTCCCTCTGAAAGTTCTCTACTGCCTTAACCGGGTATTGAACTCACACTCTTTGGTTCCTGTCACTGTATCTAACTAACGCCTTTATCCACTGTGCCATGTGTCCTCAGGACAGGACCCAGAAAGTGTGAGTTCAATACCCGGTTAAGGCAGTGGAGAACTTTCAGAGGGGAATTAAGCAGGAGATAACTGATAACTGAAATCCATTAAACATGGTATGTGGAACTAGAACAGTTTACCCCAGTGAGCGAAATAAAGGTTTCAGTTTTGACATTCCTGAAGAAGGCCGGAGCGTACAACGTCCGAAACGTTGTAATAAATATGGCGACAAAGATGAGGACAATAGTCCGAATAATGTAAATAATGTTCTGCCATGTTTTCTCTTTCCAAGATCAGGCCAAATATGGAATATTTCTGGCTTAGCTGCATTGGAACTGCCCAGACTTTACATAGTTTAAAAGCGTTTACGCGGCCTTTTGGGTGATGAATTGTCTTCCACTGTACAAGTTCTTTACCAAAATTCTCTTACCCACACCGCAACCTTCTTGCTGCTCCATCGCTGTTTGTAAGAAACAGGCGTTACATTCCTTAGTTCCACCAGTTCAGACCTTCAAATCTACGGCCCGATATACCACGTTCACAGGGTCGACTCGTGTTTTCGTTTTCTCTGTATACCATTAGTAAGGAGGAAGTTCGACTCAGTCAATTCTTCCCAGGAATTGTTATTTTGTAGAACAAAGTATTGAAATGGTGCTTCCTTGATCACAACGATCTTAAACTTTTCAAGTCTAGGATCTATATATCCTTATAATCAGCACTTCTGATTTTCCTCTGTTTATTATCTTACACCAGCCTTATTCAGGCATCATCCCCCGCCAAAATAAAAATAAATGCGGATGGTGATTGTCAAGGTTGAAAAGCTTTGCCTCGTTTTAGGCTTTCAATATGTTATCCTTTGCTTGACTTAGCTCAGGACTGTTAATAGTTATGGGAAAGATGTCGTACTGTCTTGAAAAGCAGACACTGACTGCAACGATTGATCGTTTGGCAGTTAAAAGGTTTGTAGGTAACACGAAAGCATAACATTTCTATGAATGAAATCATACCAAAAACGCCCACGCAAAAAAATAAACCTTTTTTAAAAAATCAAACTTCCTGTTTGATTTTTTCCCATCTGTTTAGACCTGTCAGATTCACGAGTTTTTTTTATACATCATCTTCTTCTTCTTCTTCTTCTTCTTCTTCTTCTTTTTCCTTTGATTTCTCGTGTATACTAATTTCTTTCCCGGTCCCTACCAGAGACGTAACCTTCAATATAATTATTTGAATTAAATTGAATTAAAGTAAGCTCTGTTCCATCTTCAAGCGAAATTTTTGGGGATTCCAAAAAAAATTTTTGGGATTCCAAAAAATCTTATGTAGCGTGTTGGAATCATATTTTTAAATAAATAATTATATTTATGCTCTACTTTTGTATCGAGCACTATTTTAAAAAAATAATAACAAAAATACTAAAGAACTTTGGATTATTTACCTAACAAGTTCTTTCCTATTTTCTATATATTTTTAACACACACACACACACACACACACACACACACACACACACACACACACACACACACACACACACACACACACACACACACACACATATATATATATATAAAGAAAGAATAATTTAATTATATAATTAAATTTGAAGTTTTTAGCTTCCATTTTTGAAACATGGTTATTACTGTGTAGCGAAAAACATATTTTAAATCAGATATTTTATTATATATATATATATATATATATATATATTGTGTTATGAATGTAGCGAAAGTGCTCTACTGTTTATCAGGAGCTGATTATGAAGAAATATAGTCTTAAGGTGTGCTATATTTATGGGATAAAGTGCTCAATATCAAGGATAGAGCGTGTGTAAATATAAAAGTCGGGTGGCCTGACGATTGCGTCTAGCATGAAACAGACTGTCGCCTCTAAGTGTTGACTTCAATTTTCACTTTTATATTTACATACGCTCTATCTCTGATATTGAGCACTTTATCCCATAAATATAGCACACCTTAAGACTACATTTTCATATATATATATATATATATATATATATATATATATATATATATATATATATATATATATATATTGTGTTCATTTAGACAGCATTTTTTCATTGATACATGTTTTATTAAATAACATAGACAAGTGTTGTCTATTTATTTTATGTAAATTTATTTCACATCGTCTGATAAGTTTAATAACATTATCATTAAAAGAACAAAGAAAATCACAATATTAATACATATTTTTTTAAATCCTATCTAATCTTTCGGCTTACATAAGTCATTACCAAAGCAGGTTTGGTTAAATAATTCAGACGTATTATGTCTATTTATTTTAGTTTTAATACTTTGAAATCCACGAATTAATTTCTTGGTGTCTGTAGAAAATTGTAAATTCCAAAATTTTATTTCAAATAATTTTTATTTTCCTAATTACTTACAGTCTCATCTGAGATCATCTTCAGGGGTTACATATCAATGAATGTGTTATGCGTCAACACCATAAATCCAAATTATTTTTTACCTCTATGCAAGGGAGGTAACTTATGTGATTTTTTAAAAATATTTTTTACTTGGAGTATTTTAATTTAGTATTTTTTATATGACACCTTGTTGACACAAACATTTAAGAACTTTGTTGCTACACTCGTATTTTTGGTCGAAATTCTCTAAAAGACTTCCAGAATTCTAAGTATTTGCTTGTTATTATCTTGATGAAGTTCTGATGTATTTTCGACTAATATCTGTTCCTTTAAATATTTGAGAGCATTTCCTCACACCAAAACAAGGAAAATATGTCTGCAAATTCTTCGTTTTTGAGTTATTAAGCTTAAAGTTTACAGTAGACGCTATTATATGTGCAATCGGTCTTCCTCGTTCCATAGCTAGTACCACGGATTTTGTCTCAGAAAATTGAGGATATACAGCAGCAAAGTTACGACGACCATCGGTCTGGGAACCTAATTTGATACAGCCGTGCAGCTTCGCGTCCATTACCATTCGCGCGGTCGTACGTAAAAATAATATCTATCTGCTCACGATATGAATATCCTGACATTTTTAAACGGAACACTTCACAGTTAGCTCTCTACTACATTGAAAATAGACTAACCACAAATGTACACGAATGACAAATATAACTTAGTCTACATGGCAACACAGCGCCGTCTACTGTAACCTTTTTCTATACTTAATAACTCAAAAACGAAGGATTTGCGGACATATATGTATATCAATGATTCCCAACGTGGGGCGCATGCCTCACCGGTGGCGTATAGTAATATTTTAGAGGCGCATGTGTAGGATGTGCACTCTTCGGCTTACTATATCAACAGGATAAGGGGGCAATTCGAAAATGAGTTATTAACAGTGAATTGTTTTCTAGTGAGTCTGGGTGACAGTGTTAATGTTAATGCGTGTTAATACATACGATGCATATACAGTATGCATACATAAAGTATTTTGTGTGTATGTATGTACATGTGTAACTGGCATACATGCAAGAATTAAATATTACAGGGGACAACAGAATTTTAGAAATACCAAAGTCGGGCATGGCCAAATTTGGTTGGGAAACACTGGTTTATATGGACTTTTTCTCTTTCTTTTGATGTGAGGAGACCGCCCTCTCCAAAGTTTGTAAAAGTATTTTTGATACAACTTAATATATAAAACACTAGTATCATACTTTTTAAATTGAAATATTTTTGAAGAAAACAATGTTACAATAAGCGAAAATGCATTGTGGTGCAATGGATATCGGCTCTGAATGAGAATTTGGTGATGCCGTGTTCGAATCCCAGCCAAGTTCGTTAGATTCTCTTAAGCACAAATACTCTTTGGAAAGGTATGAATCCATCTCTTTTCCTTCCAACTATGAGTTGAATAGCTGGACAGACTTGGTTCTTTAGTTTTGGTTGGCAACAAGTCTACCGCCGAAAGAAATGACAACCTACTGCGGGAAAAAAAACACGTCTGTCATGTATCGAAAGAGACATGTTTGCCCACACGTGGCACATAACTGACTGATAAGGGTAATATCTTATCATTTTAAATAGCAGGAATTATAAGAAAAAACTTGATTCCATCCTAAATCATCCAGACACATTTAAGAAACTAAAGAAAAATACTACTAACCTTCTTAAGACACAAATAAACAAATTGATAACAAATAACAACGTCGAAATAGAATCAATTTAATTTAACAAAATTGTGTGTAAATTGAAATTAAAAGGTGGTTCCACGCTTCTCAGAATCTTCTGATAAGAATCTTTGGAACTGGATGTAGTTTATCGTTATACCCAGAACACGGTGTTATTTAAGCTACATTTTAGTCATTCCTGATGTGCTGGTCGATGTGTGCACGGATTGCGCTAAGATTTGATATATGCATAGAGACAGAGAGAAAAAGGGCAGGGAAAGGAAGGAAGGTGCCGAGAAGAGAGAGAGAGAGAGAGAGAGAGAGAGAGGAAGAGAGAGGGAGAAAAAGGAAAGAGAGAGTTAGAAAGAAAGAGAGGGTAGGAATCAACAGATTTGGGGGACAAGAAACAGTTATCTGCTTTAGCATCCAGGTGTACTCAGAAGACAAGTAGCCATTGTTATCATTTAATTATATATTTATTTCCTCAGAAGTTTCCTTGTACCTCTTGTTCCCAAGAACTGATAATTTGTAGGAAAGCCTCCCGCGTGATTGCTTTCCAGAAAACTAAAATCTTAATCGCTTCATGTCAAAGGATAATTGCTTATCTATCCCCCTATCTTGATAACCTTCTCTTTCCACTACCTCCTCTTTTATTCATGTCACACACCTAATTTCTTATAATTTAACTAATCATCTACCTTGAGTGGCTCACGAGCCGCGTATTGGTGAACTTTAATGTAAAACAAATATATCTAAAAGTTTCGAATAACTTGATTTTGACTGTATCATCCATTAAAATATTAAGGAATATTTTCACAGTCATAACCATTTAAGATCTAAGACTGGTCCCTTTAGTTGGGTAGTTCAGCTAGTATTTATTGATATAACGAATAGAGGGATATATAAATATAAGACTATGTACACAGTCGTACGCGGTTGCTTTGAATTAATGGGAACAATCGAAGGCGAATGTAGGTGGATCCATTAAAACTGCGGGGTGATGGCGGCGACATGTCGTTATCGGGAGCAGAGCCCTGCTTTTCTCGTTAAGAGTCTATTTGCCTTGGGGAGGTGTTCCCTCACCTTCCCCGGCCACCAAAAAACAAAACAAAACAAAAAAACAAAAAAAGGAGTAGATCGCAACCAGGCGGAAGTGACGTTCGAACTCATCGCTCATGCGCATCAACGGAACTGACATTGAACTCCTTCTCTCTGTCATTTTCCTCCCTTTTTCCTGAGCGCCTCACCTGCTGATCGCTTCCAGCAAATCGAACACCCAATCGATACCCGTAATCAGTGTTTGGGTGAGATATTGCACCACTCCCAGATACGAAACCAACAGTTATTTATATCACCCTACTTCGCTGTGTTAACACAAAGAAAAGGAAACAAACAGTATGTATCATATATATATATATATATATATATATATATATATATATATATATATATATATATATATATATATATATATATATATATATATATTTTGTGTCTTTAGACAGCAATCCTCCTTTCATGCACATTTCATTGAATACGACAAAGCATCAGTTGTCAGTTGATTCAATGAAATGCATATATATATATATATATATATATATATATATATATATGTATATATATATGTCTTAAAATAATTGTCGAACTTTGTCCATTTCATAATGTGCGATATATATATATATATATATATATATATATATATATATATATGTGTATATATATATATATGTATATAATATATATATATATGTGTGTGTGTGTGTGTATTTGGGTAGCAATCCCTCTATTATACAAGTTTCATAAGCAAACCCTCCTTTATACAAGGTGGTGTATCTCTTTATAATCATTCTAAGGAAAAAATTCATACCTTGTCGCTTGTCTTTAATAAAACTTGTATAAAGGTGGGATTGCTACCCAATTACCTAATTATATATATATATATATATATATATATATATATATATATATATAGCAGCATTCGCAGACATCATGAATTCAAGCGCCCTACGAGGCTGGCATCCTGCTCTCACACTTTCACTGTCGAAACTATTAAATGTAGCCGTCTCTTCTACTCCAATAGCTTCATATCTCGACCCTCTCGCCTGTGGAACTCCCTTCCAGTTTCCCTGAGAGCTATAATCTCCAGCTATTCAAATGCAATGTCAATCGACATCTCCACTTGCCTTGATCTATCCACTATCGTTCTCCTCATCCTTTCATCTATCACTCCTATCTGATCTTGCTCCAAATCTTCTGTAACCCCTTGCGTCCTAATGGCTTCCCACCTTGCTTGGGGTGAAACGCTTAAATATATATATATATATATATATATATATATATATATATAAAAAGTTTCAAATTAAAAAATAATAATGTTTTATTTTATGAAAGTATTTATTTATTTATATATATATTGATATTTCAAATTGTCCTCAATTTTTCATCAGAAATAACAGTTATTTCATACTTTCATAAAATAAAACATTATTATTTTTTAATTTGAAACTTTTTCTATATATACATATTAAGAAAGTATACGTGGCTTCTCATTATGCTATATATATATATATACAGCAAGAGTTATAATCAGAGGTTCTTAGCAATTATATTTATTAAAAAAAAACTACTCGATACAAAAAAACAGTAGAACATAATATAGAATCATATTTTAAAAAGAAAACAATTATAATATATATATATATATATATATATATATATATATATATTGTAATTATTAATTACAATATATATATATATATATATATATATATATAAATTATTAATTAAATATATATATATATATATATATATATATATATATATATAATTAATTATTACAATATATATGTATATATTAGCTGTGTCTTTAAAACCAAGTAATTTTTAAAAGTTACTCCAAAATCCGCTTGAAGATGAAATGGAACTAATGCTTTTAATTTAATTGCAAAATTAAATTCGGGGCTTTTAGCTTCTATTTTTGAAACATGGTTAGAACGGTGTAGCGGAAAAAAAAACATATTTTAAATCAATTAATTTATAATATTATTGCTCTGTAAATTTACATTGAGCACTATTTTGTAAAAATAAAAATATCTATAAGAACACCGGATTATATATCTTACTGTTCTTTCTTTTTATTTATATACATTCTTTATATATATATATATATATATATATATATATATATATCTTGGTACCAATCCCTTCTTCATTAATTCCTTGTTTAATGGAACTTGGATAAAGGAGAGATTGCTACCCAAATGCACAATTATATATATATCTAAAGCACCAGGATTTTGAATTCGTTAATTTAATTTACACGCTTTTATAAATTTTCTATTCTCAGAAAAAAAAACTTGATAAGTCCTGGGACGAAACCGATTGTTTTCTTTTAGCATTTTCTTTTAAAAATGCCTTATAAAATTGGTCTTTTCCTAGCTATTATTAAATTCTGTACCACAAAAAATTAAATAAATATATATATATATATATATATATATATATATATATATATATATATATATATATATATATATATAATGTATTTAAGTAGCAAATAGTGCGTAGTTATATAAATACCTGTTGGTTCGCATCTGGGATCGGTGCAGTATTTCACACAATTATATATATATATATATATATATATATATATATGTGTGTGTGTGTGTGTGTGTGTGTCATTCACAGATATTATCATGTATCACAGCTCCTCAGTGCAACAAGACATCCGAATGCCTCAAGCCAGGATAGAAACCCAACCAATGTGGTGTCAGTTTCTACCACTGAGCTATTTTCATTCGATAGAATGAAGCAGCTAAATCTAACGTATTGTTTTTACGAATGTAAACAAATGCCAATCAGCCTGAGGGCTCTATTCATTTTACTGATGAGCTTTGCATCAGTGAATGATCACTATCTTAAAAAATCTTACAAATTATTTCCTGGCTTTAAATAACCTGCAGAAAGGTTGATAAACCGTAAGAAACAAAACAATTCATAGTTCTACTTAGTTCCACGTTAAATTAGATTTTATCAAATCTAATTTAACGTGGTTAATTAATTAAAAAAATCAAAATGCATATAACGTTTTGTACACCCTTAGGTCACTTCACCGGTTCCCGTGAATTCACCGAAGTTAAGCAACGTCGATCCTGGTCAGTAACTAGATGGATGACCGCTTGGGAATACCAGGTGCTGTAAGTTTGGATGTGCGGGTGGTGTAATGGATAATGGCTCGGAATTGTTAATCAGAGAGCCGAATTCTGATTTCTCGTCGGGTCGTTATATTCACTGGTG
This sequence comes from Acanthosepion pharaonis, assembly GCA_903632075.3. Taxonomy (NCBI): domain Eukaryota; kingdom Metazoa; phylum Mollusca; class Cephalopoda; order Sepiida; family Sepiidae; genus Acanthosepion; species Acanthosepion pharaonis. The sequence goes on along the minus strand of CAHIKZ030003271.1, from coordinate 751,569 downwards.
GTCCGAATATCCAATACCCACGGCTGATCGAATAAGTGATCGGTTCGATCCAGGCCTTGCCTTATCCCACGTGGTAATTTGTTTTGATCATAAGGTCGTCCAAGATCAAATTGTCGTATTGGGCTGGTCCAGGCGGGAGAGAAAGACGCAAAGAAAGAAAATAACACTTGAATAAGAAAAATAAATACTAATTTTATATAAGGTCCTTCGTACAACCGTTGGTTAGTTTGTTGTCAAAGTCTAGCAGTTCGCAGGCAGACGAATATCAACCCAACCCGCTTCTTAAGTGAGACGTGACACTTTGCTGAGTTGGTGAAGTTTGACGCAAGGCTGATGTCAGAGGTTGTCTTCGGCAGCCAGGTGTCTCGCGTCCGGTGGCTGGAACGATCTCGCTTCGAGGTATTCGTATTTATTGACTTTCGCCCAAACCGGCGCATGCGCGTGGTGTGGCTGGGTATTCACTATCTTTTCTGCCTGTCACAAAGAAACCTTTCTCCATTTTCTGGGTTCTGAGAATTAACTACTTCTTCATTTAGGGCCCCCCCCCACTTCCACGGGTGACGGTCGTAGGCATCAATACGACCTATAACTTCCCCCTTCTCTTATTAACATCTCCTACTAATACTCTTCAGTAGGCGTGGGTAGCGCCTCTATTTCATCGATGTATCATCTGCGCCCGCTACCTCGGCTACCCACCGAGTTCTGGAACTACCTCTTAATTGCTGATGTTCCCAGGTCCACCCTGACCCGAGGTGCTAGCATCTGTCAGGGTCCCGGGTATGACAAATAATTACCCTGCCAAAAGGGTTAAAATACTATGAAAGTATAAAAAATAGGCTTAAACATCAGCAATACTTTTTTGGATTTTTTTTTTATTACCTGCAATACATTTTAAAAAAATATTACCAGCAATAAGTTTTGGAAAAAAAAAAAAATTTCCAGCAATACATTTTTGAAAAAAATATTACCAGGAATATATTTTTTCAAAAAAAAAAAAAAAAAAAAAAATTACCAGCAATAAAAATCTTGTCGGCAACCCATTGAGGTTGATATACCGTAAAACAAACCAAACCATTGTTATATATTCCTGCTTGTATCGAATCGACATCACCAATTTGGTTCGTTGTCATGCTCAACCCAACATTCAGAAATGAATATAAACGTTCTTGGAATCTTATCAGTTTTCAAATAGTATTTCAAATAATCTATGAGGCGTACAGTATTTTTTTATGCTTTTAACTATGGCGTTCTTTATTTAAGGCCATGTCATCGTGCACCTGTTGAACAAAACTCGAACGTTCTTCTAGGAGTGAAGACTGCGCGTTACTTTAGAAATCCAAAGAAAAAGTAGATATTAAGAGCTCAATTTATTTATTCAAAGTTAATCCTCTTTATCTTAGCATATTTTTTCTTTACTAAGCTCTTATCACAATTAATATATAGGTTGGCTGAGCTTCGAATCCATCACGTCCCACCCCGTAAACGGATGTATAAATGGTTGATTGATTCTTTTTCTACGGCTTATTAACCTTTCTGCACGTTATTTAAAAACAGAAAATATTCTTATTTTTTGAAGATAATAATTGTTTAGTGATACAATACTTACTAATTAACCCATAAATGGGGGGAAGAAGACGTGGATTCATACCTTTCCCAAGGGTATTTGTGTGACACTATTTATTACTGCTAAATAAGGTTTTTTGGATAGAATGAACGATATACTGACAGATCTCTCGTAAATAAGAAGAAGACTTTTTTTTTTTTAAATAGAACGAATGATATACCAATAAACCATCGTGGGAAAGATTAAAGATTTTATTTCTCAAAAAGGCGAAATTTCTCAAGAACCATACGGCTAGCTAAAAACAACACCTAATTTTACGACTGGGACAAGTGGTGGCATTCTGACAGGTGATGTATGACCATCAGCTAAAAGTGTTGGCCGAGAAAACACAAATGGCAAGAATCGGATAAGATTTAAAATCATAATTCGGAGATAAGGATTTTCTTGGAGAATGTCTCCGACGAGACCCGAAAAACCATCTGGTTTGTGTTTCTATTTTGGACAAGGAAAAAAAAAGACTGAGTCTATTTTTTATTTTTATTTTTTGCCTTTGCCCGAACACTTACTTAATTTGATTATATTTATATTGAACATAATTATATTGTAGAGCACATGACCACATTTTTCGAAGGCGTGCTTCCTGTGAAAATCAGTATACGGAATCCTGTGCCGTATACAATCAGGACATGGACGATCATAACTCTCCACAACTTCCTATCCTTTGTAGGTGTAAATATTGTCTGTGTCCTTACTAACACTTCCAGATCATGTTTTGCCGTTAGGTACGTTATTCGATGTTTCCCTTTTGCTTTCAGTATGTCCTGTGAGTGTCAAATTCTCCAAGCCCTCTTTCCTCATTATATGTCCCAGTAATTTCAACTGTTACTTTCTGATTCTAAGTATAAGCGTTCTTTGTGCTTCCGTTTTCCCTAAAACTTTGTCGTTGCTCACATGTTGAGTCCTTGGGATTCTCACTATCCTTCTGTAGAAACACATCTCTGTTCCGTTAAGTCTTCTCTTCATCTGTAAGGAAATTGTCCAGCATTCAATGCGACAGAAAAGGAGTGGACAATATGTAACAGTTTAGTAGTCTTTTCTTTGTTTCTAACGAGCTTTTCCGGTTTTTTAATACTTTGTTTAGCTTTTGGAAAGCATTTTTCTCTATTCCAATGTGCCTTCGGATTTCGGTGTCATATTTTCCTTCGTCTGTTACGAACAACAACAACAACAACAACAACAATAATAATAATAATAATAATAATAATAATAATAATAACTAGTTTTAATCCATGAAAATCTCACGCTTTTCCTATTTGAATTTTCTGGCGAATCTTAATTCTTAAGTTAACGATTGAATAAGCTCATGGCAAGTTCTACGACCATAAAAGATCAGGAGAAATTCCCCTATCGAGTCTTTAAATATTTGAGCTTAACGACTTTAGCAAAATATTGCAATAAGAATCATAAATATGACTGCTGGTCGTTATTTTAGGAAGTAAGGGGGTACAAATAATAAAAAAAAGAAATTGAGAAATTTCCCATTACACTAAGACAGACGTGAAACACTTCTATAATCCTTTCTTTCTTTCTCTCTTTCTTTCTTTCTTTCTTTCTTTCTTTCTTTCTTTTCTCTACCATTTCTTTCTTTCGTTAAACACTTCTATTATTCTTTCTTTCTTTCTTTCTTTCTTTCTTTCTTTTTTTCTTTCTTTCTTTCTTTCTTTCTTTCTTTCTTTCACTGAAACAGACGTTAAACACTTCTATTATTCTTTCTTTCTTTCTTTCTTTTTTCTTTCTTTCTTTCTTTCTTTCTTTCTTTCTTTCTTTCTTTCTTTCTTTCTTTCTTTCACTGAAACAGACGTTAAACACTTCTATTATTCTTTCTTTCTTTCTTTCTTTTATTCTTTCTTTCTTTCTTTCTTTCTTTCTTTCTTTCTTTCACTGAAACAGACGTTAAACACTTCTATTATCTCTCCATCTTTGTTTGTTTGTTTGTTTCTTTCTTTCTTTCACTGCATCAGACGTTAAACACTTCTGTCAACTCTTCTTTCCTTTATTTTCTCACTGAAACCAAGTAGCGTCACTGATATGTCCTTTGTCTTCTCATGCGATCAAAACGGAATAGTCCATTATTGATGAGGTATTAACAAGATATATTAAACGCTTCTATTTTTCTTTCTTTCTTTTTCTCATTGAAACCAAGTAGCGTCTCTGATATGTCTTTTGTCTCTCCACGCGATCAGGACGGAATAATCCATTATTTATGAGGTATTGGCAGAAGACGTTAAGCACGTCTTTCTTTTCGTTCACTGAAACCAAGTAGCACCTTGATATGTCGTTTGCCTTTCCAAGCGATCAAAAAGAAATAGTCCATTATTAATGAGGTATTGGCAGGAGACTTTAAGCACTTCTTTGTTTCTTTGTTTCTGTATTTCTATCTATCTATCTATCTATCTATCTCAATCCGTTCATTATCTATCTATCTATCTATCTATCTATCTATCTCAATCCGTTCATTATCTATCTATCTATCTATCTATCTATCTATCTATCTATCTATCTATCTATCTATCTATCTCAATCCGTTCATTATCTATCTATCTATCTATCTATCTATCTATCTATCTATCTTACTTTCATTGAAACCAAGTAATATCTCTGATATATCTTTTGTTTATCCATGGGATCAAAACGGAATGGAAAAAGAAAAAAAATCATTAGACGCTTAAAATTAATTCACATTTAAAAACGGTCCAAGTTATTGAAACGGCCTTTATAATACGCTTCGCTCTCTCCCTCTCTCTCTCTCTCTCTCTCTATATATATATATATATATATATATATATATATATATATATTATTAATAAATTATTAATTATTAAAAATTATAACCTGAAAGTGCACACAAACTTTACGGACATCCTGTGTATATATATATATGTTTTTGAGCGTGTAATAATTGAGGAGTGTACAAAATAACGATGACCCACCCAGTGCCGTGCTAACTTGGTCCTGTTAACGCGTACTGATATCGCTATTGAAGAGTGTTCTTACATATAATACGCTACATATATCTTCAAGAACGCTTTGTTCCTTTTTAGAAATTCGTTTTAAACTTAAATTATAATTGAAAAAAGAGGTGGGGAACAAAAAGTAAATTTAAAAAATATATCTGGTGATACGTTGCTCTTAGTAGGACGAGAAATAAGCAGACTTTGAAATTACAGATTGAATCTACGGACAGTCAAGGATTACTCAGACCTTCCACAGTTTACACAAAATTATTGTGCTATGGGAACTTTTGAAGCAAACATAATTTTGATTGTAAATATGAGCATTTACGAGGAAAATATACGGACATCTTTCGTTAGGTGTTTATAAATTGTAAACTGTTCACTTATTAACGTTAAAAACGAATTATTTTAAATTATAAAATCGTACTTGGATTAAACGAAAATTACTTACAATTTAATAAATATTATAATACATTCCTTCTTGTCGACAATTTTGACAGTACGGTAAACTTGTTTTATAATAATTTACTAGTTGAGCTCACACACCTACCAACTTTGACTATCTTTACTTAATATTTACCAAGATTAGCTTAGGACCGAAACGACTACCTCTTAATTGCTGGTGTTTCCAGGTCCACCCTGACCCGGGGTGGTAGCACCTGTTAGGGTCTCAGCTATGGGCAAATAGTTAACACCTAAACTTGTGTAAAAATAGGTTTTGATACCAGAAAAATTTTGTAATAATAATAATTAAAAAAATATTACCAGCAATAATCTTTGAAGGAAAAATTATTATCAGCAATACTTTAAAAAAATACCAGCAATACAAACAGCTATACATTCTTTGGAAAAAATATGACCAGTTATAGATTTCTTCAAGGAAAAATATTCTCAGAAATAGATTTTTGAAGAAAAACATATTACCAGCAATAAAAATTTTGTCGGCATTAAATAACCCATTGAGGTTGATATGCCGTAAAATAAAACAAACCAAACCAATATATACTGAGATAGATAGATAAAAAATATTACCAGCAATAAAAAATTTTTCGGCATTAAATAACCCATTGAGGTGTTGATATGCCGTAAAACAAAGAAAGAGAAAAAGATAGAGGACCGACACGTTACGAATTGGTGCTTGCTTTGAAAATCAGCATTACAAATTTTAGCTTTTACCTAGGCTTGAACACCTGGTATTGATGGGAATTAGACTTCTACTATGTGAGAATTTCAGGCCTAGATCCAAAATACGTTATCAACACGTATGCATCATTGTAAAAAGAAAACGCGTCTTCGTATTCGGTCTTTCTTGAAGATTTTTTTTTGTTCTGAATTCTTCAATTCCGTTTGAAATTACCTTTTGCTTATTTTATCTGCAGGTTGTTCTGTTTTCTGTGCCAGGTCAAAGCCAACAGACCGTGGCATTTGGGATGGATGGATGAATGTCAAGAAATGTATTTGTAGGATATCCATATCATCAAATAACACATTTTCGAATAAAGAATTTTAATAAAGTATAGAATAGAAAAGCAAATGGAGCATTAGTCCGTAAACTCTTCCATTGTTAATGCGATTTAAGGATCTCTATCTTTTCAGGAAATAGATAGAGAATTTAATATATTGCAATTAAACCGTGCAATATTTATTTCGTTTGAAATTCTTTTGAAGCGACATGCTTGAACATTTCATGTCCGACAACGAAATAATGCCCGGATTTAACGTATTAAAAAGTGAAAAAGCAAATAACCTACAAAATAAATAAATGGTCGGACATGAACTGTAAGAATAGTAAAGGGGAACAATGTTTAGAGCTACAAAAGAAGAGGAAGTTGTGGAGATCTATGATCACCAATACCCTGATGGGATACAGCACAGGCCTTCGTCTCGTCCACTGCGAGGAAAGTTGGCTCCCTGAGCCGCGCTAGGAAGTTTTTCTCCCCTGAGTCGATCCTCCAGATATACAAATCCACAATTCGCCCTTGCATGGAGTATTGCTGCCATGTATGGTCTGGCGCCCATTCTGTCTGACTCGGGGTTTTTGATAGGCTCCAGAGGCGGATATGCAATATGGTTGGCCCTGCACTGGCGTCTCGTCTACAGTCACTTTCTCACAGACGCGCCGTCGCCTCCCTCTGTCTGTTCTACAAATACTTTCATGGAAATTGCTCCGAGGAGCTGCATTCGCTGGTTTCCAGACGTCATGAGTTCCAGCGCCTTACGAGGCTGGCATCCCGCTCTCACCCCTTCACTGTCGAAACTCTTAAATGTAGCTGTCTCTTCTACTCTAATAGCTTCATGTCTCGCACCTCTCGCCTGTGGAACTCCCTTCCCTTCTCCTGTTTCCCTGTGAGCTATAATCTCCAGCTATTCAAGTGTAATGTCAATCGACATCACCAGTTGCCTTAATCTATCCACTACCCTCATCCTTTCTTCTATCACTCCTATCTGATCTTGCTATTTTCTGTAACCCCTTGCGTCCTAGTGGCTTCCCGCCTTGCTTGGGGTGAATCGCTTAAAAAAAAAAATATTCATCTTCACAGGAAGCACGCCCTCACAACATTGGTCCTGTGCACTAAGATTTGTCTTCAATTTCAATAAAGGCAAAAATCGCCCGGTTCACTCTCCTCCCCGTTTTTTTTTAAAACAGGAGTATAGGTGTATCCCTTGTTTTCTTTTTAGGATTGGGTTTCCGGTTCCTTTTAAAGTTTTCTCATTCTCTTTCATTCCCAGTAAACCCTTGCGTCTTAGTGGTATTATCACCTTGCTTGGGGTGGATTGATTAAAAAAAAAAAATAGGTGTTCGATCCCAAGCGAAAGAAAGCAAAATAAGAACTCGTTTGTAGATTTTCTAGGCAAATGAAACATAATTATAAATTGTTACTTGTATCGAATACGAAGCTGATACAGTTCAAGGTTGACAATGAGAAAAGCAGCTTTTCTTATTTATTTTATACTATTAATTTCGTTATTGCTCGAGTTTGTCGTTAAGTATTCACGGCGTTATTTTTTGTTTTCTCTCCATTAAATCACACCAGAACGCGACCCCCAACAAGCGATTAGCTAGTTTGCCGACGTCTGTAAGGGATTCGGTCTGATTATTAGCATCACGAAAGCAAATGTCAGGGATCAGGATGTCCCAGCATCTCCGTCAATCAGCATCGACGACGTGGTGCTTGACGTCACAGATCCCTTCACGTGTTTGGGATCTATCATCACCAGTAACCTATCACTTGACCTACAAGCTGAGAAAGACATCTAAGCGACAACAGTGGTCAAATGGAGCAAGCAGTCAGCCGACCAAACTTAAATGCAAAGCTTTGATTATCTGCTACCTACGACGTATCCACGGCATTACATGACGCGACGAAGTCTCCACCAGGGCCGGTGTATGGGTCTCTTACCCACCCACGAATCTGTGATACGAGGTTCCCCATTCAACTACATCTCAGTTTTCATAATGTAGTATTCATATAAAATACAGAATTTTATTGCCACCTAATTTTGTATAATAATGGATCATATGCAATAATGGTGAACAATTCAAATAGAAATGTTAAAATAAATACAATGTATAGGGTTACAAAAAAATGGCATCATCAATTTTTGCTCAAATGATCTCAAATTTTAACAAAATGTTTAAAAACTAAGTTGACCCTGTGCACTTAATGTGAATCTAAGATGGATCGGATGTGCCAGCGATAATGACAATGTGCTCTTGAAATCGCCACCACGTTTACCTAAATTAAAACCTTGTGATTTTTTTGTATGGGGCTATGTGAAAGGAAGGGTCTATATCCCCACTCTTCCTACAAGAACTTAAGCAAAGAATCACTGAGATGATGGAGAATGTTACGCATAACATGCTACAGCGTGTTTGACAGGAGCTGGCCTACTGATTTGATGTGTGTCGTATCACAAGTGCTTCACATATAGAACATTTATGAAATCAAATTATAAAATCTACATCCCTCTGAATATCTGTTGTAGAGTAGTTTTCACAGTGGAGGCTTGTATTTCACTAAGTCGGTCCTAAAAGGGTTCGACGTACAAAACGTTAGGAACTTGAAATAAGAGTTAATCACGCAGTAATCTAGTTGTGGGGCTCATACTTTAATGTCCGACATCGACTGACTCACACAACTCACTGAGCTTCCTTGCAACTGCTACTACTTATTATCTGCGGGAGAGTCTATTTACAATAGAAATAGGTGCGTTCCGGTATAACAATATCGTGTTCAAATTTTGATTAATAAATCTTTTATTATTCAATATGAAGCCAGTTCTTGCTCAAATGATCTCAAATTTTAACAAAAACATGTAAAAACTATGTTGACTGTGCGAACTTACCTCAGTGAGAATCTACCAGGAAGATGGATCGGGTGTGCAAGTGATGACAATGTATCGTTGAAATGGCCACCACGTTCACCTGACTTGACACCTTGTGATTTTTTTTTCTATGGGGTTATGTGAAAGGACAGGGCTATATACACA